>OZ004709.1:125253789-125645869 GCA_963924515.1 Vespertilio murinus | reverse complement strand
CAGGGAGGGTGGCAGCAGAGGCCGGTGGTGGGTATTGCTGTGTGTAGAGGCTGGAACAGGAGCGAGCACCCACAACTGCAATAAGCTGATGATACTTCATCCTAGAAGAAGGCCTGGATGCCAAGGTTTTGGCCCCGGGTGATTTTTAATGGTCCTGAATGATATCTGCACGGAACCACTGCGTATCTGAGGGCTTTAGCAGGAAGCTCTTGAAAAGGGATTTACTAACCTTGCCTGGAGTACAGATGGGGCTGGGGGCACTTCCCCAGAAGATGTGACATTTAAACAGGACATTAAATATTCAGTGTGGAGAAGGAATGTGAGGATGTTCTGGGCACAGCCAAGGTGAAGGTGATGCCCTCAGAGGTGGTTGATGATGTGGTTAGAGCAAAGCACAGAGGAGGCCTAGGGCATTTTGGGGCCATTGGAAAGCTAGACCATGGACCGGGACTCTCTCCAGTAGGATGGGTTGGGCTGAGGCTGACATATGCAGAGGGGCAGACTGGCAGGATGGGCACTGTGGACACATCTCCCTGGAGCAGTGTGGGGTTGTGGGAGGGTGGACCCAGAGCGCAGGGGCAGGAAGCAAAGACACAACTCAGGTGGTTGCTGAAATTGCCCTCCCTCTGGTTTCATCCAAACAGTTTGGCCACTCATGCTTGCGTTCAGATGACCAAGCATTAAATTTAGAGGAAAAAAAAGACCAAGGATGAGTGAGTCTCTTCAACAAGAACTTAAAAGACAAAACTAACATGTGTTAATACTCCAGCACCTGGTGAGATTCGCAGTGCACAGACTTTATGGAATAAATGCATACATACCCCAGACACAATGAAGTGTGCAGTAAGGGGAGGGCCAAGTAAAAGGGACCCTGAAAAATCAGTCTGTGGATTTGCCATAGTGCCAACGTCGCTCTCATTCCTATGCAGGCTCCACACATGGAGGGCTGATGGACTCGTCCTCTCAGTAAACACCCAGTGCCTGCTTACACAGCACCTGCCATGCTCCATCATGTGCCGGGCTCAGCATGCCACATGTCTAGGTTCATCCTAGTACAAGTGCAAAGCAGACTCATCCAGGCATGAGGATCACAGAGTTTAGGGATTCGCCCACGTTCAGGGCAGTCAGCATGGAACTGGGATTTGACCTCCAGTCTGTCCAGTGCTAAGTATGCCTTCTGCCTTAGTACATCCTATTGTGTCGGCAGATCTGTCATTGCGGAATGAGGGGTGCCTGCAGGTTGTTTTGATCACCTTTTCTTTGTAGATTCTAATTTAGTATCTTCAGAATACCAATGTGGGCAGAAAAATCCAAATTTTGGGGTGAGAAAGAAATTGGTGGGAAAAGAGAAAAAGGAGAATAAAATTTCTCCCTCCCACTTCTGTTTTGGGCTTGTGGACGTTTTTATCCTCTTTGGATATGAGCTATTTCTTCACTAAAATGAAATAAATGAACTCAGTCATATACAAGATACATTCTGCCTTAACATTCCTGGGATTCTACTACACGAGCTGAGCTTCTCATCACACAGGGGAAAGCAACATTGCAAAAGGTAATGGCTTTCAGTTTTTTTATCAAAGGACTTAAGACAAAAATAAAAAGTTTTTAAACCAATTTAAAGATAAAATATGACATCACTGTGGTTTGTTTTGGAAGAGACTAGAAATCTTATAAAATTCATACGATTTCCAGGTTTAGCAAATAAAAATTTTGGGTATTCAGTTAAATTAGAACTTCAGATAAGCAATAAACATTGCTTTAATATAAATATGTCCCATGTAATATTTGGGACAGAGTCACACTAGAAGTTTCCCATTGTTTTTTTTGAGCTTCAAGATTAATTGGAGTCCAGAATATATCTGGCAATCCTACGACCTTGACAACGTAACAATAATGGCAGAGCTGTTTGAAGTCAGAAGAAAGGATAGAGGAGTGGCTTCTTTTACTCAATGAGTGACAAACCAGTGGATAGTATCTATGAGAGTTAAAGAAACAGAGGTTTAAATTTAATATTTCTAGCTATAAAGGCAACCAGTAGAAAACAGAGCAAGAAAATGTAGAAAAATAACAAAACCCCCAGAAGAGTAGGAGGGTAGGAGGGAAGTAATATAAGATCAAATTCCCCTTTAAAGAAAGGGGCCCATGATACAGTCTGCAGTAGATGAATCAAGAAGTAAAAACATAAAATATTATTTAACATTATGTTGGTAATTAAAAAAACCAACATCACCCCAAAAGGAAACTATTAAAAAGGGCTTTCTGGCAGCAGCGCTTAGAAAATGGGAGAAGAGAACGTTATGTTTCCTTGTATTCTACACTCGTTAGACTTTTCAATTTTATGCCATGTGTAAAATTAGATTAAAAATAAAATTATTATATTAATCAGTATTACTTCCAACCATCCTTCAGCAAATTATAATTTTTTTGTTCGTATATAATCTCATGTTCTCAATAAGGCTTATTTTATTTTCCTCTAGCATTTTCTTTTGGGTGTAAAGCTATTCAAATCAGTTTTACAAACCCAGTGGAGGCACACATACCTGCTTTTGCTAAGCCATTATGTATGGCAAAAATAGTCCCATGTTTTCTGGTATAAAAAGAAACATAAAACCCTCCAGATAATAAACATGGTTCATTTAATTTTTACCAAATATTTGAGGAGAGGTACTCCCTTAGCATGCCTGTAATGTTAGGTTGCCACACATTGCCCTGAACACAGACTTGCAAATGAATTATGCTTTCATAAGCAGAAGTCAAAGTACTAGCCAGAGAAAATTTGGGTTGATTTGCTTAGGGTTTGATTGATTGAACTTAGAAATATATGAATTTTTATTCAACACTTCTACTTGTTGGGAAGGGAGCCACGGAAGCTCAGTTGGGGCTATCAGAGAATGTTAATTATTAAGAAGTCACTTGTTGAGGCCTCATCGTGTGTGTGTGTGTGTGTGTGTGTGTGTGTGTGTGTGTGTGTGTGTGTGGTGATATAGTATGACTAAGAGGCAGAAGATTTGAACCATAAAAATGTCACTGAACTCAAAGTGAAACCCTGTTTGGAGAATGCTGGTTAATGACTTTAAAAACAGACAGCTTAGCTTTTGACTAATGGCACTTCTACCCAAAATATTACTAATGCACACTGCAGCCTGGATACCCCAAGTCCTTCTGTTCACACTGCCCTGCCATGGAATCAAATCCTTCCTTCAAGGCCAGACCCTGAGGCCACCTCTTCCAGAAAGAGCTCTTGTCTCTCTCAAATCAATAACTAATATATCCTCAACTCCTTTAAGAATTATTTTGAAGAGTAAAGAAGATGATGGAAACTTATGAGTTAAGGAACTAATGCCATATAATATGTAGAAGGAAAAGCCAAGGACTATCGAGTTTCAAAGAGATAGTGATTGTAAAGGTAATAAGAAAAATAGCAACATCAACCACCACCACAGTTTCTACCATTTGTTGAATAACTATTAAGGGCATATTATGTGTGTTACAATTTCCATCCCATTTAATTCTCACCAGAGGATGGGGCATTATTATCCCTCATTGTAAAATGAAGAAAATAAGGCACGGGGGAGTTAATATTCAAAATACATAAAGAACACATGCAACTCAACAGCAAAAAAAAAAAAAAATCAGATTGAAAAATCAGAGGGCAGGGGAACTGAATAGACATTTTTACAACATACAGGTGGTCAATGGTAAAAAAAAGAAACTAAACATCACTAATCATCAGAGAAAGGCAATCTGAACCACAATGAAGTATTACCTCTTACTTGTTAGGATGGCTATCATAAGACAAGACACTGTTGGTGTAACCCTATGGAAAGTAGTATGGTTTTTCCTCAAAAAAATTACAAATATAACTATCTTATGATTTAGCAATCCCATTTCTGGGTACTTATCCAAAGAAACTGACAATTCTAACTTGAAAAAGATATATGCATCCCATGTTCTTTACAGCATTATTTATGGTAGCCAAGACATGAAAACAAGTGTCCACTGATGGATGAATGTATAAAGAAAATGTGGTATATGTATACCATGGAATATTATTTGTTGTGAATTGAATGCGAGTGAATGACCACTGGAGTCCAGACCAAATTAAAATTCAGGGAGCCTTTATTAGCCTGCCGGCCGGGCGGCCAGATAAACTGCGACTGCTCTGCCTTTCTCCATGCAGGGAGTCCAGCGAGCAGCAGGAACACTTTTAAGCACATTAACCATATCCTGTTTTTGCAGAACAAGTAACCCAAGATAAAACAGTTTTCCCAAGTAATGTCAGAGTCATGCCATTGATGACCATGTTGTTCACGGGGTCATCCTGTTCTTCAGAAAGCTGACAGTGATTTATGAAAGAAGGCTTATGTGCTGGGAAGGGGCCATGAGATCGTATCTGGTATCAGCACTGACAACTCTATCTGGGGCATAGTCCATGGCCTCTCTGGAAGCATGCTCAAAAATTCCCACTCTATAACATTATTCAGCCATAAATAGAAGAAAATCTTGGGATAACGTAGATAGATCTTGAGGGTGTCATGGTAAGTGAAGTAAATCAACAGAGGAAAACTTACCGACAAAGAGAAAACAGTGGTTACCAGGGTTTCCTGAGTGGTGGAGGTAGTCAAAAGGTACAAAATAAATAAGTGCTGGAGACATAATGTATAGCATCATGAATACAGTTAATAGTACTGCATTGCATATTTGAAAGTTGCTAAGAAAATATGAAAAGTTCTCATCACAAGAAGACAATTTGTAACTATGTGTAGTGACAGGGGTTAACTAGATTTATTGTGGTGATCATTTAGCAACATGTGCGTAAAATGTTATGTTGTACACCTGAAACTAATCTTGTATGTTGATTCTATCTCTATTAAAACTATTTTTAAAAAGAAAACAAGCCAGATAGGTTAAGTAACTAGCTCAGAACCACAGAGCAAAGCAGCTGCAAAGTCATAATTCAAACCCACATACGTTTCAATGTGAATTGAGTAAGAAGGCTAGAAGAGACAATGATACAAAAGAGCAGATGCAACTTTCAGATAAACACTGACCCATTTTGTGTGTAGTCTGCATCAGCTATTTTAAATCACATGCTTAGAATCCCCTTCTCCGAGGTCATCTGTTCACCTGGAAGTGTTGAAGCACATGTGGACACACACTGACATGGTGTGTCAGCTACACATGGTGGCACATTGCTGCATCATGACTGTGGGCACAGAAAAGAGGAAAAGGGCTGGGGGGGATGTCAGCAAACAGGGAGCTCTGTGCAGACCCTGAGCAGCAATGAATCTTGAGAGGCGACCCGTCTGCTGCCTTGACCATTTGCTGCTGGCTGCGCGGTAAATGAAGCTGATCAGATAGATACACTTTCTGATGTATGCATCTATGGGGACCCAGGGGAGGCGGTGGCCACTTGAGGGGACTTCTGATTGCAATGGGGGGTTGAAAGTTTAAGACAGCTTCTGAAGCACTTGGAAGGCATCAGTTGTCCTACAGAGAAGCAGCTCCATGGGTGAGGTTATCGCATGGACTTCACCTTGAAATTGACCTGTGTACTGCATGTGAATGAAGGCTTCTGCAGCACCTCTGCTCTGTGGTGCTGGGGCTTACTGCTGAACCTCTCTGTGCCTTGTTTTCCTCCTTTGGAAAGAAGAAGCAATAATGCCCCATCCGGTGGTGAGAATTAAATGCGGTGAAAATTGTAAAGCCGCTGATATACGCATAATAATAAGTACTCAATAAATGGTGGGGATTGTGGTGGTGGTTGTGGCTGGTTTTGTTAGTTTTATAACTCTTCTGTCTCTTGTACTAGAACCAAATAGGACTTGGCTTTTTTTTTTTTTTTCCTGAATCCAATTCAGACTTCCCAGGCTTCATAGCTGGCCTCATGGTTGGCCTCGGGCTGGCCTGAAGATGGCTTAAAACTAAGGTCTGTCCATTACGAATGTGTCTGCCTCTGCTTCTTTACTCTTATTCAATTCTCCCTTTTCTTCTATTTCTCTCTCTCCCTCCCTCCCTCCTTCCCTCCCTCCCTCCCTCCCTCCCTTATTTCCATCTCCTCCATCCATCATTTTACTTTCCCTTGTGGAATTCCTGGTCTCTGTTGCAATGACATTTTAATTTCCCCCCCATTTTTTTTATATCAATGTATCAATGGCTTGAGAATTTTTATTTAACTTCAGCAAATATTGGGAATAGAAAAATGAACTCTGCAGAGTCTCACAAATAAATTTCTCCTATCTAAACTAACAAATGTTATCCTCCAATGGCTGAGCAATGGTCATGCTATGAACAGTCACATGATGAGTGCTGACACATGGGGAAAGGCAGAGACAGTAAAATGTCACTCACACAGCATATTGCAACTTTTCTGTGAAATCTGTCAAACTTAACCTTACACATCTTTTAAGATCCCAAAGTTTTTAGCAACCACAAAGCACCTCGCCGAGCTAAGCCTGCGCTGGCCTATCGCTAGGGTGTGTGTGTGTGTGTGTGTGTGTGTGTGTGTGTGTGTGTGAGGGGGTGATGGAGTGGGAGTGGGTGGGGGTGTCTTGGTGTCTGTGAACTCTATGGGGCTGGGAAAGGCGGGGCCGGGTGCAGGGGTGCCCGCTGCTGGGCGTCCAGGCCTGGCTCAGAGGGGCGAGCTTCCTGGGGTCTGCTTGAGGCAAAGCTGCACATGATTAAAAGCTGGAGTCTGGGCTTTAGGCATGACTGAGGGTGGGAGTGGGGCATCTAGCAAGCAGACAGTGGGATGGGGAGACCAACTTCCCAACCACACCCCTACCCCCGCCACCCCACTCCATAAGAGTGTCAGAAGAGATGGTCCGAATGGGGCCAGATTGCGCCCAACCAGGTGCCTTGGCTAAAAATTTATTTTCATGTCTTTACCTACTCATTACCCCGCCTCCTTTCTTCTTTCTTCCCTTAACACAGAGCTGTTTGTACTGCGCCAAATTCTGTAAGTATGGAAGATGGACTGTTTCCCGGGGACCTGATATCATCACAGGAGCAAACACACACATTTGTGACTGTAATTCAGGATAGACTAAATGAAGTGGCATTCTTAAGTTGCTTATTCACTCAGGACATAGTTTGTTTAAACCTCTTGTAATTATAAAGCACTATGTTTGGCCCAGATACAATTCTACAGGAATTTAAGAAGAGGATGATTGCTTCTAGCTAGCTATTGGCAGCCAAGAGGGCAGTGGTGGGGAGAAGAAAAAATTACCAAAGATAAACGTTAGGCTATAGCAAGAAAGCCCTATCTCAGCCAATACTTCTGCTCTTTAAACACACACACACACACACACACACACACACCCCACCTTTATATTCCTTGCTGGGTGTTACCTATTGACTTAGGTACCATCCCTTTACAACATCAGTGTGCACACACACACACACAAACACACACATCCTCATTATCATCATCATCTCCTCCTCTCTTCTATTTCCCCCGTTTACTCTGGCATTCTCTCTTCTTTTTCTTCTCCTCTTTTCCCTCTGTTCAATGCAATTTATTCTGGCGGGCTTTGTTTTCATAAGTACCACTCAGCTCAAAATGCTTGCTGACCTCAAAGTGTTCAGCAGTGATATTTTAATAATGAGATATTTTCCACAAGGTGAATGTTTACTATCAGATGTGTGAATTATTGCTCATCCATTTCACAGAGTATGATACAGCCTCCAAATAGCTTAATTGTCACCCCCCCCGCTCAGACAGACTTTCCCTAAACAACACACATGCCTCTCCCCTGCCTTAGTTTCCCTCGCTGTCCTTATAACTTGTAAAGTGGTTATTTATGGTGTATCTCTTCCACGACCCATGAGGCCAGGGGCTTTGCCTTCACTACCAGGTGGCAGATACCCACTAAATTTTTCTTGATGGAATGGACAGAGTCATAATAATTATATAAATGAATATTTAATAACACAAAATTCCCCTTTATATTAAGTAAAACATAGATACTAAACTGTGCTTTACCATAACCTCAATTGTGTAAAACATATGGCAGAGAAAAAATAAAGAAAGAATAATTCATGTTCATTTTGCTATCTGGCTGATAATATTTTCCTTAGAATGATCTATATTAATCTAAATTTTCCCAATAAGTATATGTTGATGTTATAAATACATAAAAGGTAATAAAATAAAAAAAGGTAATGGAGCTGACTCAGTGCAGGATTTTGTAGCTGGGGCAGATTGGAGGGTGTGAAAGCGACGGAGGGATCAGTGCTGTGTTTGGGAAAATAACCCAGATCTTGCTGACTCAGTGCCCTAACCAAGAGCTGACAATTCCTTTGATTGCCAGCGATATGTTTAAAGTGAATATTTTGATGATATACGTGAAAATGAAGAAGTCGAATCAACAGGCTCAAGACTGCTTTGAGGGTGTTAGGGCTGAAACATAAAAGAGTAAGGGTTTGGCAAAGCCCATGGTTTTGGCGGTGCCAAACCCCAAATGATCAAAAACTGCTTCAAGATGTTGATGAAACCTCAAACTGGGGTTGTCCACGGGCCATTCACTCAGTCTTAATGCTTTGCAGCCCTAGGGTAGGCTGAGATAGCAGATAAGTCCTGTGGCTGAGCTGAGTGAGGGAGGCCTTGTGCAGAAGGGTTTATCTGCCTGTTCAGCTTTTTTATTGCTGCCACTGGTGATGTCTTAGCCACAGACTCAGCTCTCTTCTTTGAGGACGTCTTCCTTCAGAAAATCACTTTTAAGCCTGTCAGGGAGGTGAGTGAACAAGTCCTGCTGCCTAAATTTCCATCCATTCATTCAACCAGTGTTCATGGAGGGCCTACTGTGTGCCAAGCATGGGACTGAACGTTGGGAATGTAGGTACTAAGAAAACAGATATACATTCTTGTCCCCATGAAGCTTATAGTAGCAGGCCTGTAGTTTAGGCTTGAGTGTTTGCCAAGTCCCAGCCTTCTCTTAATGCTTTTTTGAAAAATTTCTGGAATAATGCCATCTTCCTAATTGGATGGCTGCCTCAGTTTCCCAGTTAGCACCAGTTTCTGGAAAGGGCTGGAGATAGCCTTGGAAAACAAGCTTGTCAATGACACCGACTTGCTCTGAAGAGATTGTTTCCTTAGAAGTCCAGAGACTTGCCAAAACCGGTTTGGCTAAGTGGATAGAGCATCGGCCTGTGGACTGGAAGGTCCCCGGTTTGATTCTGGTCAAGGGCATGTACCTAGGTTGTGGGGACATCCCCAGTGGGGGGTGTGCAGGAGGCAGCTGGTTGATGATTCTCTCTCATCGATGTTTCTAACTCTCTATCCCTCTCTCTTCCTCTCTGTGAAAAATCATATATATATATATATATATATATATATATATATATATATATATAAAGAAGTCTAGACACTTGCTGTCCTCTGAATCTTCAGAGCCATTTAGAGTTTGCCTTTGAGCCGCCACAGGTGAATCAGAACCACCGTTCTGCTAGATACTCATCATCATCATCACCACCATCATCATCACAATCATCATCATTGCTATCGTTTATTGATTATTCACCATGTACCCCAAATGTGCCAAGCTTTTTCTTTCACTGTCTCAATTAAATATTCACAATGCATGTGACTTCTGCTTTTAGTATATCTTCTATGGGATTCCACCCTTTCACTAATAACAACTATAAACTGTGGACTAAATATGAAACCCAAAATGAAAACAATGACCTGTAGGCATTAGAAAGCAACAGAGTAGTAGACTAAATCTTAAGAGAAATACTGGGAAGAAGAGAGTAGCGTTGGCTGTTTTTTTCCTACTTTTATAGCTTTTAACCCAAAGATGGGCCAAATTGATATTTTGAAGAGTGGGTAAATCTATGACACAAAACCCCACAGTCTTCCCAGCGTGGAGAACATAATAACAGAACTCAGGGTAACCACAGCCACTGAAAAGTGAGAAAGGAATTTTGGAAAAGAGACAGTCAAATTCTGTTTATAAATTCTGTCCAAGTCCCTGCCTTACTCCAGCATGTATATGGGAAACAAAAATCAGCTTGTACTTAAGGCTTAAAGAGCACATGTCTACTGCACTGTGAAAGTTTGCACTGTGAGTCTAACCAAGTGTGATGGCTAGTCTCATGTGTCAACTTAGCTAACTTAGCATGCAGTTACTTCAACAAATATTAATATTTGTGTTGCTGTGAAGGTATTTTGTAGATATGATTAACATCTACAATAGGGTGACTTTAAGTGGAGAAGATTACACTTGATAGTGTGGTTGGTCTTCATTTAATTAGCTGAAGGCCTTAATGAGCAAAACTGAAGTTTCCTGGAGAAGACATAATTTTGCCTCAAGACTGCACATCAAATCCTGACTGAGTTTCCAGCCTCCAGCCTGTCCTACAGATTTTATTTTCATTTTAAAATATATTTTTATTGTTGATAGTATTACAGACATCTTCCATTTCCTCCCTTTCCCCTTTCTCCTCCCAGCCCCTACCCACACCTCCAGGTCTTCACTACCATATTGCCCCTGTCCATGGGCTATGCTTATAAGTTTATCTCTTCTCATCCCCCCAACCCCATATCAAGGTATGTCAGTCTGTTCCATGTCTCCCTGCTTCAGGTCTTATTTTGTTGGTCAATTCATTTTGTTCATTATATTCCACAAATAAACGATATCATGTGCTAACTGTCTTACTCAGTTTGGCTTCTTAACAGCCCCATAACTATATGACCCTATTCCTGGAAATAAATTTCTTTGACCATAACAATATGTGTTGGTTCTGTTTCTCTGGAGAACCTTGACTGAGAAAACCAGTTCACTGATTGCTAAAACAAAAATATCAACACTCTTCAGAGCTGTAACTAAATCTAGAAGCTTCACAACATAATATTCACAATAACCAGGATAAAATCAAACATTACTGGATGTTCTAAGAACCAAGAAATTATAACTCACTTGCAAAAGAACAGAGAACCAACTGAGCATGACCCGAAGGTTACCCAACTGCTGGAATTAGGAGACTATTATAACTATACTCAATAAAGTAAAGGAAAATATGCTTGTGGTGAATAAAAAGACATAAAATCTCTACAAAGAAAGCAGCTTCCAAAAAGAACAAATTATCAAACTGAAAAATATAACATGTGAAATAAAAATTAACCAAATGGGTTTAACAGCAGCATGAAGATGACAAAGAAAAGAGACTAGATATTATCCAAACTGAGAGTAGAAAGGGGAAAATATATTGAAAATGATGAATGGAGACTCAAAGGAACTAAGGGAGAATAACAAAAGGTTTTCTTCTAAATATCTAAAAGGAAGGGAAAGAAAGAACGGGGCAGGCAAATTAATAGGAGATATAATGCTGATGTGATGGTCAGTGACATATGTTAACTTGACTGATCTAAGGGATGCACAGATAACTATTAAAATATTATTTCTGGATGTGTCTGTGGGGTATTGCCAGAAGAGAACAGCATTTGAATAGGTTGACCAAGGAAAGAAGATCACCCTCACCAACTGTTAAAGATTTGAATAAAACAAGAAGGTGAAGAAAGGGTGAATTCGCTCTTCTTGCTTGAGCTGAGAAAGCCATTTTCTACTGACTGCAGACATCAACACTTCTGGTTCTCAGGGCTTCAGACTTGGACTGTGACTTTCACCAACAGCCCACTGATTTCTCGGGGTTCAGACTTGTACTGAATTATACAAGCAGCTTTTCTGGTCCTCCAGCTTATAGAAGGCATATTATGGGACTTGTCAGCCCCCATAATCATGTGAGCCAATTTCTATAATAAATCTTGTCTTTATATAGATCTGTAAATATACCCTATTGATTCTCTTTCTTAGTAGAACCAAGACTAATACAACTGAAATTTTCCAAACTTTGGCATATATATATATATATATATATATATATATATATATATATATACAGATTCAATAATGCAGAAAACTCAAAGCAGGAGAGATAAAAAGAAAAATCACATCTAGGGTAATCATAGTCAAATTACTGAAAACCAAAGATAAAGATAAATATTTAAATCACTCAGAGGAAAAGACAAACATGTAAAGCACCCACGAAGGGCAATAAGAACTCAAAATCTGCTGAAACCGGTTTGGCTCAGTGGTAGAGTGTTGGTCTGCGGACTGAAAGGTCCCGGGTTTGATTCCGGTCAAGGGCATGTACATTGGCTGCGGGCACATCCCCAGTAGGGGGTGTGCAAGAGGCAGCTGGTCTATGTTTCTCTCTCATAGACATTTCTAGCTCTCTATCTCGCTCCCTTCCTCTCTGTAAAATATCAATAAAATAAATAAATAAATAAATAAATAAATAAATAAATAATTTTTTTAAAAAAATAACTCAAAATCTTGTTGACTACTCATCACTAACAATGGAGTCCAGAAAGTGCTAAAAAAATTAAAAAAAAGAATTTCAAGTGCTAAAAGAAAAACAATTAACCCAGGGTAAGAATATCCATTGATATTTTCTTTTAAAAATAAGCCTGAAATAAAGACATTTTAAAATAAAATGACACTAAGATAATTCATTGTCAGAGATCAACACTATCCATACTAATAAAAGCCTAGGTGGCCCTTGCTCTCTCTTGTCATCACAAGATGGCTGCCATAAGATGGCCAGGACAAGATGGCTACCACAAGATGGCCAGCAGGGGAGGGCAGTTGTGGGTGATGGTACTGGCAGGGAAGAGCAGTTGGGGGCAATCAGGCAGGTGGGCAGAAGCTGTTAGGGGCAATCTGGCAGGCAGGTGAGTGGTTAGGTGTTAGCAGTCCTGAATTGTGAGAGGGATGTCAGACTGCAGGTTCAGGCTCAATCTGCAGGCCTGAACTGGCAGTCAGACATCCCTCAAGGTTTCCCAGATTGGAGAGAGTGCAGACTGGGATGAGAGGATCCTCCCCACTCCACCAAGTGCATGAATTTCATGCATCAGGCCTCTACTATGAAATAATAAAGGAGAGGCTTCAAGCTAAGGAGCTATGCTACTAATAGATGCTTGAGTCTTTGGGAGGGAGCGAAAGCTATTCTAAATTGTAAATATCTGGATAAATATATTAGACTAGAGTTTTCTCTTAAATCATTTAAAACCTATGGGACTCTTTAAAACAAATTTTATAACACTGTCTATAGGCCATATAGCATATATCATTATAATAATTTGGCAACTATAACATACAGGAAGACAAGGAGTGATAAACAGACTTATGGAGTTTTATTATAGGTGTTGCAAGATCAGTTTTAAGGAGAGAGAAAAGTTGGAATCACTAGAGTGGTCACTTAAAAAATGCAAAGAGATATACTGAAAAAAATCCAAAAGATAAATGAAATTGAATTCTAAAAAAATCATAAAGCAGGCCATAAGATAAAAAGAAGCAAAAGCACAGTGGAAAAACAGAAAATAAATGGTAAACTAGTGGACAAGAAACCTACCAAATCAATAATTACAATAAATGTGAGTGTAGCAACATTTCAATTAAAAATCAGAAATTTACAGAAAAAAGGTATGAACCAACAACGTATGTTTCCTAAAAGAAATCCATTTTAAATATAAAGTCACTGATTATTTGAAAGTAAGTGGATGGAAAAAGACTAACCATTCTAAGAATAAACATTAAAAAGCTTTGAGTAGCTGAAACCGGTTTGGCTCAATGGATAGAGTGTTGGCCTGCATACTGAAAGGCCCAAGGTTTGATTCTGGTCAAGGGCATGTACCTCCCTTGTGGGCACATCCCCAGTAGGGGGTCTGCAAGAGGCAGATGATCGATGATTCTCTCTCATCGATGTTTCTAACTCTCTATCCCTCTCGTTCTCTCTGAAAAAAATCAATAAAACATATATATTTAAAAAAAGTTTGGACTAGTTGTTTCCATATCAAACAAATTATACCTTTTGTCAGTTATCAATTCATTGTTTCTCAACTCCAAATCAATCCTCCATGGCCTTCTCTCTCTCTCTCTCTCTCTCTCTCTATATATATATATATATATATATATATATATATATATATATATATATATATATATATATATACTGATTTTAGAAAGGAAGGGAGAGGGAGAGAGAGAAATATCAAGGATGAGAGAGTATCATCCATACGTTACCCCCTGCACACCCCACACCAGGGATCAAGCCTGCAACCTGGCCATGTGCCCCTGACTGGAACCGAACCCAGGGCCTTTTGGTAGGAAGGCCTATGCTCTATCAGCTGAGCCAAAACCACCAAGGTTCCACTGCCTGCTTTGTGGTACCTGAGGCAGAACCTGAAAACATTTCACCTTTGTCACTTCTGTTCAGTTTTGCCAGTAGAGGGCGCTGCAGTGTTATCTTAGGAAGAAAGGGTTTCTCTTCCTGATTGGTGTGCCTTTATCCTTCTTTCTCCTGGGGCATGTGGTGGGAGGCAGGGAGTGTGTGGGACATCTGTCAGGTGGTGCTCACTCCCCATTGAGTGTCAGTGGCCCCCTTGTAAATGGGTTCTTAGCAAGTTCACTTGAGCAACCCAGCTCATTCTCCAGTGACTCCTCATAGGCACCTTCTCAGTGAGTTCCAGAAGCACCCTCACAGGGATCCTTAGTAGAGACCTCAGAAGGAGGCTTTTCAATGGGTTTCAGTGATACCCCAGTCAGTAATTTCCTGTAGAATTTCATCAGTGCCTTAGTGTGTTCTTTCCTGCCTTCCACCTCCCGTCTGTGTTACTAACTGAATTGTTCTGCCACCCACTGTGCCTAAACCACACACTCTCTAACAAGGTCTGAATCTCATGCTCTTCAAAATGTGTCTCTTTTGATGCCACTTCTAGGAATACATTCAAAGAAACCCGACACACTAATCAGAAAGAATGTATGCAACCCTATGTTCATAGCAGTGCGATTTACAATAGCTAAGATCTGGAAACAGCCCAAATACTCATCAGTAGACAAGTAGATTAACTGTGGTATATTTATACTATGGAATACTATGCAGCAGTAGAACAGAAGGATCTCTTACCCTTTGAGACAGTATGGAGGGACCTGGAGAGTATTTTGCTAAGCAAAATAAGCCAGTGAGAGAAAGATAAGTATCACATGATTTCACTCATATGTGGAATCTAATGAACAAAATAAACTGATGACCAAAATAAATCCAGAGACATAGAAGCATGGAATAGACTGTTGAATCTCAGAAGGAAGGTGGGAAGGTGGGAATAGTTTAACCAGAAAATGACAATATAGTGTTGAAGGCCTGGGGAAGGAGTTAGGTATAGGTTAGAAGGGGTCGATGGGGAGGAAAGACGATATTTGTAATACTTTTAACAATAAAGATAAAATTTTAAAATGTGTTTCTTCCTTGTGTACCATCCTCAGCCCAGAGGTAGTGGAAGCTCTATATCTGCTATTCTTGTGACTTTTAGAGGCCTCTTTGCCCCTTAGTAATTAATCCCCTGTTACTAATTAATGATTCTTTATATTAAACTTCCCAGTTCAAATTCTGTGTGACTTCTGAACCCTGCCTGATACAGACTTCCAGACAAAGAGCTTGATCAGGAATAAAGAAAGTCCCTTTACAAAGGTAAAAGGACACTGATGAAGAAGTTTAAAATGGCCGAAACCAGTTTGGCTCAGTGGTAGAGCGTCAGCCTGCAGACTGAAAGGTCCCAGGTTCTATTCTGGTCAAGGGCATATACATTGGTTGCAGGCACATCCCTGGTAGGGAGTGTGCAAGAGGCAGCTGGTCGATGTTTCTCTCTCATCGACGTTTCTAGCTCTCTATCTCTCTCCCTTCATCTCTGTAAAAACATCAATAGAAAAGATATTTAAAAAAAGAAGTTTAAAATGGACAGTTGGAGACTAAAATCACCCTTCTATAAAAAAAAAGTAAAGGCATAAAGAGCTGTTAACATTACAAACCATCTTAACCTAAATGATATTTATAGAACACTGTACTCTACAGCTAACCCACTCTTTCTGTTCAAGTACATATGTTCATCAAGATAAATTATGTGTTGGACCACAAATTTATAAAATAATAGTTGAAAAGACATAAAATAATATAAAGCATGTTTTTGATCTCAACAAATTAAAGTGAAGTCAATAATAATATCTAAGAATATCTAAGAATTTATCAAATATTTTATAATTAATTGGTACACTTAAATAATACATGGATCAAAGGATAAATTATGAAGGAAATTAGAAAATACATATATGTAAATTCTGATAAAATATGACATATAAAATATTAGGATGAAACTAGAGCAATGTTTAGAAGAAATTTGAGTTAAATGCTTATATTAAAAAAGAGAAAAGCTTTAAAAAATGTTTGATTTCCCCTAAAGAAACCACAAAAAGAATAATAAAGTAAATACAAAGCAAGTAGAAATAAAGGGAACAGTAAAAATAAATGTTAAAATCATGGAAATTAATAAGTGGTAAGCAATAAAAAAATTAACAAGATCCAAACTCAATTCTTTGAAAAGCCTAAGAAACTTAGTAAAACTAGCTAAATTGAGAAAGGAAAAGAGAGCAAGAATACAGGTCACCAATAGTATATCTACCCAGACATCTGAATAGACCTGTATCTGATAATAAATTGAATTCACTATCAAATGCTCTCACAAAGAAAATTTTAGGTCTGGAAGAAAATTTCATTGGTGAATCCTATCAGATATCAAAGGAAGAAATAATACCCAATCAAACATTAAAGAAATAAATTAAACCAATTTAAAAATTTCATAAAATTGAAGAAAAATATTTTATTGATATTTTACAGAGAGGAAGGGAAAGGGATGGAGAGTTAGAAACATCGATGAGAAAGAAACATCAATAAGCTGCCTCCTGCACACTCCCTACTAGGTATGTACCTACAACCAAGGTACATGCCCTTGACTGGAATCAACCTGGGACCCTTGATTCCACAGGCCAATGTTCTATCCACTGAATCAAACCAATTAGGGCTCCTATTTTTGTTTCTGACACCAGCATAAGCATAATACTAAAACTTGAGAAAATATTTTTAAAACTTAGCCTAAAACCCTAATAAACAAAGATGCAAAAAAAAACCTTACAAATGATTAATAAATTAATGAGCAATGTAATAAACAGATAAAACATTATGGACAAATAGGTTTTTCTCACCAAGTAAGGATTTCTTAACATTTAAAAATCAATTAATGTTATGTGCCATATTAAGATAATATAGAAGACAAAGCAGATGTTTACTTTAATAGATGCAGAAAGTTATAATTTCAAAATCCTTTCATGATGAAAAAAAACACCTCTCAAAAATTTCTATAACTTGATGAAAACTCCTACAGAAATGCTACAGCAAACATCATACCAAAGACATATTTGCAAGAAGAAAGCAAAACATATAAAGGTTAGAATAAAGTTAAACTGTTTCTTTTTTAAAAAATATACATATTTTATTGATTTTTACAGAGAGGAAGAGAGAGTGATAGTTTAGAAACATGGATGAGAGAGAATCATCAACCAGCTGCCCCAGGATGTGCCCGCAACTAAGGTACATGTCTTTACTGGAATCGAATCCGGGACCCTTCAGTCTGCAGGCCTATGATCTATTCACTGAGCCAAACTGGTTTTGGCTAAACTATTTCTATTTGCATGTAATACAATCATTTAGGTAGAAAATCCAAAGAAAACTACAATATGGTTATTTGACTTGATAAGTATACTAGTATTTAGTAAGACAGTAGGGTCACTATTAATATGCATAGAGCACTTGTAGTTTTCCATTCTAGCAGCAATTTAACAAAATACGGGGCAAACCTCTGCACTAAAAACTATAAAACATTAATGAAAAAAATAAATGGAGGGAAATACCATGTTCAGTTTCTTAAAGTCAACTGATTCTAAATTGATCTATAGATTCAACACAATCCCCATCAAAACCTTAGGAGACTTATTTTTTTGGAAGAAATTCATAAGCAGATTATAGAATTTATATACAAAAGTAAGGCTACCCAAAGCAATTATGAAAGAACAAAGTTGAAGGGTTAACATATGATTTCAGGATTTACCATAAAGCTACATAATTCAAGGCGATATGATATGTAAAAAAAAAAAAAAAAAAGAATTAGTTAACTATTTAAAGGGAAAGAAGAGGTCAATAGAACCGAATAGAGAGATGGAAACATAATCCCATTTATATAGTCATTTTTTAAACAAAGGTAACAAATCAATATAATAATTTTTTGTATTGTGATAAATTATATATATATAACATTTACTATCTTAACCATTTTAAGTGAAAGTTGATGACATTAAGTACATTTATTTCATTGTCCAGTCATCACTATCATCTATCTAGAACTCTTTTCATCTTGCAAAACTGAAAGTCAATACCCATTAAATAATAACTTCTCCTTCTTCCCTGTCTCCAGTTCCTGGCAACGACCATTCTGCTTTCTCTCTCTATGAGCCTGATTGCTCTAAGTACCACAAAAGAGTAGAACCACAGAGTATTTATTTTTGTGTGTGGCAGGCTTTTTCACTTGACATAATGTCCTTACAGTTCATTCATGTTGTAGCATGTGTCAGAATTTTTTTTCTTTTTAAGGCTAAACAATATTTCATTATAATACTCAACCACATTTGCTTACCTTTTCATCTCTTAGTGGATATTTGGTTTGCTTCCACGTTTTAGCTGCTGGGAATAAAGCTATGTAAACATGGGTGTACAAATATCCCTTTGAGATTCTACTTTCACTTTTGAGTGTACAACCCAAAGTGAAGTGTAGTGTAATGGCTGGATTATATGGTAAATCCTCTTTTAAATGTTTGAGGCAAGACCACACCATTCCCCACAGTGGCTTCACTACATTACATTCCCATCAACGGTGGATAAGGGTTCCAATTTCTCCACAGCCTCACCAATACTTGTGTTTCTGTTTTGTTTGCTCAAACTGTTTATCCAGAACTGTCCACACATTTTTTTTTAGCTGTACCCATGAGTAAGTTTTATTACAGTGACACAGTAAAGATTATGCAGCTGGACCATAAGGGAAAGACACAGAATCTGGGGGAGTACATGCACACATTTCCTCATGCTCTCTTCCTCTCATGAGGGGCACACAGAGCACCCTGCTCCCCCAGAAATAACTTTAGTGTAATGCTTTCACCCAGGGAAGCTTATTAGAGACTTGACACTAGAGGCTTTTGCTGGGGGCTAGTGATATAGGCACCAGAAAGAACGAAAACATTTTAAACAAATATACTGGAATAAGTGGATATTTGTAAAACACAGAAAACACAATGTGACCCTCCATCCTTACATCTCACAAGACACAAAACTAACTCCAATGAATCATTTCATTCTGACTAGTCATGTGCATGGGAAGTTGAGGATCCAGGCAGAACAACGGAGTCACCCTGCAAGAAGACACCATACATGGCAGTCAGATTCTGAAGCCGGATTTGTCCACTTCTACATCCTTGAGTTCTACCTAATCACATTTCCCATCAGTGAACCCCAGGGCCCAGCAGCATCTGTTGAAGGACAATTGAATGGTCTATATAGAACACCATGCTGCCTCTCTGAGCACAGCACTCACCTCACTATGCGGCACACACCTAGTAGGCAACATGCTTCTCTGGCCTCTTTCATACAGAGCTTGGTTTTCAAGCTTTGTGCTAAGAGAGTATAGCCAAATTATGAGAAAGGAGAGAGAGAAAGAGAGGGAAAGAGGGAGGGAAGGAGGGAGGGAGGAAGGGAGGGAGGGAGGGAGGGAGGGAGGGAGGGAGGGAGGGAGGGAGAAAGAGAGAGAGAGAGAGAGAGAGAGAGAGAGAGAGAGAGAGAGAGAGAGAGAGAGAGAGAATGGAAGGAAGAAAGGAAGAAAGGAAGAAAGATCATTATAAGCCAGCACATTACAACCAGAGTAATTTTTACCTACAGAGTGAGTGACAGGTGAATTTAAAATAAAAAAAAATATAAAAAATATTTCAGTTCAAAATCAATATTATTTATATTCTAATTCCATTAAGAAACAGTTTAAAATAGTCAGTTTGCTTATCTTTAAAATTAAGAGTGGGACATCAAATTCTACCTAAGATGTATTACAGTTAGTGTAGAGAGTGGGGGAGGGAGGCAGAGGTTGAAAACAAAAAAAGAGAAAACCATGGAAGGGAGAGCGGAAAGTCAATGTAGAGGGAGGGTCAGCAAGGGAATATTCTGCTCATTAAACTGCACAGAACCTGGCTCAGTTTTAAAGATGACCAGGACTGCATTCTAGCGAATCTGGCCTTCCCCGCGGGTTGTGATCCCAGATGCTCCTGGGGCTATTCCAGTTCCCAAAAGTATGTTGTTCTGCTTTTAAAATCCCACCTCAGGGCAAGAAAAGTCTTTGCATAGTTGTGTCCTGGTGAGCCTGACATCTCTCAAAATAGCATTGCCAAACACTAAGGAAACCCCATAGAAAAAGAAATGAGGAAAGCAGGAGCCCAGGAGCCACTCTGGTATTCATAAAACATTGACTTTTGACTCTGCAAGGCCCCTGCCTTTGTTCCCTTGGCTACCTTATAAGCAGCTTCCTTTTTTTTTTTTCTGTTTGTCTTGAGAAAATGACCCTCCCCCAATCCTCTGCCATTACCCCTGTTGAGGAACTCTGAAGGCATCAATTCAGCTGGAAGCATCTTCTGATTTCATTGGTGCTCCTTATCTATTGACAGACTTTATCAGTCACGCCTGGACACTTCTGAGAGGTAACTAGAACCCTATTAATAACTACATGGGGACAACAGGAACACACAAATGGTTCTGGGCTGGGTGTGTGGTCACCCTAGTTATAGACTCACAGGGAATAGATACTCCAGACCCAAACCTTTATTTTGCAGATTGTAATAAAAAAAATTTTCAGACACAGTAACAATGAGTTTTTCTTCCAGGGGGAACATGAACAGATAAACAGAGGGAGAGTGGCAGAGACATTAAACAAGTCGGGTGACAGGGAGAAAGATAGGAGAAGGGCAGGAGGGAGGATGAGGAAGAACAAAAGAGGAAGACAGCTCAGGTAACTGTCTCTGTAGGTACTGCAGTGAAGGCTCCTGGCTGAGGTCTTTGCTTGGGCGTGTTTATGCAAGTATTTTGTCCTGTGAAATGTTAATTGCTCTATTTCCTTAGTTCCAAGAAGAACACCTTTTTCATATTTTATTAATTCTGAAATCTGAATGTGTATTACAAGGGATGCCAGAAAGAACTTTCTGGCTCCTAGAAAGAGGAATAATTTGTGACCCAGTTGTTAATGCTGGTAGTTGTGTGGACTTGACAGTGAGTAGAGGCAGACCTGCCCAGACCCACATCTCAGATGAAACATTTGCATTGGTAGTACCACATTTTCAATTTTACATGGCGTTTAGATATGCACTAATTGCTCAAAATGTCTCCAGAAAGGCTGTACCCTGTTGTCATACTACAGCAAAAAGTTATACCTTGTAGAATATAATATGCATATTCCAGGTAGTGCAATTAAATACACTGAAGATGACCAAATATCTTCAAGTGATTAATAGAATTTTCAAATCTTAATAGAAGTAGATACTGACAGGTCATGCAATAAGATTTAGTTTCCTGTAGTCTGTCAAAAGCTAAGGCTGTTGTGGGGTCAAACCCTGGGTTCAAAATAAGACCACCAGAGGCTGATGATTAATTTTAAAAGAAGCAGGCAAGAATTTATTGAATTGGCCAGGACAGCCACAAGAGCACCACATGCATTTGGAGTCCATATGACTGCACAGTTCTAGGTGTAGGCAAGTATTTTTAAAGGCCTAAACCACAAAAATTTTCCTTTGTTTCTAAATCTTAAAGACTAAATTCTAAAGACTGGGGACAGCCTACAGGGTTGGTTCCCAGTCACATCCTGCTGGACATAGGAATGTGGCCCTATCTTGTGATAGCCAATAACACAGAAGCAGAGCTCAGTGGTCTCTAAAGGTTAGTCTCTAAAGGTTATCTACAGTTTCTATCCCTGAAGCTATTGAGTCAGTGGGAATCAATCTCCTGTGGTCCTGGTTCCAGGCAAGGGAAAATTGCCTTAGCCTCCAAGTCTCCACCTGGAAGCTAAGGTAAGTACCCTGTGGTTTAAAAACAAAATATTTTATTGATTTTTTACAGAGAGGAAGAGAGAGGGACAGAGAGTTAGAAACATCGATCAGCTGTCTCTTGCACACCCCCACTGGGGATGTGCCCACAACCAAGGTACATGCCCTTGACTGGAATCGAACCCAGGACCTTTTGGTCCGCAGGCTGACTCTCTATCCACTGAGCCAAACCGGTTTCAGCAAGTACCCTGTGTTTTAATCAGGTGCAAGAGACAGACTTAACAGGGTTAGAATTCAAACAGCAGTCTTTACCAAAGTATGATTGCTACCACATTTCAAGGCTAATTTTTTTTGTTTTGTTTTGTTCTTGTTAATCTCACCCAATGATAATTTTTCATTGCTTTTTTTAGACAGCAGAAGCGAGAGAGACAAGAGGAGAGAGGGAAACATCAACGTGAGAGAGATGCATCATTGGTTGCCTCCTGCAACAACCAGGCTAGGAATAGAACCACAAACCCAGGTATATGCCCTTGACTCAGAATGGGACCTGTGAGTCTTTGGTGTGGCTGGCTGACACTCTAACCATGGAGCACAGTTGCCAGGGTTAAGGCTGATTTTTTAAGAGAACTATCTTGAGATAATTAGTGCAATTAAGCAAAAAGAATAAAAGTAACTATGCCTTTAACTATATAGCTAATGTAGATGAAGTGGTGGCTTCCTCCCAATTGCCTTGATGTCACACTCATTTGTACAGGTATCACACAGAACAGGAGATGAAAACCCACTCACCTATGATGCAATTACATAATGCGAATGGCCTAAAGATTCCAAAGTGTCCCAAAGTGTTAATGAGTTTAGACTCAGATTTTGATTGTGGCCCTTAAGTGCTGTGCATACAATAGATGAATTAATGCTGTTGATCAGGTTTTTTAAAGTTAATTTGCACATTTATTTTCATTTCCTCTACAACCAGCAATTTTCAGCCAGTGTGCTGCAATATCTTTTTTTTAATCTTCATGCAAGGATATGTGTTTATTGATTTTTAGAGAGAGAGAGAGAGAGAGAGAGAGAGAGAGAGAGAGAGAGAGAGAAAGGTGGGAAAAGAGAGGGATATATATATATATATATATATATATATATATATCCCCATCGGTTACCTCCTGTATTCACCAGGCCTGCAAAAGATTTTAAAATATGCACTACCTTACTATTTAGTCAGGGACACTGACCTCTGTTTTCTTAGACTGTCAAATAAAATAATGACATCAGCCAACACAACAAGAGCCACCCAGTGTGGATGAATCAAAAGGACATCCTTTTTTGTGTCAGAAATTGTCAAAAATATTATGTTTTTCAATGTGCCACAGAATTTTAGTAATTATTTTGTGTGCCATGAGATGAAAAGGTTAAAAATCGCTGCACCAAAGACTGTAATTGCATTACAGAGAGGAAGGGAAAGGGATAGAAAGCTAGAAACATCTATGAGAAACATCAACCAGCTGCCTCCTGCACACTCCCCACTGGGGATATGCCCACAACCAAGGTACATGCCCTTGACCAGAATTGACCCTGGGACCTTTCAGTCTGCAGGCCTATGCTCTATCCACTGAGCCAAACCAGTTTCGGCTCTTGCAACTTATTTATGATGGCATTCTAAGATTTTAAGGTGTGAGTAATATGTTTTTCCAATATAATTGAAATTCTGATTTTTTTATAATGTTAAAAAATGAAAAGGTTTGAGTATTCCAATGTTTTCAACAATGTGCTGAAAATCCAAAAGTGGTTACTTTGTATTTGGATGGGAAAAATAGAAATGGAATTGGCTTACAACCAAAAGTAAAAAGAGTAAGACATTTGTGATATGGTGATGGGAATATGAGAAGGGACAGAAGAATATATGAACAGGCTGATAGAAGGCCTATATTGACTGTATTTTCTGAACCAAAAATTAGAGCACAAAATCTAAGACTCCAAATATATCAGTGGTAACAAGGATGGGAAATTATGGCCGCCCCAGAAAATCCAAAAATTGTTGCCCCAGGAATGCATACAGAGGCAGTGAAACGTTGACAAAGGTATTAATACAAGGAAAAGAAAACTACAAAAAGAAACCAATTACCTAAAGTGAATTTTATCTTTTCAAACCTGTTTCCGTTTTCCCTTAAATTATTATTAGTAGTACAGGCAAAATGTGTGGGTATGAAAAGAAAATGTGTTAACTTTGCCTTCTGAGTATATTTATTATTCTTAATCTACATTAATGCACCGAGAAATACTTTTCGCTAAAAGCAAGAAACAACTTAGTCTTCAGAATGAACTCTTTTCTTTATGGAAGCAAAAGACAAGCTTCTTATCACACACCTCTAGCTATTAGGCCTACCAAGAAACAAAACTCAAAACAGCTTCCCTAAAAAACAAAACAAAACAAAAAACCCCAGAAGAGTATCTTAGTCAATCATTCATAAACAACAAAACATGCTCTGAAGAAGAGCCCAGAACAGATAACATACTTGGAAATAGATTCCATTTTCCATGGGAATGCACCTTACCTGAAGGTCAGAAATCTTTTCAGGGTGTTTGAAATGCCTAGATTTAATATTTAGCTACCCTTTGACATTTTCTCCAGCTGGAGCAAACTCTTTATCTTGTCACCAGCATTTGAACAAGATATCAAATCAAAGCACATATGGTAGCAAAGTTTCATTATTAAATATAAGGTACACCTCTAATGTGAATAAATTATCATTTCTTTTTGAAGAAGACAAAACAGGAGTGATTATTAATTTTTCGGATAGATATATTTTTCACTTGGTAACAGAAATCCTTTGAACATAAAAAATTCTCTAGAGGGTTTAAATTTTATATATGCTGCACAAACACTTGGCTTATACAGAACTGTTCACCAACGCAAAGGTGGCCGACAGGGAGTCTACCATTAGCGGTGTACATTATACTCATACACCTAGAGGAGCATCCTCACTCGAGCAGGACAGGACTCTGAAGACTTTCAGAGGAAGCTTGTGAATCATGACAACAAAATAACCCAAGAATAAAGAGTGCTTAGCAAGTCAAGCTTTTGCCATAACATGGCCAAAGATGACACGTGGGAAATAAAGAACCATATTACTCACCAACATAACCAGCTATTTGCATTGAGCGAGCTGTGACAAATCCAAGCTCTATCAATGAACGATCTGTAAAGATAAAAAGGAAGAGTGTTACCATTTTTGAGGAAGTGGAGACTTTTGTGAGCAAGTTGTTGACCGTATTCTGACAGAACTGTATTGCAAGGAAGACATAGGGGTGGGGTGGGAAGAGTAGGAAGGGCATATTAGAACTGCCTTGCTTCTCCTTCAGCTATGACCCCATATGTCTACCGTACAGCTATCCCTTCTTGCATGCATACATACTGAAGCCAGGGCCAGCCACCAGCAAGAAGCAACTAGCAAGGTCTTAATGAAAACTCTCTAATGTGCCATTCCATGCCTTTTTGCTGGTCTTTGTAAAATACAGATATGATCAAGTTCCTTCACTGCTTAAATCAATTTTCACTTTGAAGGTCAAGAAAACACTCCTTACCAGGGTTTACAGGGCTCTTCAGGAGCTGATTCTAGACTCCTTGCTTTCCCAACTTGCTGTCTCCTTCCCATTCTTACTAACTCGTTTTCATATCTAGAAAGTCACATACTCACCATCACCCATAGGCCACTGAGCCTGAATACCTCTCTGCCTTGAAAAACATGTCTCTCTAGTCCCATAAGACCTCTTGTCAGCCTGCCCCCATTCATGCTATTCATTCAGTTATCATCAGAAAGCCTCTCCCGACACCCACTGGTCATCAGGTGCATGCCCACTGAGCTCCTTCAGCACCTTATTTCTAATTCTACCTTAGCGCTTAACAGCTTGGGTTGTCACAATATGTCAAAGAGTCTGGTCTTTACTGTTTTAGATCTTCTTTATTTCTGTCTTGTCATTACCTAGCAGAGTTCATGTCATATGTGCTCAATGAGTGTCTGATCACAGCTATATAGACTGAGTCAATTAGCATATGGCAGAAAAAGTGAATAATTTAGTAACTTTTTATCAAGCATTTACTAGTATATACTAGGCATGGAGCTATATTTATCACCAATGTTTGCTCTCTATTTTTCTTGCATAGATTCTGTCTTCTTATGGTGCAAGTGACTTGTCTTGATTCTCTAATTCTTTTCTCAAGACTTTTTCATTCATTCTTCTAGCTTGGGTTCCTAGTGCCTAATTACTGAAAACTGGAATTTACTTTGACGAGTCCTATCTTTAGTGAACTTTCTTGAAGTTGACTCTTAACTTGTATGACCATAGGAGTCTGCCAGAATGCTTCTTAGTTTTGAATGAAACTTTCAGTCCTTTTTTTTTTCTTTCCCCAATGGTAAGGATTTTGAAGCTATACAAGTTCAATGGGCTGTTTGGTTTAGTTAAGCCATTTGGTTTAATTTAAGAGTTGGCAAATTACAGCCCTTCTTGTTTTGATATATAAAGTTTAATTGGAGCCACACCCATTTGTTCACATATTATCTCAGGCTGTTTTTGCTACAATAGCAAAGCTGAGTGGTCCGAGTGAGACTATATCACCTGCAAAACCTAAAATGTTGGCTTCTCTACCTTTACACTAAGTTTGTGAACTTCTGATTTGGATCATCATCTAACAATATTCCTTCCGTGTTTTCATTGAAGAGGAGCTTTTAAAAAAAAAAAAACAAACAAACAAAAAAAACTTTTGAAGAAACTTATTTAATTGTTTATTGGAAGATCAAACACAGAAATATTTCCATTATCTTTCATTAAATCTGCTACACAAGCATAGAGAAGAACTTGAGAATCAAAGATAACTTTCTTTGGTCACTTGTATATTTAAATTATAGACTTTTTCCCTTCTTTTTTACTTTTTTAGATTTTTAATATTTTTTTAGTGAAAGAACATTGCTTCTATAAATGGGAAAAATTATAATATAAACATTCTTATCCATTTGTCCTAGATCTGTCTACTCATTTGAGGTCATTATGGAGGTATAGAATTTTTTCCATGAACTTCTCTGTAAGGGAAAACTTTAAACTCAATACAACAGTGAACAGAAACTGTGGTAGCTCAAATAAGAATATCAGGGGAAGCGGATAGCTTTTGAGTTGTGTTGGTAGTTTTAGTGGGTCAAATAAAAAGATAATGAGGTTTCACAGGTCTCTGAGAGTTACCCTATAAAAAGAGTCATAGATAGTCTTTTTTTTTTTTAATGGACTCCCTGTCTTTTTAATCTGCTTTTCCAGGAGTTACTGAGACTGCCAAACCTTAGAGATGGAAAGCACTTTCAAGGTCTTTGTCCTCACCAGTCCAATCCTTCAGATTATTCTGCATTCTCATCTTTACAGGCTCACACTGCACATCTCCAATGATGAGATGCAGACTTTATTCACAGGCAATGCATTCACTCTTGGATTATTGAAAATGTCTTTGATCTTTCATGTTGAGATTGATCTTCTAGCAGCTTCCATTCATTGGTCCTAATTTTTCCCTATGTGAACCTATAAACCAGTCTACTTCTTTTTCTTCATGGCAATTCTAAAGACATTTAAACCCCTGAGTTTCCTCCTCTTTCAGTTGAACATCCCTAGTTCCTCCAGCTTTTTCCCATATAATACTATTTCTGGCTCCCTCACAATTCTTTGTGCCTTTTCTGTTTCAAGTGAGGTTTGCCCCAAGGCAGAGTGGCACCATCATCTTCCTACTCTCATGTACTGTTCTGAGACATCTGAGAACTATGCCACCTTAAGTTTGATTATCATACTCTTGCTCATAGCCCTTTAGCTCATGGTTAGGTATAAATTTCAGGTTTTTGCATGGTTTTCAAAATATTAATTTCAGATCACTTTACCATAGTCTCTCTGGGAAAGATTATGAATTTATGTGATCATTCTTTAAATTGGATATTTAGATTGTTTTCATTTTTCTTCTCTTATAAACAATGCTATAACATGATTGCTGTTTTTGCATAAGCCTTTCTCATACTATTTTTTAATTTAGATTTGCTTCCCAGAAAACCATTCCTCATCAATGAATATTTTGATTGAAAAAGTATAAGATAATAGAATAGAAACAAATTTTACGGATTGCTAAATTCAATCTCACATGTTAAGAAAAGTCACTTGACAGGGAAAAAATAATAATTTAACAGGAGAATATATGCATGGGATTTCAAATTAAATATGGTTTTTACTACTCCTACTTTCACCCCTCTCCCCTCTCAGAACTAATGTCTGCATTCCTTTAAGGAGGCACATCAAGTCCAAGGGGGTAAAGTGTTTACCTCAAAATAGACATGATATTGAAAAATTATATATATAATTCAAATTGGCTGGGACACTGTAACAGTCACAACTAGTCGGAGTCTGCATGTATAGGTGAATCCCGGAGTGGAGATGGAGACAGAGACAGGGGGGCCTGCCCAAGGCACTGTGGCCGAGGGCAGGCATGGAGAGGAGAGGGTAGACCAGCCAGCAGCCAAGCTCAGGCCAGGAGGGAAGAGGGGAGAGGACTTGCTCACAGCTGTTACAGCTGGGGGCAGGCCCTCGCTGGCAGTGCCACATCTGCAAGTGAGCTGCAGAAGAAACAGCTCTTCTGACCGCTCATTGGCTAAGCTCCCAGTATGACACTCACAGTGTTCTTGCTAACTTGCCTAATAAGAATCCAAGAAGGTGATTTGGGTTTTTTCACATCACTCCTGGAGGAAAAAACAAAGGTCCACTGCTGGAGGGCCTAAGACATATCATATCCTGCCCTAGCTTATTTGGTTCAGTGGACACAGCCTTGGCCTGCCAACTGCAAGGTCTGGGTTCGATTCTGATCAAGATCATGTACCTAGGTTTCAGGCTCCTCCCTGGGTTAGGGTTCATGCAGGAGGCAACCAATCGAAGTGTTCCTCTCACATTGATCTCTCTGTCTGTCTTTCCCTCTCTCTTCCATGCATTCTGAAAAAATCAATGGAAACAATATCCTCAGGTGAGGATAAAAAAACACAAAAAGAAAAAAAGAAATGTCATATGTTATGAAAGATACATCTTGAAAATGCCTAAATAAAGTAGTTATTTTTTTATGGTGAAGGTACTGGAGTCTGGGTTGATGAAAACACCTTGGTGACTGCAGTGGCTGGTAGTGGAGGATTGATGGGGACGGTGCCTTCCCCTGATCAACCAGGTTACCTCCTGCAGAGGGAGGCCAAACTGTGGCTCCCAGGGGGAGCAGGCCTAAGCCTTCAGTAGGACATCCCCTGAGATTCCTAGTCTGTGAAGAGGGGGTAGGCTGGGCTGAGGAACCAGCCAGTGCATGAATTTTGTGCACCGGGCCTCTAATAAAAAATAAAATAAATCAAGAACCACTAAAAATATATATTTTGAAAATATTTCAATGATATAGATTGCTATAGGTAATAATAATAAGAGTGTGAAATTTTAGAATAGATTTCTATTAGAGGATACTCTTTAATTATTTAAAACTCAAAGAATTTCCCACCTTTTTCCATCTTGCCTATATGAGAAAATGTCTTCCATTGCAAACAAATATTTCTCTTAATATGCATAGATTTGGATTTGTATTATGTATAAAATTTGCATCAAAAGCCTTAAAAATATATGTGCAAGAACTAGTGCCACTTTCAAAATTCTGTACACAGAGAATTCTTATTCAGTGCTCATTTAGAACAATACAAGTGTTATATTCCCATCAGAAAGAAAATGCCCTCCAGTGCTGTCCCTGAGATGTTAACTGGGAAATACCTTCTCTCAAGTCTTCTCCTTTATTTATTTCTCTCCTTTCCATACCAATGAGAATGTACAATGAACAGTACTCTTCTCTTGAGTTTTATGCATCAGATATAATTAGTACCATGTTTCCCCGAAAATAAGACATCCTCCGAAAATAAGACCTGCTTACAGGTTTCCTTCTGAGTAAAATATAAGGCATCCCCCCAAAAATAAGGCCCCAGGCTCTGTCTCAGAATGAAAATTAATTTACTGTAAACTGGTCGCTAGGGCCGCCCTAATGGCATCTAGCAACCAGTGACATTAGGCGCAGAGTCCTGACATCACTCCTGTGTGAATGGAGAGAAATCAGCATGTAAACTTTGTGAAACCTAGACTGCAAGAAGTTGTGACTTGGGTGAAGAATTCATGGGAGAAAATCACTGACAGTTGCATTGCAATTGCACTGCCAGCAGGCTACCTTGACGAGAAGTACTCATTTAAAGGCAGTGCTATTGCTAAACATGAGAGACTTGGTCCACTGATTCTGAAAGAAATGGAGTCACAAGAAATTCACCAATAAATTCAGGAATTGGATTGTTATGATGATGTTCAGAAGATGATGACATGATTGTCATTGAATAAATGAGTAAATTCTTGATACTGCAGGATTCACAGTTTGTCTGGTTGTTGTGTTGACAACTACCGTACTACCGTACTGTACCGTATACAGGTAATACATTTCCTTTATTTTCATTTAACAATAAATGTGTACCGTATTCTTCTTCATGGAAAAATAAGACACCCCCTGAAAATAAGACCTAACGCATCTTTGGGAGCAAAAATTAATATAAGACACTGTCTTATTTTCGGGGAAGCAGGGCATATTTCCCATTTCCATTGAGTTCCAGGCATCCTGTTGGGCCTTAGGAGCACAGCTATGAACAGATGGATGTGGTCCTTGCCCTCATGGTTCTCTGCCAAATTCCCTGGATAATTGCTGCAAACTATGATCTTAAGGCTCTGATTCTGGCTTCACCATCATCATTGTAAGCAGACTGCTGAAAATATGGATAATTTAATGAGGAGGAAGTAGAAGATGTTAAAGTCTGATCAGTCTATCATTCTCCCTCATTGCGCCATCCCACCCTCTATCATAGAATAGATCCCTGGCAACCAGATAGTATTGAATGAAACTACCACCTTCCTGGCCACAGCTGCTAGGACCAAGTGCTGCCGTCTTGCTATGTAGTATTTCACTCAGAAATGTGGAAATTGGACCACAGGAATTAGCCTTTTTAGGTGGCTGGATTGTACTATGTCCATTTGAGAAATGGAAATAGACATACCTTTTTCCATGCAAGAGAGCAAGGAAAGTCCTCAGAAAGAGAATACAGTAGCTATGTAGAGAGAGGTAGATATGAGTGATAGTATCCAGATAGCATTCTTAGCTTCACCTGCATTCCTGACCTTGTTTTTCATGAGAAGTTTTTCACTCCTATAATAAATCCCACATTTTTGTTCAAGCTAATTCAGGCTTGTTTCTGTAACTTAAAATAAGTGTCCTAATATGCTGTGGTTAGGAAAGTACAGAAGGACGAGAGGGGTGCCACCTTAACAAATCCAGGTATACTGGCCTAACAGTGAGAGTGATGAGTTACTGTGGGAATCACTGCTTGGCAGCAGTTAAAAGATGAAGGGAGTCTGAGGTTATATGCTCAAACTTGATGTAAGTTAAAAGGAGACATGAAAATTTGAATTAATCAAATCTCAGAGCTGCCATAATTTGAGAGTTAGCACAAAAAGCCTTCTTAATCAGAGAGAAAGAAAGATCCTTAGAGATGTAAATTACAGAAAAAATAGTGGTAAATTTTAGGTATAATCATTCAAGATGTAGTGGTGCATTTGAAGTAATGAGAATGTCTTTTTTTTTTTAACAGAAAGGTTAGAATTAAAAGATAAAAATCATCTGATTAAAACGGTCACCTAAAAGGATTGGATTCTGCCCTGGTTGGATTATGTGGCTCAGTTGGTTGAGCACTGTCCCATGCATCAAATGATTGCTGGTTTGATTCCCGGTCAGGGCATATATTCTAGTTGCAGGTTTGGTTAGTGTGCATATGAGAGGCAATTAATTTATATATATATCTCTCTCACATCAGTGTTTCTCTCTCTCCTTCAAGGCTTCCTCTCTCTCTAAGAGATCAATAAAAACATTTTTTAAAGGTTGGATTTGTATTCCCATCAATCTGTGTAAACCAATTCAAGAATTCTGGTTGTTCAAATCATGTGGTGTACAACTAAGCATGTAAGGCAGACCCTGGCTGGCTTCACAGGTACCAGCTGTGTTGTATCAGGAAAGTCCCAAAATCTCTACAGGCCTTAAGCTCTTTCATCTTAAAATAGGGTGGTGTATATGTGATTTAAGAGGGTTTCAGTGAGATTAAATGAGACACTGTAAGTAACGTAAGGCCTGGTATAAAATCTGTCACTTAAGCCCTACCCAGTTTGGCTCAGTGGATAGAGCATCTGCCTATGGACTGTGGACTGAAGGGTCACAGGTTCTATTTCTGTCAAGGATATGTACCTTGGTTGTGGGCACATCCCCAGTAGGGAGTATGCAGGAGGTAGCTGAATTGACGTTTCTAACTTTCTATCCCCCTTCCTTCCTTTCTATAAAAAAATCAATAAAATATATTTAAAAATAAAAATAAAATAAAATCTGTCATTTAATATATTTTAGTTTTCTTTCTTTTTGGCTTTTCATGATACACTTGGGTTTTGGTCAAGCCAAAAGGCATTTGAAATGAAAACAGAACATTAAGTAGGACCCAACTATTTCACAAAAACTGAGATTGATGAATTCTTATGCTACATATCCCAAAATGATCAAACAAGTGAATAAACAAGTCAGTCCTCACCTAGAACACAGTGCTGTGATTGTCTGGCTACTTGTCTGAAGGTCAAGATGGAATGTAAGCTTCATTCATAAGGTAAGCTTTCAGTTCTGTTTCTTCCTTATTAAATTCCCAATTATGCACAATAGGTACTAAAGGAAGGAATGAAAAATAACAAAGGAGGGATTGAAGGAGAAAAGGGAGAAAGGAAGGGGGGAAAAAGGCTACATTTATTTATCATGAATACTCTAAATTTCCTTAGGTATATTTCTAGAAGATGAATAGTGGAAGAGGACTGCTTAAATTTCTACCCTGACATTCCCACTGGGACAATGATAGAAAGCCCAGTGCTTTTTACAAACCACCAGGCAAGAGGCTAAACTTTCCCAGAAAAGCTAAATTCACAGAGGCCCTAGTTGTGAGCTGAAGCAGAAAAGACAAGGAGTCAACTGCAGGGGTCCAGCTCTACTGCTTGAAGTGCACAGTAGTGGTAGATACAACCCTAGAGTGGGAACATGTCCTAGGATGAACAAGCCCATGGTCAGCACACTGCTTAGGACAAAGCACTTGGACTGATGTAGTTTTGGGTTGGATAGGAGGAAGAGATCAGTGATATTAGTTCTAGAATGGCACTTTCCTGCTGAGTCCCTAGGGAGCAGTTTGATTCACCTATTTTTATACATTCAGTTACTTAATCAACTGACGTTGTCTGCTTGGGAAGGCCCAGTTATTTAAGACTATATGGGAGGAATCGCCAACTTGATTTAGAATTTAGGGAGATAACATTAATGTTAGAAGGTAACATTAATGTTAAAAGGTAACATTTCAGAATAGAGAATGGATAAAAATGAGTTGGTTGGCTGAAGAGTAGGCGGAAGGAACCTCCACACAGAGGAAACAATATGCACAAATATCTGGCAATGAGAGGAGAAATGGTATATTTGGGAGAGCTACAAGGAATCTGGCATGGCTGTGCCAATGGCAAAGAGAGAAAAGGCAGGATCTGAGGCTGGTGTCTTGAAGGGGCCAGGTCTTGAAGTGCTTTGTAAATCATGCCCGTGGGTGTCTGCTCTTTCCATAGAGCAATGGGGACTGTTGAAGAAAGGCAGAAGACTGAAACAGTTTAAGTAAGAGATGATAGTGTTCTGATCTAGAATAATGGCTGCGGGAATAGAGAGAAGTGGACAGATTAAGAGATAATTAGAAGGCAAGAATTCAGTCTCTCTTGTATAGATGGTTCAGGTCATATTTTCTCTGTGGTTCAGATGCCTCATTACAGGTCTGCAGTGTTTAACAAGAAAGTCATAATCATTACATTAGTGTTAACATATTATCCTCATTTGAATGTTGGTCAGGGTCTGGCCTTTAGTGCTAGTCTGATATTCACCAGATAGTAGTAGTCTGGAGGATATATTTATTTATTTATTTTTTAGCTTGTCAGCAACCAAGGTCAGGGTCTCCATCTGCTTCACTTCCAAGAAGCTATAAAACCACAGCACAACTAATGTAACACAATAGACCAGAAAGTGACCCCAATTTTCCCATTGGTTTGAAAGCCCTGAGGTCAGCTCTTCTCAGGGCTCTCAGCGAGCAAGCTATAACAGAGTGGGGGACCTCTGCTCTTTGGCACCACTTCTGCCACATGCATGCCACAGTTAAATGTGCAATATTAAGAGAAACTAAATTGAGTTCAGAAATTGCTTGCTGAGGCCATGGATATTTGATCATGGCACTTGGAGTCTATGGGGGTTGATATGCACAGTCTTTGATTCCTGTTTATATGATCCTACAGCTTTAGGGTTTGATTCCTGTCCTTGCCTCAGCACCTCAAGCTATGATGTATACATTAATTATTTGTTGTGTTCATTGTTTATTTTCTCCCTATGCCCCCCAAATATGGGGAGTTTTTTTATGTTTTATATTGAATCCCCAATGCTTAGAAAAGTAGGAATTCAGTTAATATTGACAGAGTAGGAATTCAGTTAATATTTATTGAAGAGCTAAATTAACTGAAATAAACTTGGAGGGCATTATTTGAGATAAGGCTTCAGGTTTATTCACATTTCAAATGGGACTCATAATATGTGTCTTCTACCTTTTTCAGGGCTCTTTTGAAACTTTAAAGAAAAAAATGAAACTCCTCTCCTTAGATGTTCAATCGCCATTTTTGTATTTTAGCTACTTTTTACAGTGTTCTATCTAGCTATCCATCCAGCCACCCATCCCTCACTCTAGTTTAGCACTTATTATGTACCTGTGTAGAGCATCTAGCATTATTCCATATCAAGGATTGTGTTAGACACTATATTCACTATCTCTAATGTTTACATTAACACTGCAACACTATTCTCTATATCTCATTTTGTAAATGAGGAGGCTGAGGCTCAGCAAGTCCACACAGATGACAAATGGCAGGCAGGCATTCAGATTCTAGGTCTGTCTAATTGAATTTTGACTCCTGGTTTTTCCATTTTCTCTATTGGGTTTCTCTTCTCTGAAATAGACATGAAAATGCCCACTTCACAGGATCCTATGCTTGTGCCTGGCATATACACCGTAAATTTTGTAAAGCACTTATATAGATAATACCTCATCATTGCTGTTATTACAGGTATGCCCACCAGGCACCTTGAATGATGATCCTTATGGCAAATCACACACAATGCTTTTTTATTTTTTACTATATTCCTGCCATTCATTATTTATGGACATTTTAGCAGGGAAACCACAAATGACATTGCTCGCTGCTACTCATTGCTAGTGTCTGATGGCATCCTGTCTTTGAGTTTCTGAGAGCCTACACCAGCTCTGCTCCATCTCTTCTTCTGGCTAAACTCTCACTCTTGAATTCAGGCACATGCCCTCGCTGGGAAAGCTCCAGATGTTTCTTTATGGTCTCTCATCAGCCCCTTCTTGCTATTTTCTCTGAAAAAAAACCCTTCATTTAAAGAGTCCTTTCAGCAAATGAAATTAAAAAATTTAAAATATATGCTATTGATTTTTTATAGAGAAGAAGGGAGAAGGATAGAGAATTAAAAACACAGATGAGAGGGAAACATTGATCAACAGCCTCGTGCACACCCTCTACTCGGGATGTGCCCACAACCAAGGTACATGCCCTTGATCGGAATCAAACCTGGGACCCTTCACTGCACAGGCCAATGCTCTATCACTGAGGCAAGCCAGTTAGGGCCAAAATTAAATTTGGTAGAAATAGTAAAAGTATTGCCCTATGTATAATTTTATGCAAGGCCAAGAAAACAAAATTAAATACTAAAAAGACTACAAATACTTCATTTCCCACTATTAAATGAGGCATTTTGAGTTAGTTTCTTACAATACTGGGTGCTAGGTCTTGTCTAGTTGTGTAGATGATTTTAGATACAGCTGGAAGACAAGCATAGGCCCAAATCCCAAACCAGCTCCACTTTTAAAATTAGCTTGCTATGTGACTATGCCTTGGCCACATGGCAATGCCAGCTTGACAAGGACTTTCTCTCTTTTTGCATCTGTGTCATAATTGCAAGAAGGAGAAGAATGGTATTTGAGTATACAGTGGCTAGTTCCATACTCAGATCACAGGGGAATAGCTAGCTGAGAAGTAACAGTTACTTAATGGTTGCAATATATCAGGCAAAAGATTAGGTGATTTACATGTATTTTGTATTATTAATATTTTACAATACTGCAAAGCACATGGTAACATTTTTCAGATGTGTAATTCAAAGCTCAGATATCTAGTTTGTCCACATCACATGGGATTGTTGTTAGAAATTGATCTCAAGTCTCTAACTCTAAAGTGACTACTCTTTCTACCCTACCCCATACTTAGCACTGCTCATTTTTTTCTTTTCTTTCTTGTATTACTTGTATGTATGGCTTTCAGGCTCCTTTGAGTGGGGAAACTGTGCCACTGGACCCTACAGGACACCTATTACATATGCCTCTTTACCAAGACTGGTAGACATAGTAGCTGTATAATTCACAGAAACAAACACTAGGAAGTTGCCAGCTTGAGGAACAAAGAAATATGTCCCAAATAAAAGAACAGGACAAAATTCTAGAAAAAGAATTAGTCAATCTACTGAATGCAGAGTTCAAAACACTCATTATATGCCAAAACCGGTTTGGCTCAGTGGATAGAGCATCGGCCTGTGGACTGAGAAGTCCCAGGTTTGATTCTGGTCAAGGGCATGTGCCTTGGTTGCAGGCACATCCCCGGTGGGGGATGTGCAGGAGGCAGCTGGTCGATGCTTCTCTCTCATCCATGTTTCTAGCTCTCTGTCCCTCTCCCCTCCTCTCTGTAAAAAAATCAATAAAAATATATTTAAGAAAAAACAAAAAACACTGGTTATAAGGATGCTCAGTGGACTTAGAGGAAGAGTACATGAACTTACTGATAATTTCAACAAAGAGATAAACATAAAAAGGGAATTAGACAACAAAAACCAGTCAGAATTGAAGAATGCATTAACTTCAATGAAGAAATAATTATAGGGAATTAATAGTGGAATAGATGAAGCAGAGGATCAAATCAGATATTTGGAAGATAAAGAAAATGAAAACATCCAATCATAACAGCACAAAGACAAAGGAATACATAAAATTGAGGTTAGTATAAGAAGCTTCTCACATAATTTTAAGCATACCAACATTCACACCAAAGGGGTGCCAGAAGGGGAAGAGAGAGAGCAAGGAATTGAAAACCTATGTAAGAAAATACTGATGGAAAATCTCTGTAATTTGGTAGAGAAAATAGACATACAAGACCAGGAAGTATGGAGTCCAAAACAAGATTATTCTACCCAGTAAAAGTATCATTTAGAATCAAAGGACAGATAAAGAGCTTCTCAGACAACAAAAAGTTAAAAGAGTTTATCACCACCAAACCAGTATGGCATGAAATGTGAAAGGGTCTTCTTTAAAAATAAAAAGATTAAAGTATGAATAATAAAATGGCAATATGAACTTATCTATCAACATTTGAATCTAACAAACAAACATAAAACATGCATAACATAAATAGACTCATAGATACAGGGAACATTTTGATGGTTGCCAAAATGAAGTAGGTTGTGGATATGGGTATAAAAGGTGAAGGGGTTAAGAAGTAAAAATTGGAAGTTACAAAGTAGTCATGGAGATGTAAAGTACAGCATAGGGAATATACTCAATAATATTGTAATAACCATGTATAGTGTCATATAGGTATGAGATTTATTGAGATGATTACTTAGTATATCATATAATGTCTAATCAGTGGCTATATGCATGAAGCTTATATAATATTGTGTGTCAATGGGAATAAAAAATAAAAATTTCAAAACCTATGTGTAAACATGCTTTATTTTTATTATTAACTGTTAACTCTATTCACCAGACATGGGAATTGGACTTATTCATCTTAAGTCTTTTGTGGCCGTCTGTGCTCAGAACTGTTTTATACATTTTGCCCTTGAAAAGGGGAACTATAATTCTTTCAGTTATGAGAGGAAAATAAAAGTCCCCCAAATAATAATGCTTTGATTTTTTTCTTACTTACCCTTTTTGAACTTCTATTATTTATATAAAAATGGCAAACTGCCTTTTTATTGCTTCACATTACATTTGTTAAAATACTTCTGTGCTGCCAAGTTCCAACCTGAAGCCAATGTTCATATCCAAGTCACAAACATGAATGAGGAATGTATTTGGGTCCTTGCCTTTACTCTCCTTCTTAGAGTTTCCATCCAAACTTGCCTCTACGTTAAATCTATTCTTCTGTTAACATTTAAAACACTGAGATAAAAGGACTTCTTTGTGATTATTGCATCTGGAAAGAGTTTGACCTGGCTTTTATTTATATGGATTTTAGGGAAAGCGAAAGAAAAACAATAAAGACAAACAAGACTGTGCTGTACTCATCAGAAACAAAAGGTCTGCGGACACGCATGGCCCTGCGAAGACCCATGGCATTGGTCGTGGTGCAATGCTTTAGTAACTCAAAGCTCAAAACTGAAATCATCCTCAAGAAACAGAAATATGGATTAGAGGCAAAATTGCAACCTTAAGGAGATAATCAAGCTATTTCAATAATGAATGGAGTGTTTAGACATCAGAAATAAAACAATTCTTATCTCATTATGGTTTTCCCTTTTTATTCCATGTTGGGAAGGTAGATGTGTGGGATGTACTAATTTATTGCAGTGTGCTAGTCCTTCAAACTTTGGAAGGTAATGGAAAGTATGGTGGAAGGAGGAAAATGGAGCACCTAGTGCAGCTTTTAGGTTACATATTGAAAAGTCACTATTGTGAATGAGTGAGTGAGTGAGTGTGTGTGTGTGTGTGTGTGTAAGCATTTTTTAAAAAGTATCTAAAAGGCTAAATTTTCAGGATCAAGGGTAGCCAATAGGGCTTCTGAAATGCTTGACATCAAGCTTTCAGGTTTTCTTATGGGCTCATTAGGCTCACTCTAGAGAAAGGGTTTGGGAGGAGACAAGCGAAGACAGGTGTCTTCTTTCTAACCTCCATGAAAAACTGCAGTGTCTTGTGTGGCACATGAAGTGAGGATTCTCTCTACTTTACAAATGTGCAAACTGATAAGCAAGAGACCAAGAAACCCCCACCCCCTGTTTATTACTTCAGAGTTTGGGCCAGACAGTTCCTGCATTTGAGTTTCATACTCTTTCTCTAGTAAAGCACTTAAAATTTTCAACTATCCATTAACCAAAGGTCAAATCAACTACATCAGGCTCCTCCTTCTCATATATTCTGGGGACACAGAGCATTGAGTAGGTACTTAGGGAATCCAGGTCTGTGTTGTAACTTTCTGCGTAACTTACTCCATGACCTCAGTCAAGTACCTCATTGGCTCTCAGTTTCCTCATCTGTGGAATGGGCAGCTTGGACTAGATAATTGTGATATCCAGCTTGAAAAGAAGAGGGCTCTAATAAGTTGAAACCATGCTGGGAGACACTAACACATATTTGAATTGACAATGTTCAAATAGTTTTCTTCTGCCTCAGAGCTGTAGTTGCTGGTTGTTACTTATCTCCTCTCCTCCTTCATCCTGTATAGCCATCTCACTTACAAAAGGTGTTGAGATGCTGATCTATCCAGAAATCTAATGTTGGAGAGATCCTGACTGCTGGCAGCCTGGTAAAACTACTGGGATCCTGAATAAGAAGCAGGTCTTGCTTGCTCTACCCTGGAGCTGCCTGTGACAGGGCTGTGTGATGTCCAGGCCCCCAGTCATGAAGAAGTCCTAAATGCACTTGATGACCACCTGTCCCAATCTCTCACTCAGTGCATTACTCAATTTTATGATTATGATCCTCTGGCCAGGCCGCTGCTTTTGCTACCCAACTAATACAAAAGCAGATTGGGCAACAGTCCAAAGCAGCATTTATCATTTGCTCTATCAAATGGAGGGGAATTCACTGCCCCCTGAGAATCCAGACCAGGGTTTCCATGTGCAGAAAGGTGTTTCCCCTACGCCAGAGTACAGCAACATTGCATGGAGGTGCTTCTATGCAGGGATCAAAATCTGCGCTTAGAACCCCCATTACTACTTTCATCCATGTCTTCCTAGGGTACAGGTAAAATTGGTTCTGAAGCTAGGTAGGCATTGCAGTTCCCGAGTGTTGTCTCTGAGGTTTTCTGAATCAACTGAAAGGGTATCAGTTATACCAATATGCATATACACTGTAGTGTCCTAAAGGATAGAGGTGACAAGTCCTCTGTCCACGCACTGACCAGACCATACTGAGAATATTGTGCGTTGGCCACAGCAGCACACTTTACACAAAAAGACTTGCATTCTTAAAAACACAAACAAACACACCCACCTTTGTTTCTTAAAATATCATGCACTCTAGGGAATTGATTAGATAGCCACATGCATATTGAACAGACATGCCTATCTGGAGGATATCCCGTTGTGTGCACTTTATGACTACCAGTTGTTCAATTCAGATGCCCTGGGTCCTCCATCTCACCAATGTGGCTAAACCAACTCCTTCCCTGGGGCTCCATGTGGAACAATTAAAGGGTTACTGCCTGTACCATCAGGATGACCAGGTCCTAGCCCCATAACCAGTGCCTGTTATAATGTGCCAGTGATTTTGAATATGATTTGTTACTGTTCTTACTATTGTCATTCTTTTAGTGAATTAGATGAATTGTAAACAAATACAAAAATAGTCATCAAGAAAGATGAGATAAAGGAAACAAATAGAAGTTCTCATATTTTAATTTGTTACTACAAAGGGTCAGATCACCCCTGTTTGGGACACTGATGATTTAAAACATTCTATTTCAACTTCTTTCCTCCTTATTCTTCTCATCACCTTTGTTCAATCATCATTCCTCACATGCAACAGCCTTCCAGGTGGTTTTCCTGACTCCGTTTTTTTTCTAGTCTTAGACTTTATCTCCACACAAAAGCATAAGATGCATTTTTGTGAATGCACCCTGACCTGAGACTTTTCTGCTTAGCACCCTTGGGAATGACAGAGGGGTCTCCTATCAGGGCACCCACAAAAATAAATACTCCTCTAGAAGTCAAAGGATGTGCAATGAGTTATATTTTCCACTTAATTTTTAATTTATATTTCTATTGCAGGACTATATAAGCCTCGAATGTGCTCTGTAATTTGTGAATCTTACAAGATAATGCAGTATATACCATTTCCCAAACATTTTGGTCATGAAATGTCTTCTCCAGAACATTTCTACCAACAACACTCAAACAGTGGTTCATTGAATATCAGTTTGAGAAACACTGGCCTTCAAAATAAAGTACCAACAGCTCAGTAAATTGTCAACATCCTGTGTCATCTGCCTCCTAACTATCACCCCAGACTCTTTCTCTTGTATTCTTTCTTCTTACGGACCTTCATTCCCACTCCTTGTTTTAGGCAAGTGGTCCTCAAAGTCTGGTCCAGGGAACCCTAAAAGTCATCAAGACTTCCTTTAAGAATCCCATGAGGTCAAACCTATTATTTTCTTAATAATAATAGAATATTACTTGCCTCTTTCATTATCATTATCTCATGAATTTACAGGGCAGCTTTCCAGAGATTATGGAGGTATACATTTTGCAACAGACTCAGTGCAGTACCACATGTGATAATACAGCTGACTTTTATTAAGCCATATTAAATATATTTTAAAAAATGTAAAACAGTTTTTGTTTGTTTCTGGAAATATAGTTACTTTGGATAAAGTATGTAGTGTTACCATGAACCAGGTTTATTGTTATTTAAAATTGCTAATAATTATTTTTAAAGTTTCTCAGTTTTGATTTCTTTTTAAAAATATATATTTTATTGATTTTTTACAGAGAGGAAGAGAGAGGGATAGAGAGTTAGAAACATCAATGCAAGAGAAACATTGATCAGCTGCCAAGGTACATGCCCTTGACCGGAATCGAACCCGGGACCTTTCAGTCGGCAGGCCAACGCTCTATCCACTTAGCCAAACCTGGTTTGGCCTGTTTTGATTTCTTATACAGAAGATATGACTAGATAAAACCCACATAAACAAAACCTCTTTGGGGTTCTTAAAACTTTAAGTGTATAATGGAGTCTTTTTTAAAACCCTGAAATGACAAAGAATAATTAATAAATACAGCTGTATATACTTATAGTGTAAAATGTGATTTGATGTACATATACATTATAGAGTGATTATTAAGATCAAGATAATTAACACATTTATCACTTCCCATAATGAGCTGTACTGAAGGGCTGATCCAGGTAGGAGGTAACTAGAAATAAACTGGGGTCTACAGAATGGAGCATAAGAGTTTGGAGTGGAGTATAAGATGCCACAGAGAGAATCTAAGTGGCTCTAAGAGTAGGACCACAGGGAATTTTGATAGTGTGTCTGAGGCCTTGTACCACAGAGAAGATACCTGGGTACAAGAGTATAAGGTAGAACAAGTTTATTAGCATCCTTAAGATTTTCTTTTCATTTCTTTTTATATGCCACTAGAAAGATGGTCCTACCCTAAAGAGGGAGTGGGTTTGAAAGATCTGTGAATAGCTGCTGTGCCTTAGATGACATGCATTCTAATTATGATATTCAAAGTCTCTTGGTCTCTTGCTCCTCACATTATACACTTGCTTGGCTCTGTGACTTAGGTTGGTGCTGGCCCTGTGTGGATGTGATGAAAATAACCTGATTTTGCTCCTGTTTTTCCCAACTCAGTGTTTGCAGTTTGGCTATTATTCCCCCATCAACATATATGTTCCAGTCTATCTTTGTGTTGTTAACATTATTTGTCAATAATCATTGCCTTTTCCTGTGTTTGAGTGCCCAGAGGCCATTGTGTTTGGGTTTATCTTGAAAATCCAAATAATGTAAGTGGAAAGTATAAATAATATATCAGCTACTTATTCCTTGGGCGGGTCTCGCGGGCCTGTCTAGAAATATAGTTTCTTTTAGTGTGTGTCCAGTTCAATTTTAAGGTCTATGGGAGCAGTGATAAGATTTGGATCAGAAAACATTAACAGGGAAAATATTACACACCCTCCCTTTATCCATAGTCTTATTAAGTATCATGTGGGCAGAGGAGTAAGTGTGGGGATAAACATGATCAGAAATGTACAGAATTTGGAAAATATCAGATTTTGGATTTTTCCCCCCTTTAAAATCTGATATTTTCCCCAAAATATCAGATTTTGGACTTTTTTTCCCTTTTGGATAGCAGGAAGGGGAGGAGATGATAACCCTGTACAATTGCCACTTACACTTTAAAACAATAAAAAAAAAATCCCCATTTAAAAAGGGAACAACTACCTGCTGTGAATTTAACAAATCTTAGCCTGAGGCCTATTTCTCTCTATTAATTTGCTTTTATTTATTTATTTTTCTTCTCATATTCTTTCATGCAAAGGCAAGGCAATCAATGAAGGCACTTACAATTCTTTCATCCCCACTTAAAGTAAAAGCTAACACGCATGAGTTCGTATTCCCTAGATTTGCACAGAAAGCTTACAGTTCTTGATTTCCCCACCCCAACTTCTTTTTTTTAAAAAATATATTTTATTGACTTTTTTACAGAGAGGAAGAGAGAGGGATAGAGTTAGAAACATCGATGAGAAAGATCGATCAGCTGCCTCTTGCACGCCCCCTACTGGGGACGCACCCGCAACCAAGGTATGTGCCCTTGACCGGAATCGAACCTGGGACCTTTGAGTCCGCAGGCCAACACTCTATCCACTGAGCCAAAACGGTTTCGGCTCCCCACCCCAACTTCTCAGCATCATCTAGTAACTGTTCATTTATTCAATATTGCTTTATCCCTCCATCCACCACCCCAAAAATAATTATTTACAATCTACCATACGTAACTGCTGTGCCCCCAGCCTCTCTCCCTCTCATTATTTCCTATAATTAACAGGGTTATTTTTCTTAAAATACTTATTTTATATTCCCCAGCTGAAAAGCCTTCCACTGCTCCCTAGTGTCTCCATGGAAAGATAAAGTGTAGAACTCTTCACCTAGTATTCAAGACTATCAAATTTGAATGTCTGGATTCTGGCCAAGGTAAAGTAAATGGGGCCAGACATAACCACCTGTCTAAAACAACGAAAAAACACACACACAGCTAGTCAAAATATATAAAACAACAGTTTTCAGACATTGGACAGGGAGCAATTCCAAAGAATGATCCCTGTTAGAGGGGAAAGAATGCGGTGTGCCCTGCCATTGCCCTGGTTGACTGTCTGGAGGAGTTTCCAGGAAACAGCAGGAGAAGGGGAGCTAAGGCAGAACATCAAGGACACCTGGAGTTGATAAGATTGCTCTCTAAATATCATAGAAAAGAGCTGCTCAGAGAGCTTCAGAGATTTACAGAGGGCCCTGCAGTCTTTACCTGAGTACTGGTCAGAATATCCATATGAGGAAACTTCCCAAGGACAAGGAAGCAGCACCCGAAAAGATTGCAGAAACAGTCACTGGAGCTCACGTGGGGCTGGGAAAAGTTCTTGTTCCTGCCAGGTAGAGTAAATATTTTTCATAATCTCTAATGATAAAAGTGTAATATGCAAATCAACCAGGTGGCCAAATAGTGAAACAACCATCCAGACAAACTTACTATGACACTCCCTGGTGCCAGGCCAGTCAAGGCATGTGCAATGAAATTGGTCAGGGGACCTCACCATCACCCCATGATTGCCCCTCAGAGGGAGGCCAAGGCCATTGTAAGGCAGGGCAATCAATTGGGGGGCTCCACAATCTCCCCAAAGAAGAAGTCCCAGATCACTCTCTGAAGGGGGATCAACTAGGGGGCTCTATAGAACTGGGGAGTGAGGGGAGGGGCTGTGGCGGTGGATGTGGGCAGCACCAGGCTAAAGTGGGTGTGGGCAGGGGATGGGGCAAAGAGGTAGCCAGGCCAGGCAGCTGGGCTGGGAGGTAATGGGGCTGTGAAAGCCTACCCTTGCATGATTTTCATGCATTGGGCCTCTAGTTGGTAGACAAACAAGTAAAGTATTTGGACAAATTTTGCCTTGGTGGTGAGGTAAACTAAGCACTAGACTTATACCTCCTATGGTCCTGCTTCTTAGCTAAACTTGAAAAGAATTAGATTGTTTCCAAGAAATTTTACTGCATCCCAGAATATTTTAAAAATATTTATGGGAATGCAAACCATCTATCACCCAACCAGATAACAATAATGGATTAGACAGAAGTGGATAGAAAACAAATAGCAAGTTGCTAGATTTAAACCTAAGTATATCAATAATCACATTAAATGACTAAATGCCATTTAAAATGGCAGAGTTTATTAAACTAGATAAAAAGAATACCCAAGTATATACTGCTTCCAAGAAACCAAGTTTATATTTAGAAACACAAATAGGTTACAACTTAAAGAATAGAAAGGAAAATACCAACTGTACTAATAATCAAAAGGATGCTATACTTAAAATGTAGTATATATTAATATCAAGAAAAAGAAGATTTCAGAGAGATAATGAGATTTTGTAATGATAAAAGTCATTTTATCAAAGGAACATAAGATTTCTGAATATTTATACACTTAAGAATTAGAGTTTCTCAATATTTAAAGAAAAATAGTAATAGAACTGCAAGATGAAATAAACAAATCTAAAATTAAAGTTACTATTTCAACACTGCTCTCCATAATTTATAGAAAAGGTAGAAGGTCAGTAAAGATCTAGTAGATCTGTCAACTATTAGCCAATTTGACCTAATAGACATTTGTAGACACACTACCTAATATCAGTAAGATGGGTATTTTTTCAAGTATATCTGGAATATTTTCTAGCATTGGCTATTCTCTAAATCATATTATAAGTCTCAATAAATTTAAGAGGATTCAATTAATAGCACATATATTCTATGACAACAATATAATTAAATTTTTAATTAATAAAATGAGTTTTGGAAAATTCCCAAATATTGGATGGAACTGGATAGCATTATGCTAAGCAAAATAAGCCAGTCAGAGAAAGATAAATATCACATGATTTCACTCATTTGTGGAATATAATGAACAATATAAATTGATGAAAAAAATAGAACCAGAGTCATATAAGCATGGAAAAGACTGTCCAACCTATGAGGGAAGGCAAGGGGTCAGGGGTAAGAGATCAACTAAAGGACTTATATGCATGCATATGAGCATAACCAATGGACACAGATGGGGATGGGTGAGGACATGTGCTGGGGGACGGGGTCAACTAGGGAGAGGTCAATGGGGGAAAAAGTAGACTCATGTAATACTTTAAATAGTAAATAATTTAAATAATTAAAAAACCTATATGAGCCTAAGCAGTGGTCAAGGACAATAAGGGGAGGTGGGGGCACGAGTGGGGGGGCACTGAGGGATTGCAATGGGGGGGTTGAGGAAAAATATGTGATATCTTAATCAATAAAGAAATTTAAAAAAACACTAAATAATATAAATATAACATGGGTCACATAGAATAAGCCAAACAGAACATTGAAAAGATTTTGAACTAAATAAAAACTGAACACAATATTAAAAATCCAAGCAGTACTTACAGAAAAAAATTTTAACAGTGAACACCAATATTACTAGGTAGAGAAGAAAGTCTCAAAACAATAATTTTTCTTTGCATCATCTATAATAATAAAACGGTAATGTGCTAATTAAGCCCGACCTCCTTCCAGATATCTTTCCTTTAGGACACAGCCACAGCAGGCAGGGGCCCAGACAAGAGTAACAGAGGCCTCAGGCAGGGGTGGTGGCAGGAGAGGCATGGACCAAGGCTCTTGCAGGGATTTCCTGTATCAGGCCTCTAGTAGGATATAAAAACATTTATAATCTGACTCTACAGTTTCCTAAGGTAGGAATTTTACCTCCAGTTTAATAAGAAGGATGTTAAGTTTTAGGGAGATTATAGAATTTGTGCAAAGTTATATAATCACACTGACATTCAAAATTATTGAATATCCATTATGATTTCAGAGAGGAAGGGAGAGGGAGATAGAAACATCAATGATGAGATAGGATCATTGATTGGCTACCTCTTGCACACTATCCTCCACTGCAGATCAAAGCCCCAAACTCAGCATGTACTGATTGGGAGTCAAACCATGACCTCCTGGTTCATAGGTCTATGATCAACCACTGAGCCATGGCAGCTGGGCTGAATATCCATTATGTACAAAGCTTTTTTCCAACTACACAGGGAGTGAGTTTCAAATTTGGGACTCAACATTCAGATTTGCAGGGCTTCAAAGCACATTCCCTTAACCATATTGATTTTTATTTTGGCATTTGTATACTCCTTGATTCCCCTTGATCATCCACTCCAACTCTATGGACTCAGAGTAATGTTTGGATCCTAGTTGTGATATAGGAATGGAGAAAGAAACATTTATAAATCATTGAATATCGTTCTATCCCAGATCCTGATTGCCTTTCATATACATCTTTTTTTAAAATATCACGACTGTGTGAACCTATAATTTTTACATTTCAGCTTCTACATATATATTATTATTTCCTCTTTTCTACATCTCTACTTGCCCCACAGTCTAGGACAATATAATTTCTTGTCTGGAATACTGCTAGAGTTTCCTAAATGGTTTCCCAATTTTTATTCTTGCCTTCTCAAAATCTGTTTTTTAAAGAGTAGCAATGATAATCTTTGAGATAATATTCAAAGTAATATACATCAGGCCATTTATATTTTGTGCTTAAACATTATCACATGTCTTTAGATTGAAAAACTAACTCCTTAATGAAGCAAACAAGATCTGGTCCCTGTCCATCTTGTCAACCTCAACTCTTTCTACTTTGCTCCTGGTTACAGCCTGGCCATACATACTGGGCTTCTAGTATTGGTATATTCCAATCCTTTTCATCTGTAGTTTTCACTCATGCTGTTTCTTTTTCCCAGAATGCATTTTTCCTCTTTCACCTGGAAAATCTTATTTATACATCATATCCCACCTGATATTATAATTTTCTATAATCCTTTGACCCTTTTCCAATATCAATTTGCTTTATTAACCCCTCTAAGAACTCCCTGTTTTTTATTTTGTTGTTCTTACCACAATTTAGAATCATATGGTATTTATTCATGGCATTGAGTTAGCAGAGTTTTAGATTTTATTCAAGTCAGTAGTCAATTCTCTACCTTACAGTATTTTGCAGCAGCATTTTAACCCATGGTTGTCCATTTCTATTTTTGAAACAATACCTGTTGGCTCCCATGACACCACGCTCTCTTGTTTTTTGCCCTCCTCCACAGACATGCTTATTTTCCCTTACTCAAACCTGCTTCTCCTCCAGCATTCTAAGTGTTGGCAGGCCTGGGTATTTTTCAGTATATTTATTGTCTTGATCCACCAAAATGGAAGCTATTTCAGTCAGGAAATCCAATGAAAATAGCACAGACATTTGAATCATATGTATCTGTGTAGATTCCCAGTTGTGTCACTTAGTAGTTCCATGGACTTGGCCAAGTTTTTTTTTTTTTTTTTTTTTTAACTTCTCTAAACTCTAGTTTCCTTCTGTGAAATTAAGATAATGATTATATCTATTTCATAGATTTTTCATAGAGAGCATACAAAATAGGGTAGCCTTTATTCATGTTACAATGTAGTTATAGGATAACAGATCAGTCTTATTGACCTTTGTGTTTACAGTGCACGGAAGGTACCAACAGGTCTGAGTGAATTTATTTTCCATATAACCTGAGTACATGCAAGACGTCTGTATTAGGGAGGACCATTACAAACAACTTTTGTTCAACTACAAACTATGTTGCTGGCATGAGAAAGGACCTGATGCAATGCAGCACCTACACCATACACTTCAAGTACACAAACACTGGTCCTTTTTCAAGGCTTGCCACACACACCAAATTGCAAAGCTTCATGTTTACAAAGACTGTAACTCAAGCGTGGCTTTGCACACCCATGGGCACATACTGGAACAAATTATTCTTAGCTTTGGAAGTTTATGGCCATGGAAACAAATGTCACACTTCTATACTTCATTCCAGGGAAACAGGGCAGGGAGGACTTCCATGAACAAACACAGACAGAAGTTGGGTTAAACCAGACAGCACACAATCTGGTGAGGTGTTTTAATGATGAAGTCAAGGAGAATTGGCAGGAAACTCTGGCAGTTTTTACAATGAAAAGAGCAAGCATTTTGGGCAAGAGGGGTGGGCAATGGTGGTGCTTATTGATTTCTGGGGTCTGGATTCTATTTCTCTTTGGAGCCTGCCAAAGTAGCAGAAAGAAAAAGAAATAAAATGCAACAATTCTATCTACAGGCATTTCAATTTCTGTTTAAGTTTTTCTTTCAAATGGCTGACACTCTGAATTTCTGCATGAATGTCTCAAATATATTAAGTATTAGGAGCAGGAAGAAGGTAAAGTAATATAGTCTTAATTGAGGTCCTTGATGATTAATTTTTCCTACATCCTCCACAAAATCACTGACAAAATACTTCTAAAATTCTAATCAGATGAGTTCACTCTTGAATGAAGGCCTTCAATAGCAATCTGCTGCATAAAGGATAAAAATTAAAATTCCATAACCTAGAATACAAGTCCCTTCATGTCTGGCCCCACAAGTTTCTGTTGCCTTATGCTCTATATTATACTCTTATGAAAATATTCACTCTTCTCAGAATGAAGAAGGTTGTGTCCTGAAACTCCATGCCTATACAAAAGTTCACTTCTTTTCTTTTTAAGAATGTCCTTCCTCACCTGATCTACTTGGCCAATTCCTATTTATTTTTGTAAAACCATTGTTATGCTTTATTGAATCACTTCCACGTTCCCCATGCTCTCCTCCTGCCTGAGTTGACTATGCCGATTCTTACTCCAATATGCACAACACACATCTACATTCTCATACTGTAATGCAATTAGTTATTGACATCTTGTCTCCCTCATTGACCTGGATATTCCTTGAGAGTGTTGAAGAGAGTACTTTTCACAACTCTGCCTTCTCTTACTTCCATAGGACACTCATCCTAAAAGGGGACTGTGTATCCCTTCCTGTATGTGCACTGACAGGGAAAGAGAGAAGGCCACTAACATTTGAGTTGGTTAATGCAGAGGATATTACAGAAAGTAATAATTTCTCTGTGCCAGACATAAGGGTGGGACCATGGAGTGCAATTAAAGAAAGTACTTCCTCTTGAGTTTTTATTTCTAACACATCTACCATATTTTATGAGTCATTGGAATATTTTTAGTATATTATCTTAACTTATCAAAAAAAACAACTGTGGAAGACATTTCTAATTGTTATGCATCTTTAAAAATAAGGCTTTTCTAATATGTTATTCCTTATAAGGGATCCAAATTTGAATTAGATTACAAGGTGAAGAATATTTTTAAATAATTAAATCTATTTATTAAGCATCTGCTATTTTCTAGGAATTGCATTAAATTCCATGTATATTATCACTAATTTATAATAAGTTATGATTATTGTGATATATCCACTTGTAGATAATGAACAAACCGTGGTTCAGAGAGACAAAGTAATTTTTCTAAGAACACACAACAAGCAAGAAGAAGAATCAATATGAAATCTGGATCCATTAAACACCAAAACAGCAATCTCCCTATCCCTATGTTTGTTGAAGTTTCTATTTCTATTCACCCAATTCCCTTGTAATAAGCAAGACCCTACAGAAACCAACACAGAAATCCCCCAAGGAAAATAAGGTATAAGCAGTTTGCAGGGTGCTAGTGTAGAGGGAAAAGATCATCCCACTGCAGAGGGAAATAAAGGGGTTTCTGAAAAATATCTGTTCATGGAAAGGGGGTATGTAATGAAAGGCCATTTTAGGGAACAAGAATGGAAGAATATGTTAATTTCTTCTCATGTTTTCTGGTTCTTCTTGCACATCCATGAAGGAATCCACCCAACAGGACCTTTGACAGCAGCTGGGATGATGCAGAAAACTTGGACACCTTCAGGATATCGACGGATCAATATGTTGAAGACTCAAAACCACACTTTTTGAGGAGAACTTGAAAGAGTATGGGCATTTCAGGCAAGAGAATGAATAATTTAGCTCATCCAAGAGAAAATTCTCCCACTAACTGAAGGATGCTCATACAAAAGGATGAATAAAACCAGGATAGGAGCTCCAAGGAAAATGAAATTTCCTCCTAGGGCCCATATGTGGACACAAACAAGAAACAACTTTCTTTTCAACTTTTCAATTTAACTTCCTAAATTACATAGGTTAAGCTGGTGGGCTGCCCATCCTGGGAGAAGCTCCAATAAAGGTGAGGTAGCCACTTGGTGGGGATGTTGTAGAGAAAATACAAGAATTGTTAGGGCCCTTAAAATTGCTGCCATATCCCACCCCTTTGATTCCAAGAGCTGCACTGAATTCAGATGTATAACACTGAAGCCATATTTACCACAGGCATTATCATGTCTCTAGACATCCGAGGAGATGGATATTGTCTTGGCTGTTTAGATGGGAACATCTAGTCGAGAACAGAATCCCAATCATACTAAGTACCAAATGGACGAGCCACTGGGGTATAGCAAATCAGAGCCCCTTATGGGAGGAGATGAGTCATAGATTACAATCATAGCTGGTATCATTACAGTCTCCCGGGTCTTGTGCTATATAGCACTGGAGTAGGCTGAAAATATTATCTCCTTGGGATGATAAAACATTCCTTGGTAAGCACACAGGTTCATTTTCCTAAAACGAATAAATCACTTGAGCTTTTCTTTTCTATATTTTTATATCAACAGGCTAAGAACCAAGCCTGCCAAAATATCTTTTTAAAAAATAAGTGTATTTTTAGAAGAACTGTATAAAGAATAAATACAAAGCAGGTTCCATGCCAGAGGTCAAACTAGGTTAAAAACATGTGCCCATTTTGTCAGGAGTTGTAGAATCCATGCTAGCCAAATATACTATTTTTGTGTGTGTGTGATAAGCTTAAGGGCCTAAATTCCAAGCAACTTATAATTTTCACTGATGTTATAAAGTGAGAAATACAAATGGATTTAGGTATTGAAGGTGAAACTGTTGCCTAAAGTATAAATTTTATCTAATAACTCAAACCTTTATTGTTTCCCCTTGAGTTTGACTATGCTCAGACTGAGATTTGATTGATAAATCTGGTCCAGACAGATCTTTGCTCAAATAATTCCCCATCCTGGGGACTTGGAGTTTGCTTTGAAAGCACTTATAATGGGAGCATTTTGCAGAGCTAACATGTACTGAATTTATTCTTTGAAAAAATATTTTTGAGTACTATCTCTGCATCAGGTAATCTACTGGGCATAGGAGTGGAGAATATGTATAAGACACAGATCCTCTGCTGAACAAACTTATAATTTAATGGTGGGGGAGGCATACTTACAAAGATATCATGCACATAAGAGAGGTAGTTATAAGGAACAATGATGATGTGAAGGAGGAAACAATTGACTATGCATATTTTGAGTGTTGGTAGTGGGGAAGGTGGGAGGGGTAAAGTTTGCAGGAGAAAGTTTCTTAAAAGAATAATATCCAACCTTGAGCTGAGCCTTGGAGTTTATCTTTTCCTATATTATAAGTAAAAGACGAAAGGGTATTCCACAGAGAAGGAGAATATACAAAGGTGCCGAGGTGCGGAAAAGTGTGGCATATGTAGGAACACTTGAAAATGGCTAGTTAGGATACAGGTAAGAGTTGTACAGAAGATAGGACTAGGAGGTAGCAGTCCTTTGACTGTGGGAAGGCAAAGTGTTTTTAAAGAAGGAAATGACATGATCAGATTTTACAATTTGTAAATATATGTATCTGTAATGTGGAGATGGGACTGAAGAGGAAAGAGAATGGGATCTGGAAGTATAATTAAAAGTTGAGCTGAATCCGGTTTGGCTCAGTGGTAGAGCTTAGGTCTGTGGACTGAAAGGTCCCAGGTTCGATTCCAGTCAAGGGCATGTACCTTGGTTGCAGGCACATCCCCAGTAGGGGGTGTGCAAGAAACAGCTGGTTGGTGTTTCTTTCTCATCAACATTTCTAGCTCTCTATCTCTCTCCCTTCCTCTCTGTAAAAAATCAATAAAATATATTTTAAAAAGTTGATTCCAAAATTTTTAAGTTTTATAAAATCTACTGGTCATAAGCCTGTAGAAAAACATACATTCTCTCACACATTGTTGGTAGAAATGTAAATTGGTTCAATTCTTAGTAAACAAGATGGTAATATGTAGCAATTAAATTTCTAGAGTTTAGGTTATAGACATATCTGCATGCGTGCATATATTTGCTTTGAATAACTGTGAACAATCTACATGTTCATCAATAGGGAAATGGCTACAGCAGTATTACTTATCTATATACAAGTGGCCTCGTGCATAAAAAATCCTACACTGGAGGGGCATCCCTCAGCTTGGTGTGCCCCTCTCACAGTCTGTGAGCCCTCAGGGGGAAGAGATGACCCAATTATCACACCTCTGCTGCTGCCACTGCCTGCAGCACAAGCCTTGACTGGCCCTGGTTACCTGAGGCTCAGGTGGTCCTGGGCGGCTGGAAGGCTGCCATCCGAGTTTTGCCTGAGCCTCAGGCCTGCCCTGGGCAGCTGGCCAGCTGACATCTCAGGTTTGCCTGTGCCTCGGGCATCAGCTGGACAGCCACCATCTGAGGCTTGCCTGCACCTTGGGTCAGCCCTAGGTGGCTGAACAGCCTCTGTCCAAGGCTTGCCTACACCTGGGCATCAGCTGGGCAACTGCCCTCCGAGGTTTGCCTGTGCCTTGGGCTTGCCCTGAGCAGCTGCAGGACTGAGGGCAGGTCCCTCCATACTGTGTGCCAGCTATCCCACCAGTTGGACTGAAAGGACTGGGAAACCCTAGCGGGGCTGAGGGGACTGGGCACCACCACCTTTGTGATGGTGTGATGGTCAATTTGCATATTACCTCTTTATTATATAGGATATAAAACCCTAATATGCAAATAGACTGAACAACAGAATAACGGGACTGGTTGTTATGAGGTATGCTGACCACCAAGGGGTGCATGCAAAATATGGTCATTATGACATGTGCTGACCACCAGGGGGTGTGCAAAGAACATGGTGTCAGCAGCAGGTGGCAGAGTGCAAACCATGGCGGGCATCAGCTGCAGCAGAATTATGGAGCAGGTTAGCGGGGTTGCCAGACCAAGGAGGAGTGCCGGTTGCTATCATCTTGCTATCATCTGGGCAAGCCTCTGGTGGTTACTGTAAATTATCTGCTCCTACATACGTGATCCCATTGGGCACTTGCACCTGCTGCTGACGCAGGCCCCACTCACACCTGCTGCCAGTTCCAGAGCTGCTGCTAGAACCCGCTACTGGTTCTCAGCACTGGCTCAATTCCTTGGTGCTGGCAGCAGATGCAAAAGGTGGCTGCCTGCCCCAATCACCTCTCAGAAGCACGGGGAGGTGGAAAAGGCCCTGAAGGGTGATCAGGACCAGCCACCTCTTGTATTTGCTGCTGGCAATGGCCATGTCTCCACCTACAGCTGGAGCTGGAGCTGCTGCTCACACCTGCTGCTGGCGCTGGCACCAGCCAGCCCTAATTGCTCCACCATCGGTGGGTGTGAGTGGGGCCAGTGACTTGGTCACAGCTATAGGAGCAGGGCTGCTGGCAAACAGGGGAGTGGGGTTTGTGGTGGGAGGGGTGGGGCAGAGGCATGGAGGATGGGCTGAGACCTGCACCTGTGGCTACCACAGCCTTGTCCCCCACAGTTCCTTTCAAGGTGCACGGATTTGTGCACTGGCCCCTTGTACAATCTAATTGGCTGAAATAATATAAAAAAATAAGGCAAACACATCTATATTGATGTGGAAAATTATCAATGTGTATTATTAAAGGGAAAAGGTGAGTTATAGGACAGGTTATAGCTAGCTACCTAGCTATATATGACAGGTTAAGTAATTGGTAACCATTCTGTTAGCCATGACTAAAAGCTAAACCAAAGTGAACAATGTATTTTGAACAATGTATTTGTGTATGTGTAGGTGAGTGGATGGTTACAAAGTCACTGAAGAAATACAGATATAAGATTTAGGAAAAAATATGAAAATATGGAGAAATGAACTCAGTATTTAGGGTAGCTTTTCCACTAGAATTGCCTGCTGGTTCTTACATAGGAATCTAAGAAGCTGATAAGTTGTACATAGAGCTTCAGGATATTCTTAGAACTAAGAGAGCAAATTATGAAGTCTTGGCTCCCCAAGCTAGGAGGTGCTATTTTAATAAACACTTTTCTTTCAAGTTGAGGAGTTAAGAGTCTATATCTATGAGTAATGGTGAGCCAGGAATGCATTTTTCCTGTAAGAAAATGAAGTCTAGCTTTAAGACATCTTAATCTTAAATGGGATTGATCCAGAACAGTTACTAACACCAATAAATATGCCCATAGTTTATATAAAAATTTCCTGGAGACAAATACATTATTCTAAGTTTAAATTTTATCTACAATATTTTGTATAAAATGACCAACATTCAATAAAAAAGAATGAGACATAAGAAATATGAGAGACGGGATTGAAAATCAATAGAAACAATACACACGCATACACATACACACAGAGACTTATGGGACACTCAGATCATAGAGTTGCAGGCCTGAAACATTAAAAATGACTATGTTTAATGCATTCAAGGGAATAAAATGTAATACTAAAATTTCAACAGAAAATTGAAAACTATATAATAACCAAATGGAAATTCTAGAACTTTAAAAACAGAAATTAAAATTAAGAACAACCTGGGTGGGTTTAATTACAGGTTAGAGCAATTACACAGAATAAGTGAACTAGAAAATTAGAAAAATGTAATACAAAATGACATGAAAATATAAGTGATTAAAAAATACCAAACGAGGTGAAGATACCTTAAAAGTCGTCCAGATCACATTCACTATAATGGAAGCTAGTGAGAAGTTCATCAAAACTCTTTTTATTTCCTCCCTGACACAAAAAAGCTAGATTAGATTTTAAGCATCTCTTAATTTTGAATATGGCTAAGTGGTTGTGTTCTGGCCATTGGAATATTGGAGGAAGTGCTAAGATATGGCCCATAAGAGACATGCATGTTATACTCTTCTCTTCTTTTGTTTGGGATGTTGACACACAGCTGACCTTGGAAGCCACATGTTGAAGATGGTTGAACTTCCATCATCTTGATTACTAAATGACTGAATCAGGCAGAGTAATTTAACTCCTGCCTTGAAATGGACTGTACATGATTGAGGAATAAACTGCTTTTGTGTAAAGATCCTGTGATTTCAGATCGTATCTGTTCAGTAGCTAACATTATCTACACTAATAAAAGAGAAAGATGCAAATTGACCATACCTTTGCAATACCCACTAGCTAATCAGGAGTATGCAAATTAACCCAACAAAGATGGCAGGTTAATTTTCATATGCAGGCACTGAGAAGTTGGGGCACTGTGGGATGCTTGTGTCATCACTATGGGGTGGGACAGCAGCTCTGGGCCTCTGGGCAGGGTGGGAAGGCAGAAAGGCAGCTCTGGGCCTGGGCAAAAGCAGAACAGTGACTCTGGGCCTGAGGAAAGTCGGTGTAGGCAGCCAGGTGAAGGAAGGCACATCCTTGCATGAATCTTTGTGTATTGGGCCTCTAGTCCTAAATAATATTCTCAGCCATTCCAGAGTCTTTTATGCAATGTCTCTCTACGAAGTCTACTTTCACACTGAACACCTACAATGAAAGGAAATGTCCAAATTTGCAAAATAACTCATTCCTTCTGTTGAAAGATCAAACTCTTGTAAAACGTTTCTTGCTTATATAATTTCTGTGAATTTATTCACTTGACTTATTTGCTTGAGGTTTCTTTCAGAGGCAATTCTTTAGCTATTGAATCAAACTCTCATAAAGAATTTCCATTTTAGGATGTGTTTTTAAAGGTAAATAGAAAACTGATATTATCTAGCTGCAGAACATTAAGTATGTCTCCTTTCTTTGAACTTGGCCTCAACTGGTGAAATAATTGAAATAAATCAAATTGATCTCTACTATCAGTTTTTGTTCAGAAAAGGTGAGATTGAATTTTACCAATTAGTTCAGGAAAAAAGAACACAAACAATATATAAAAACATACAAAGTGTTATATTATATAGAACAGAATAAATGGAATGAATATAATATAATAATTATATATATATATATATATGTGTGTGTGTGTATATATATATATATATATATATATATATATATATATATATGCCTGGAATTCCAGAATGGCCAGAATGACTGGTAGCTATAATGCCCACTGTGGCCAGTGAACCAGCCCCAGTGATCAGGGGGTAGGATTGGCCAACCAACCCCCTACATCCCCTCCTCCTACCCAAGCCCATCCCAGATCGCCCCCCCCCCCAACTGCAATCAGGGGCAGGACCAGCCTGCCAACCACCCATGGCCCCTCTCCCAGGATTCTGGGTCCTGATCATCTTCATCACCCCATTTTGGGTTGGCACTGGCCAGCCCACCACCTACAACCCCTCCCCATGGCCAGCTCCACCCCTAATTGGCCCCTTATCCCAATTGGGGGTGGGGCCTGCCGGCCAATTGCCTGTGGCCTCTCCCCTCAGCTGTCCTGGCCCTGATAGGGCCCAGATAGGGGCAGGCCAGCCGGCCAACCTCCCTCTGTCTCCTTCTCCTTACAAGCCTGGCCCAAATCTGCCCAGATTGGGACAGGATTAACTGGACCCCACCCATGCATGAATTCATGTACTGGCATATAATAATAAATATAATATAATTAATATAATATAATATAATATAATATAATAAATATCCTATATAATAAAAGGGTAATCTGTAAATTGATCCTAAGGGTGGAACATTAGGAAATGGACAGTTGCTATGACATGCACTTACCACCAGGGGGCAGATGCTCAATGCACGAGCTGCCCCTGGTGGTCAGTGCACTTCCACAGGGGGGCATTGCTCAGCCATGAGCCAGCTCATGGCTGAATGATGGATCACCGCACAGAGGGAGGCTCAGGCTACTCAGATGAGGAGTGAGCCTAAGCCGGCAGGTGGACATCTCTTGAGGGGTCCTGGGCTGCAAGAGGGCTGAGGGCCCCCTGAGTGCACAAATTTTTGTGCAGCAGGCCACTAGTATAATATAAATCTACATCTAAATCTAGTTGAGATGAAAAGTCTAACAATTAGATCTATTTATGTTAGAGATGGTAGTTCATACACTTACACATTCAAAATTAAAAAGGTTAAAAATCCTCTTTAAGGATCACTTAATCCAGTTCTTTCCTTAATCTTCATCCTTCACCATTTTCCAGCTTAAATTTCTTCTACCATAGCTCCATCAAGTGGATGCTCAGATATTGCTTGGATTCCTCTAGTGACAGGGAAGTCATTACATCCTAGGGAAGAAACACCCAAGCAGAGTTGTGGTATTTAAATATTAAGACTTGATTTTAATAATATCTGAAAAAAAATTGACTATAGCATTATTTATTCTTATGCATATATCCACATATAATAGCAAATTAGACAGAATATATATACAAAGATATAGAAAAACATGTAGTCGCAAGAGTAAAAATGAGCATATCAAATTATTAATGGAGTTGTTGACGCATTTATACATCTCACATAGCATCACTCAATAATCATTTTGACTATGTCAGGGCATGATAATCTTTCACTCACTGTTTTCAATGAGGACAGGCCATTTTCTATGCCTTTGGAAGATGCAGAGTAAGCCCTTCTTATTTGATGAGCATTATAAGAGGAGATAAATATAATTTTCTATAGAAATTCTTCTTAGAGTATTGGCTGGCCCACTCTGACCCTCTGAAGTTAAGATTTCCCTCTTTGTAGATCACAGGAATACATCTGCTAGGTTCAAGTGGATTTTTCATCCTGGAACGACCTCTTTTTGTCACACTGTGCAATGAGTTAAATCTGTTCTCATCCCTCTGAAACACCATAATTTCATATCTGTATCATTCATCATATTTGGCGGTCAAGGGCTATACTCTTTCTATGTGAGGTGGCTAAATAATGAAATATCTACAAATCTTTTGCAAGCTGACAAAGTATGTTGTGATGCATTAATTATTTAAGTTTTACAACCACTCTTGAGTTAGGTAGAGTAGGGATCTTATCCCAACCCATAGTTAGGAAGTCTGAAAGCCAGTAGCATTAGCAATGAATCCATCCTCATAGTAGAGTCTCCCCCCACACCACCTTTTTTTTTTTTATATCCCCTTCTTGCTTACTGAAAGCCCCATTGGTTTGTTTAGGATGACAATGTGTACAGTATAAAATGTGGTCTCCTACATGATTTGTAGGTAGGGGTGGGCATGTGGCTTAGTTCTGGCCAGTGAGGTACAAGTGGGAGATTTATATGAAGGTGCTCACTTCCTGAATAAAAAAGAACAATGTTGACTTCCCTCTATAACTATCCTTCAGGCACATGAAATTTTATTTAATTCTGTAAAAAAAAAAAACATTGCAAAGACCTGGAGTTGTTGTGCCCCTGTACCTGAATACCAAAGACCATCAGGGAGCCGCATCCGAGGTAACTGCAGGAAGTCTGGATTTATTTCGGACCAGCCCGAGCTCAGTCCCACCAACGCCGGCAACAGCGAGGCGAGAAAGAGGGCGAAAGTCCCATTTCCATGGGTTTTATACCCGGGGGCATATCACCCTGATTGGTTGGGTTAGGGATAGGGGATAAGGGATTGGTTGGGCTAGGGATGGGGGATGATTGGTTGGGTTAGGGATAGGGAATAGGGGATATGGACCCCTGATTGGTTGGGTTAGGGATAGGGGATAGGGTTGTCGGGGGCTGGCTCCCCCCTCCCCCCCCCCCCCCAGCAGGGAATGAGTACACAGAGGTGTCCGCTGGGGCCTGGCACATGTGCGCTGGTCCCCGGCTGTTCAGAGTCAGAAATAGTAGGACTAAGTGAGAGGAGGTGAGCTAGGAGAATACAATTTTGTTAGGCCAACTATACATGGTTATTTAATTTTGCTTTCTGAGTCATTCCTCAGAGATGTAGGCGTCACTTTAAGTCACCATTTTAGTTTCAGTCTGAGAAATTATCTGCCTCAACAAAATGCCAACAAAGTATGACATAGTAACAAAGGCTTGTGAACATGTGCACAAATAAGTCTTAGTGACAACACGGCAAAAGGTATAAATAAGGAATAAATCATAATGCTCCATTACCCATCAGCTCTCAGGCTTTCTGTTGCCACAGAACACAAAAACAAAATTATATTTATGCAGTTTTCTGATGCACTTTAAGGATGTATAGAATCAGGGACTAATTGGAAGTATTGAGCAGGATGAAGCTTAGAGGTCACCTAAGGTCCAGATGTTCTCATTTTTTTTGCTACCCACTGGACTCACCAGGGGGGCTTTAAAAAATTTCAACATCTCCTAAACCACTTCAATCAGAGTCTCAGTGAGTGGCATATAGACATTCAGATATTTTTATTGATTTAAGAGAGGAAGGTGGAGAGGGAGAGAGAGATAGAAACATCAATAATGAGAGCGAATAATTGATCAGCTGCTTCCTGTCCAGCCCACACTGGCTAGAGCTCATAACTGGGCACGTGCTCTCAACCAATAATTGAACCATGGGCTCTTGGTTGATGCTCAACCACTAAGCCATGCCTGCCATGCAGATGTTAGGATATTTTAAAAAATTCCAGCTGATTCTATGCACATCTAAGGTTGAGAACCACTCATCTCAGCCAGCCACCCCTTTATTCAGGTCAGAAGCTGAGGTTCAGAGAGGGGAAGTGACTTACTTAAAGTGTCATCATTTCAAACTGAGGTTTCTTATTCCTGTGGTCTTTGCTCCCTGCCATGCAGAGCAACCACACCACCAGTTCAGAAGCTGGGATGGTACTGTATTTGCCAAGGTGTGCTATAGAGTTCTTACTCAGGTGTGTTGAGAATCCACCTGAAAGTTTTCATGCCCCCACAAATGCACTGTGAAGATGACAGGCTCTGTAGCCCAAGTTCTGAGGAAGGATCCTGTTGTTTGCAGAGCCCAGAAGGATGTGGTGGACTGGAACATGGCCTGGTAGAGGGACAGGGAAGAGTCAAGCTGCACCTGTGGGGTGGCTACTTCTCTGTGGTGAGGGCCCAAATACTGAACACACAGATGAGTTTATTTAATCTTCAGACCCAGCTATTTAGTTGATATGTACAGAAATATCACTATGGGCTGTTACATATTAAAGTTATTCTGCTGAGACTGTCAAGTAGTCTCTGCTGCAAGATGGCTGGTTGTCCCCATGCTCTCCCTACTATCCCTGTCTCCTCGCCACCTGCTTCTTCTTGAGGACCCCTCTGCTTCTCCTTGGTTCAGCAAAGGGTTAACCTTAGGCACAGTGGAGGCCTTTGGACCCTGGTCTAGTGCAAAGGCTTCAATTACCCTTCTGATTACTCAGATCCCGTGCTTCATGCTTCAGTGTCTTTTGAGTATCACTTCTGTTCATATTCTTCCCCTCGCCTTCCCACATTCCCACAGCAAATGAGATCCATAACTTCACAGATGAAAAAGCAGGTGCTCAGAGAGGGTGCAAGACTTTCCCAAGGTCACATAGTGAATGTATGGCAGTCACCCGAGCCCCTCCCTGTCCTTAGGTCATGAAGCAGTGGGTGTTTTTGAAGAATGAATCCCAGGAGTGACTCTGGGGTCAAGAATTCATTTTAATTCTCCATGTCCTTCTCTTTAAAGCCTTAACATGAAAAGAGGAAAACTACAATGGCTCTGCTTTATGTCTCTCACACATAAATGGTACTAGACAACTGTAGTGAAGATACCAACATTACCTGTTATTTTTTTAAAAACAATCCTGGCCAGTGTTACTCAGTTGTTTGAGCATTGTCCTATGCAATGAAAAGTCACTGGTTCAATTTCTGGTCAGAACACATGCATTCAATCCCCATGTGGGAGGCAACTGACCAATGTTTCTCATGCCATCTCTCTCTCTCCTCACCCCTTCTTCTCTCTCTAAAATCAAGAACACATATTTTAAAAAAAAGAAGAAATAAAATGATTTGAAGGGAAAATAATTATCGTTTTAGGCCTATCCTGGGAACTCCCCTCAGGACTGGAGTCAGGAGTAGACCCTATAACCATATTGCTTATATCCATTAACCACTCTCTCCTCCTCTTTCTCATCCAAGAATACTCACCCCAGACTTCAAAACAGTGATTAATACTCTCAGATACTGGGCCTGTGTGAGCATTGCTCAGTAATGTGTGAGAAGCACTTAAACACAAAGAGGGCTAAATAAGTAACACTGATTGCCCCTTTATCACCCCTTTTCCACAGCACAAATAAATCTTGATTTTTTTTTAAATTATTGCAGAGCTGGGCTATTTATTCTGCACTGAACTCTACTTTCTTATCCTCTTAGGACTTATAAAGAATGATAATAAATTCTGTAAATTGTACAATTTCATCAGCAAAAGAGAAAAAAATGATCAAGAATTAGTTTTCATTATCTGAGCAAATGCTTGGGTACAAGAACAAGAGTTGAGGTCTCACCCCATGCTAGGCACACTACTTGGCACAAAGAAGCCCTCAAAGAAATGTTGTTAAATTCAATGTTGAATAATAGAACTAGGTGTTTTCAAAAAGAGTAAAGGAAGAATCATGTCAAATATATAATTTCTAGGAACAGATTGTCAGTTTCAGTCTTCATTAAGATCTAATTTCCTTGTAAACTTCCTGTCTTCCAGGGAATTCACTCCTCTGTTATTTTAGAAGACATTAACTTTAAAGCAGGGCATGGTGAGGTAAGATCTAGTATTTATGGAAGAAAAATCTAAATTTTTTATTTATAGAATCTCTCACACTCAATGATTTACTGGTACAAAGTGAGCTGTTTGTAAAGGAAAATGAGAGTTTCACAAAGAACCTTGAAGTTATGACAGTAGGACATTATAGCCAGGTTTTTCTAGGCAGGCAGACCTGGATTTCAATTCCTGTCTGTCATTTACTAGACATGTGACCTTGGACAGACTTCTTAATTTTTAGAAGCACTGGTTTCAACATATTTCACAAGGATTGTAACTCTCTCTGACTTCTTTCCCAGGCTGCTATAAGAATTAAAGGGCATGGTGGGTAAAGAATTTATGGACTGAGATCGAGGACATGTTAGGTTTTAGGGAAACATTGGTCTTTTCCCCCATAGTTCAAAGTCTTGGGATACACCATGATATGCTGACAAAAGAACCTTGTATTTTATAGTGTATGCATGTTATACCATGCAAAAAAAATATTTTGAAATGTTCAAGTTTTTCCATTAGAAAATTAAAAACCCAACAACCAAATTGAAGTATGAATGATTGTTAAATTTTATAATTACAATTACCCTCTGCTCCTTTTCCTCCAACTAATTTTATAATTATAAAATTATGCATAATTACACTTTTTTAAAAATAGGGGTTTAATAATAGTTTAATTAAAAAAATAAAAATTTGAGGTAAAATGTAATTTAAATGTAATTTAAGGAATATGGATGATGGATATCCACTTTTCTGGGTGAAATGAATGATGAATAAATAACCGAATAACATAATAAAGGAAAAAGATGACATTATCAATCCCACTGTCTCACCATGAGTTGAGAATTATTATATGGTTTCATAGATAAGGAAGGTGACCTTGTTCCACAAGGTCAAGTCTCTTATCTAAAGCTGCATAGTCATAGTTGAGTTGGTATGACCAGAACTGACAGGATCATAATTGGACATTTGAACAGATAAATTGTGTCAATCCGATTCTCTCTTTTAAAACTTGGAGTTGGAAGGTGTTGGGCACTGGCACAGTGCTACTGAGTAAAGATGGAGCACTAGTTGGGATTTCATCAACTTAAAGTCACATGAAAATTATCATTCTATAAGCAAAACCAATGGACACAGATGGTAGGGGGATGAAAGCTTGTGCTTGGGGGAGAGGTGGTAGGGGAGAGGTCAATAGGGGGGAGAAGATTCATGTAATACTTTAAACAATAAAGAATTTAAAAAAATATTATTCTAAGCACTAGGGATTAAGATTCTTATCTGGGAAGAGGGAAATTGCAGAAGAGAGGAGATTTTCTATACTTGAGTTTTATGACATCTTGAACGGGAGAGTGGCCTCTTCTAGGAACTCATCAGAACCACCACCCAGACAGGCCTTGGACCGTGCCTGCAACTGCGCAGCCACTCTAGCTAAAATCCTGCTGCCCTACCTGGAACCTCCACAGAATCTGGAACCTCCACCTCCAAAGGTGCACTGCTCCCTTAGCAGTAAATGCAACTTCCCCCTTCCCCAATGGCAGACCTCAGGACACCACAGGTGTGCGTTTCCAGCGCAAAGGCCTCCTGGACACATCACCCCACCAGCAGCTCTTGGATGCCTCTGTGAGCCCCAATTGGGTGTGATTTTGTACAGACAAAGGTGCATTGCCTCGCATTAGAAATTCTGACTCCCCTATTCCTGAATAACTACCACAAGATACCCCAGCTGAGCAACTTCAGCACCAGGGTTCCTCAGAGTACGTCAGAGCTCTGCACTGGCAAAGGCACTGCCACAGGTACACATTTCCAGTTCACAGGTCCCCTGAGCCCATCGATCTACAGGGTGCACTTGGGGGCTGCTGTGAGACCCCATGAGATGCAATCTTGGACAAAAAGGGACACACTCCCCCAGTAGTAGAAATTCCTCATTCGCTCATCCTGGATACCTGCCCACAAACACCTACGGTAGATGAAGTGGCTGCAGTACCAGAGCCCTTCAGAGTGTGTCTTACACTCTGCAGGCAAATGCACCTGTGAGCCACCACTGGGGGCACATGTATCCAACCACAGAGGCAGTAGAAAAAAAATGAGTCTGCCCACCCCACAGCTATAGAACTCTGGACACCACAGTCACACCTTTCTAGAGTGCAGGCCTCCTGAGCCCCACCACCCAGAGAGATGGCTCCTGGGTGCCACTGTGAATCTTCGGCACAGGAAATTTCAACCAAGGGAACAAGACAGCAAAAACTGGGACATCCCCCTCCATGGCTGTTGACTTCTAGACTCCACAGTTGTGCCTTTCCAGCTCACAGGCCTACATCAAGATAATCCAAATAGCTCAAGTAGGGAGCTACATTAGATTACCAAGCCCATGAGACCTGAGAGACCACATCCATAGCACCATCCCCAAAAGAACCTAGGTAGCAAAGCAACTGAATCTATAATTAAAATATTACAGCAGAAAGAAAAAAAAAGATGGCAGCAGAGGCAAATGCCTAACTGCAGCCTCACTCAACAATTTCAAAAAAATACAACTAAAATATAAAGTGGACATTATCCAGAACTACAGGAAAGTTGACTGACTGGAAATTCTACAACTAGAAGGAAAAAGAAAACCAGAAGGAAAATCAGAGGAGCTGTAAAAGCCTAAGACATGTGTGAGCATTGGAAGAGGACAGAGCCGGAGAGGAGGGGGCGGCTGAGTGCCTGGCTGGTGTTCCTTAGAAGGAAGGAGATAAAAGCTCTGGACTGTGCTGAACCCAAGTCCAACTGCACTGAACCCCAGTTCTGGGTGAGACCCTGGGGTCCCAGGCTCGTGCAGAGGGTATCTGGGCTGTAAGGCGAAAGCTAAGGGGAGCTGCGAAAAGCAAAGCCCCAGAATCGTGCACATTGTACACAGAGGACAGACTGTTCACTGAGCTGCTGGATTGCCTTAGCAGGAAGGAGACAAAAGCTCAGGCATGTGCTGAGCCCCAGTTTCGACTGCACTGAACTCCAGTTCTGGGCGAGACTCTCAGGCCCCAGCCTCATACAGAGGGAATCTGGGCTGTAAGGCGGAGGCTCAGGGAAGCGGTGAAAGGCAGAGCTCCAGAGTCAAGCACATTTCGCACAGAGGACAGATGGTTGATTGGGCCACAGGATTGCCCTAGTGGGAAGGAGACATAAGCTCCGGACTGCTCTTAAACCCACTTCCAACTGCACTGAACCCCGGTTGCGGGCTCCTTGGGGGAGAGACTAGACTGTCTGGTAGCGGTTGAAACTCTAGGGCGCCTTTCTCTCAGAGGTGCTTGCCGCAAATACCAAAGGACACTGAGGTACACTGAGAGTCAGGAACCTCAGAAGCCAGGGCTAACCAGAACCCAAGGCTATTGGCTCCATCCTGAAATTCTGCCCCATCTAAGCTGAACACAGAGGCTTTTGCAGGTTTCCAAGTCTAGTGGAATAAGGCTATCTCCTGGCATAGACACAGCTGATCCTCCCAACCTACCAACTCAGGGAAGCATCGAAAATCCTGAGTTATAAGGTTGTTCAAGAACCTCCTAGAAAAGGCTGATAAAATAAATGAGACCTATGAGGATATGAAAAGGGAACAACTATAAATAATAAAGGATCAACTAGAAATAAAGAATACATCCTCTGAAATAAAAAATAGTATACAGAATCCTAAAAGCGGAATGGAAGATTGCAAGAATCAAGTCAAAGATTTGGAACACAAAGAGCCAGAGGACACTCCTCCACAGAAGCAAGAAGACAAGGGAATCTAGAAAGTTGAAGATAGCGTAAGAAATCTCTGGGACAACTTCAAGCGAACCAACATCAGAATTATGGGCCTCACAGAAGATGACAGAGAGCAAGATACGGAAAACATATTGAAAGAAATAGTGACAGAAAACTTCCCCCACCCGGGGAAAGAAATAGACTTACAAGTCCAGGAAGCATACAGAACCCCAAACAAAAGGAATACAAAGAGGACCACACCAAGACACATCATAATTAACATTCCAAGAGCAAAAGACAAAGAGAGAATATTAAAAGCAGCAAGACAAAAGCAGGTAGTTAACTATAAAGGAGCACCCATATGACTGTCAGCTGATTTCTCAACAGAAACCATGCAGGGCAGATGGGAATGGCAAGAAATATTCAAGGTGATGAATAACAAGAACCTACAGCCCAAAATACTCTACCCAGCAAAGCTATTACTCAGAATCGAAGGCCAGATAAAGAGCTTCACAAATAAATTTAAGCTAAAGGAGTTCATCACCACCAAGCCAGAATTATATGAATTGCTAAAAGGGGTTCTTTAGGAAGAGGAAGAAAATAAAAATTATGAACAACAAATACGTAACTATCAACAAGTGAATCTAAAAACCAAGGGAAGTAAAAATCATGATGAATAATATTAACTGGTGAATATAATAGAATCAGAGGTATGGAAGGGGAATGGACTGATAATTCTCAGGGAAATGGGGAGGGGGGGCAGGAAAAGACTGAACAACATAAACTGCACCTATGGATGAGGACAATGAGGAATGGGGAAAGGGTGGAGGGTGGGATGGAAACTTGGTGGAGGGGAGCAATGGAGGGGGGGGATGAGGAACATTTGTAATAATATGAACAATAAAGATTTATTTTAAAAAATAAATAAATAAAATATTATAGCAAAACATGGGAAAACAAAAAACGAATCCCCAAAGGAAAGAAAAAGAGAAATAATCAGAAAGTTCAATGAAATTGAAGTAACATATCAAAGAAATAATTCAGAGTAATGGTTATAAGGATATTCAAATAGCTGGATGACAAATACAGAAAACTCAATGAAAATTATAAGGAGCTGAATGATAATTTCACCAACATGAAAAGGAACCAAGAAGAAATGAAGAATGATATAGCTGCAATAAAGAACACAATGGAGAGCTTAAACAGCAGAATAGAAGAGGCTGAGGACTGCAACAGTGAATTAGAAGACAAGGTAGAAAAAAACACACCAACACAGCAGAACTGGAAAGAAATTTTAAAAAGAAAGAGGAGAGCCTAAAGGAGCTTTGGGGCAACACAAAACAAAACTACATTTACATATTTGGGGTACAAGAAGGAGAGGAAGAGAATCAAGGAATAGAAAACCTGTTTGAAAAAATGACAGAAAAATTCCCTGATATTGGCAAGAAAAAAAACTGTGCAAGTCCACAAAACACATAGAGTCCCAAACAAGATGAACCCTATAAGACTAAAACCAAGACACATCACAATTAAATTGGCAAATACCACCAACCAAGTAAGAATTTTAAAGTCTGCCAGAAAGAGACAGAAAGTTACCTACAAGGGATCTCCCATTAGAACATCAACTGATTTCTCAAATCACACACCAGGACAGAAAGGAATGGAATGAAATATACAAAGTGATGTAAAGCAAAAACTGAATCCAAAAATACTATGCACAGCAAGGCTATCATTCAGAATTGAAGGTGAAATCAGGAGCTTCACAGATAAAAAGGGCTAAGAGAATTTATTACCACCAAGCCAGCAATGCAATAAATGCTAAAGGAACTGCCTTAAAAAAAAGAAACAGAAAGGTAAGAAGAAACACAAACATTAAGGATAAAAATTAGGACAAACAAGTACTTATCAATAAAAAAACATTAAACACAAATGGATCAAATGCTCCAATAAAAAGACATAGGGTAGCTGAATGGATAAGAAAACATGACCCATATATGTGCTGTCTGCAAGAAACCCACCAAAGAACAAAGGATTCACACAGACAGAGAGTGAAGGGATGGGGAAAAAAAATCAGGCAAATGGAAATGAGAAAAAACTGGGGTTGCGATACTCATATCTGACAAAGTAGACCTCAAAGTAAAGGCCATAACTAGAGATAAGGGAGGCCACTACATAATACTAATGGGAGCAATTGAAAAAGAAGATATAACTCTGGCAAACATATATGTACCCAATACAGGAGCACCCAAATACATCTTCTTGAAGATACAAAGGGAGAGATCAATAGCAATACAGTCATAGTAGGTGACTTTAATAATACCCCACTGCGACCCCTCGATAAATCCTCTAAACACAAAATCAGCAAAGAAACAGCAATCCTAAATGACTTACTCGATCTGATGGACTTAATTGACATCTTCAGAATATTTTACCCAAAAGCTACAGAATATACATTCTTTTCCAGTGCACCCAGGACATTTTCAATGATAGACCACATATTAGGACACAGGCAAAATCTCTTCAAATTTAAGAGGATATAAATCATAACAAGCATCTTGATCAGAGTAGCATATAACTATAAATCAACTACAATAAAAACAATGAAAAAAAAATCAAACACATGGAGGCTAAATAGCATGCTATTAAACAATGATTGTGTCACCAAAGAAATCAAAGAGTAAATAAAAAGCATCCTTGAAACAAATTACAATGAAAATACAACAATCCAAAATCTGTGAGACATGCCAAAACCAGTTTGGCTCAGTGTATAGAGCTTAGGCCTGTGGACTGAAAGGTCGCAGGTTTAATTCTGGTCAAGGGCATGTACATTAGTTGCTAGCACATTCCCAGTGGGAGGTGTGCAAGAGGCAGCTGGTTGATGTTTCTCTCTCATCGATGTTTCTTCTCTCTATCCCTTTCCCTTCCTCTCTGTAAAAAATCAATGAAATATATATATATATATATATATATATATATATATATATATATATAAATTTTTTTTTTACAAAGTCCTTCTCAGGACTGCTCTCATTGGGACTCAATGAGAGCAGTCCTGAGAAGGAAGTTCATAGATCTACAGGCCTATTTCCAAAAACAAGACACATCTAGAGGAAATAATGAATAATATAAACTGATGAACAAAAACAGACCCAGAGAAAGAGAAGCAGCAATCAGACTCTCAAAACTCAGAGGGAAGATAGGGGAGAGTAGAGGTAAGGGGGAGAGATCAACCAAAGGACTTGTGTGCATGCATATAAGCCTAACCAGTGGCCATGGACAATAAGGGGGGTGGAGGCATATGTGGGGAGGGGTTTGGGATGGGAATGGGGTGATGAGGATAATTATGTGACACCATAATCAATCAATCAATCAATCAATCAATCAATAATTTAAAAAATTAAAAAATAAAAAGAAAAACTGGTAATAAATTATCTAACTTTGCAATTTAAATACTTAGAAGGAGGGCAATAAGAAAAGCCCACAGTATCCTGAAGGAAGGGGAAAATAAAGATCAGAGTGGAAATAAATGACCTAGAGACTAAACAAACAAATGAACAAACAAAAACAAACAAATAAAAACAAACAAATAAACAAAAAAAAACCCAATGAAAACAAGAGCTGGTTCTTTGAAAGGATAAATGAGATTGATGAACCTCTAGCTAGGTTCACCAAGAAACAAAGAGAGAAGACCCAAGTAAACAAAATCAGAAATGAAAGAGGTGAAGTAACAACTGACCCCACTGATATAAAAGGGATTGTAAAAAAGTATGAACAACTCTACTTCAACAAACTGGACAACCTTGATGAAATGGACACATTCCCAGAAAAATACAAGCCTCCAAAATTCAATCACGAAGAATAAAAAAATAAATAGGCTGATAACTACTGATGAAATTGAAACAGTAACCAAAAAGCTCCCAGCAAACAAAAGCACAGGACCAGATAGCTTCACAGGGGAGTTTTACTGAAAATTCAAAGTATAACTAAAACCAAACCTTCTCAGACTATTCCAAAAAGTTTAAGAGGAAGGCACACTTCCAAGCTTTTTCTTTGAAGCCAGCATTACCCTACTTCCAAAACCAGACAAAGACACAACAATGAAAGAGAATTACAGGTCAATATCCCTGATGAACATAGATGCTAAAATCCTCAACAAAATTCTAGCAAACTGGTTCCAGCATTACATTAGAAAGATCATACACCATGACCAAGTGTGATTTATTCCAGGGATGCAAGGCTGATACAATGTCCACAAATCAATAAATGTGATACATCACATAAACAAACTGAGAGACAAAAATCCCTTAATCATATCAATCTATGCAGAAAAGTCATTTGACCAAGTCTAACACCTTTCTTTTTTCCCTAGAAAGACTGAATGCTTTAGAATCAAATGAGGACTGTTTACTGCCATGTTTTAGAGAGGAATGTCCAGGAGTTCCCGTTGCTGTGACTCTTGAACAACACAGAGTCTTCAATTCTTTAAGTCCTCTTTTAATGACACAGGCTACTTCACTACCCATCCCATGATTATTTTTATAAATTAAAGTAGGTATTGTATTTATTTCTAGCAACTAGAAGAACTTTAGCAAATGCTTATCTTCTATTGTAATTTAGACTTGGCATTACTGACATTAAAAAAAATTCTTTATTGTTTAAAGTATCACATATGTCTCTTCCCCCCAGCCCTACTGACCTCTCTCTGCCCATTCCCACCCCCTAGCACATGCCCTCATCCTCAACTATCTGTGTCCATGGGTTATGCTTATATGCAGGCATACAAGTTCTTTGGTTGATCTCTTACTCCCCCCCTCCACCTCCGCCAATGCCTGCCTTCTCTCTGAGGTTGGACAGACTGTTTGATGCTTCTATGTCTCTGGATCTATTTTTGATCATCACTTTATGTTGTTCATTATATTCTACAAATGAGTGAGATCATGTGATATTTATCTTTCTCTGACTGGCTTATTTTGCTTAGCATAATGCTCTATGAAAACATGCTTAAAGTCACTAATCATCTGAGAGATGCAAATCAAAATGACAATAAGGTATCATCTTACATCTGCCAGAATGGCTATCATCAGCAAATCAACAAATGACAAGTGCTGGCAAGGATGTGTGGAAAAAAGGAACTCTTGTGCACTGCTGGTGGGAATGCAAACTGGTGCAGCCACTGTGGAAGAATATAGAGTTTCTTCAAAAACTTAAAAATTGAACTTTGAGCCAGTAAACCCACTTCTAGGAATATATCCCAAGAAGCTATAAACACCAATCAGAAAGGATATATGCACCCCTATGTTCATAGCAGCACAATTTATAATAGCTAAGATGTGGAAACAGCCTAAGTGCTCATCAGTAGATGAGTGGATTAAAAAACTGTGGTACAGACTTATGGGCCTGGGTGATAAAGAACATTTTATGGACTTGACCCAAAGGCAAGGAAAGTAAAGGCAAAAATAAATGAATGGGACTATTTAAAGCTTCTGTATAGCAAAAGAAATGGACAACAAAATAAACAGACAGACAACCAGATGGAGTATGATAATTGCAAACAAAGGCAGCTCTGACAAAGGTTTATTTTCCAAAATATATAAAGAACTTATAAAACTCAACACCAAACAAATAAACAACTTAATCAAAAAGTGTGCAGAGGTCCTAAAAATACACCTCTCCAAAGAAAACATACAAATAGCCAATAATACATGAAAAGAAGTTCAACCTCATTGGCAATCAGGGGAATGCAAATTAAAACTACAATGAGATACCACCCTACACCAGTTAGAATGGTGATTATCATCAAGATAAGCAACAACAAGTGTTGGAGAGGTTGTGGAAAAAAGGGAACCATCCTTCACTGCCATTATATTTCCTTAATAATAGTGGGACTGAGACTGGTACAACCAGTATGGAAAGCAGTCTGGCAATTCTGCAAAACAATTAAAAATAGAGCTACCATATGACCCAACAATCCCACTCCTGGATATACTGGGTATATACCCCCAAAACTTGAAATAATTTATACACAAAGATATTCTAGTATGCACCCCTATGTTCACTGCAGCATTATTTAATTATTCACGATGCCCAAGAGTTGGAAATAGCCAAAGTACCCTTCAATACAGGACTGGATAAAGAAGATGTGGTATATCTACACAATGAAGTATGACACAGCCATTAGAAATGATGAAATAGCATCATTTACAACAACATGGATGGGCCTTGAGAACATTATGCAGAGTAAAATAAGTCAAACAGAGAAAACTAAGAACCATATTATTTAACTCATATGTGGAATATAAAACTGAAACTTATGTACACAAACAGCAGTGAGGGTGGTGGTGGCCAGAGGGATGGGGTTGGGGGAAGCAAGGGATATTAATATGACAGGAGATTTGACTTTGGGTGATGGGAACATTGTCCTATATACAGATATTGTAAATTAGTAATCTACACATGTACCCTATATGTTCATGTTGACTAATGTAACCCCCCAAAATTTTTTTAAAATAATTAATAAACCAAAAAATGGTGGTACATTTATACAATGGAATACTACGCTGCCATAAGAAAGAATGAACTCTTACCATTTGCAACAGCATGGATTGACAAGATAATGCACTTTCATGATGTAGTATAAGGAAAATGAAAAAGCTGGGGTGGCAGTGGAGACTGAACAGAAAATTTGACTTCTTTTACTCAGCATGCACCTATGCTATGGGAAATAGTATTAGCTGCAGTTACATTAGTGCAACTGATAAAGGCTCTTTATTTAAAATGAAATATTGAGCAACTGAAAAAAGAAAAGAGAGTTAGCTATAACTGCTAGAATGTGACCAGTCCACAGAGGTAGGCAGGAGATGTTCATGACAGAAACCATAATTAAGGATCAGGATAATAGAAGGCTAATGAAAAAGAGAAAGGGACTAATGCCTTGGTTATTCCTGGGTAAGGGTTTTTTTTTTTTGGGGGGGGGGGCCCTTAATAAGAAGGCCTTGAAGTAATGCCAGAGACACATGATATACTGTTAATGCTTTGTTGTATATGTTATGGCTCATGTAGCTTTAAGCAAACTTTATGTAGTCCATTCCATGTATTATGGCAATAATAATAGCTATTACTTATTGATGTCTTGCTGTGTACCAAATTCTGCTAGGCATTACCTATACCCACATTTACCTCCACACATGAACCCAGCCCTGCTTAGACTTCTTTTACACATCCATCCTTCCAACGTGGAAGGTACGCACCTGCTGCTGTATGCTCCCTAAGCTTGAGGAGTAGTCAAGTGTCTCTTCCTGTGAGGTGTAGATTAGTGTGGACATATTGGTGAAGGTGTCCATGTGGATGTGAACTGAGCCTCCTTGCAGCATGGATGAGAAGAGAAAAAGTGGCTGGGGTTTGGTTCTACACTACCATGTTCAGGCAAGGAACTTTGAAGAATCTAAGAATTTTAAAGTAGAACGTAAACAGATATCTAGGTTTTTATAAAGTTAGATTTTTCAAGGGTGTAGACAGGACATATTTAAATGGTTACCTTGGTTTTTGTAACCTGTACTATTTAGCCACAGGAATGTAGTCCTTCGTAGGATCCAGGCTTCCTCCTGGGCCTTAAAATTCAAGGTTAGTCTTGATGTCCAATACAGTGCCTGCCACATAATAAACATATTCATATTATTGGTAGATAACTATGGTTAAGGCTTATGTCTGCTGAGGAGGGCTTCAAGTTATATACAACATAGTGGTTTAATGTGTGTTGGATGTAGTTGTAAATACCCAACAATTAGAATTTAGAATTAATCATCAAAACAGAACAAGTCTGAATCCTTGAACAAGAAGGGCCTAGAATAACAACAGCTGGATAGAGGCTGCTAAAGAGGCCAAGGCCTGCCATATTCATAGCTTCTCTACTAGCTGGTAGCAATTAGCGGGGGGAGAGGGAGAGAAGGGAGCACTGAGAGGGGAACAGCTGTTTCTGCAGCTGCTGACAAGATCACCGAGGCTGAGTGGAAATTAACATTCATCTCCGTGAGCTGCGTTGCTTCAGCAGGAGAGAGGGTCAGCCATTTGGAAATTCCATGGAAAGGATGATGAACTGGACTTGCCCCTGATTGCTGAGCCCTTACTGCACATCCTACTCCTACAACTTAGTTCCTGGAAGAACCTTATCTCTGTAATGATGGAGTACAAGGAAGAACAGAGATCTGTGTTGTAAATCAGATTAGAAGACATGTCCCCTGTTTACTGAATATCTACAGGTAAGTCCCTTCACCTTTCTGAGCTTTATTATCTCATTGAAACTCTAAGCACTTAGTACCATGTTCAACATAGAACCCTAAGTGAGCAATTAATGGCAAAGGTGCTAGTACTACTCCTGTTAATTATTTCTCTCCTATGTAAAGAGGAGATTATAATATCCTTCTTGCCTACTTTTGGGCTAGTTCAATATGAAAGTGGTTTCAGAGCTGCATACAATGCTCAGATGTGAGGGGTTAATATCACAAAGGAATGATTTAAATAGTCTCCAAAAACCAACCTGACCCCTAATATCTGTTGAGAACATGAGGGTGAGTTGAGATGAGACACCAGATAAACTGGGGAGGCAGATGAGCAAGATGGAAGTCTCCTTGTTAAGGTACCTTTGAAGCTGGGGCTAAGGATCAGGCAAACTCTAAAAATCCCCTCTGATATAGGAGATAAGTCAAAATAACTGTTGTTTGGCCCTTTTCTGGGTGGAAAAATGTTGAAGTCCAATAAATCAACATTCTTGACAGTGTCTTTTCTTGAATGCTGCCAGAACATGGTTTCTCTTTTCCTAATTATAATAAACAATTTTTGTTTAATGTCATTTTTAATGAAAACCTTCCCTCACCTTCTCTGGACTAGATCAGCACACCTGGTCTGCGTTCTCAAAGCATTGCATGCTTTCTCTTTGTAGTACTGTCAGAATTTCATGAATTAACTGTGCAAGTATTAGTTTATGCCTGTCTCCCCAGTGGACTGTCAGCTTATGGTTATAGTATTTACTGTCTTAACCCCTTGAAGGTGGGAATATATGTAATCAACCTGGCATCTCATAGATATCATGTACATCTCAGTGGCTTTGCCTGTTCAACTCTCTGGACTATTTATATATAAGTTGTCAATTACAAAATATAAATAATGAATTATTTTAAAACAAAACAAAATATATGTACAAGCAATAGAACTGACATTTGCATCTATACCTGCTAGGTGCTTTAGGGAAGTTCCTGACTCATGTCTGAAAAGATGGCACTCTGGACCACATTTTTCAGTGAGGATCACATGAGGAGTTTAAACATGTAGATTCTTAAGCCCCTATTCTAGGAATCCCGATTCTATGATCACCACTCCTTTATGCAGCTTAGACTGTTTCCCTCTTGTAATATTCCCTAAAAGGAAACATAACTGGAGGAATCTCTGGCAGAAGTAGGAACCAGCTTTTTCACTCACTCACATCCCAGATGTTAGGTAACAAGTTCAACATTTTCCCTAGGTCAGGGATCGCAGACAAGGCTGATCAGTGGCATCATATGAGAAGAATATTTTAAAAACAAGACTCCAGTTCCCCACATCAGGAGCTGGGTGTGATGGTTGCAACCAACTAGATCTGCTAATTGCTCAAGGACTGGACATGAGGGTTTTAAGTTTATACCAATAATTGCCTTCTCCAGGTCCTCTCTTACAACCCACTATTCTGATTCCCATGCATGCAAGTCTGGTACTGTATATGGTTCATGAGCAGGAACCTCGGCCCCACCAGATCCTGGGCTCAATTAAAACTTGGACTATGGCTAAGCTGGCAACATGACTTTCCCTCTCTCCTCTATTACCTCCTGGTCTTCTTAAACCTGTCTCTGCCCTGAGACTCAATTTGTTCCCTTGCAACTCCCATTCCCAGGGCCACAACTTGCCAGATGATATGCTGGTTAGAAACAGGAATCTTAGTTAACATCTGGAGATCTGCTGTTATCCACCTGGCTTACCCACGACCTGCTGCTTAGCCTGCTGCTCAACCCAGGGTGCCTCCCTCCTCTTCCTGCCACTGTCCCCATCTTTTGGTTAATCCTCCTTGTTTATAGACCATCTTGTCAATCACACCCTTCAGTGGGCACTGAGTCTTCATCTGCTCAGCAGTTTTGGTGAGGCCTGGTTCTGTGCTCATGAACATGCCTTGCACCGTTACCAACACGGATTTTGTTAAATACGGTAATATTCATTCCATGTTCATGTAAATTATTTTGCATCTTTAAGAAATTATTTTGTCTGAGAGAGAGAGACAGAGAGAGAGTGTGTGTGTGTGTGTGTGTGTGTGAGACAGGGAGGAGTCAAATTAATTATGAATCTTCCACCCCAATAATTATTCATAAATTTAGCATCATCTGCATCTTAAATATTCTCGAGGAATTAGAAAAATAGTTTACCATAGTTACAATGATAAACTCAATAATAATTAGAATTATTCCCAGGTTGTTAAGTAATGCAGACATATGAAAACATTTTTAGCTGAGCTTATTATGTTCTAATAAAATGAAAGAAGAGAAAAGGGAAATATTATGTAGCAGCTGGTCCATTATTGACTCCACAGTCTCTCTGTATATGTAGATAATGCTTAGGTATTTATATAAATTAAAAAAAAAAGATTTAAAAAAAAACCCACCACCTGCCCTTGCTGGTGTGACTCAGTCAGTTGGGTTTTGTGCTATGCACTGAAAGGTTGCCAGTTTGATTCCTGGTCAGGTCACATGCCCAGGTTGTGGGCTCAATTTCCAGGAGGAAGTCTATCAATGTTCCCTTATCGCATCAATGTTTATCAAGCCTAGGGCCTCAAAATTCAAAAAGCACAACAGAACAAACAAATAAAACTTTTTTTCAATATAGTTATTTTTCAAGTACAGTTTTTACTACTCCTGATCTAATAAGTAATCCACATAAAAGTGTTGCAAAGCTTTTCAATACAAACATTATTTTTCAATATCTATATGCTCTACTTTATAGATATCCGTCAGCTCTGCACTTTATTCTATCTTATCCTACCTCACCCTACACTACCTTATCCTATCCTAGCCTAGCCTAGCGTAGCCTAGCCTACCCTATCCTATTTAATTTTTCCTGCACTATCCTATGCTATCATAGCCCATTTTGTTCTCTGCAGTTTAAACAGAGCAACAGTTGGTTGGTCACCTATGATGAAGAGATAGACAGGTTGGGTACTTTACTCTCAAACTTTTGTCCTCCAGTGAGGAGGAACTATGGGAAGTGTACATGTAACTCTAAAGTAGGGCATATCTGTGACATGACAGCTTAGGGTGTCATGGGAAAGACACATGTGGCAATAGAAAGAGATTGATGGGAGGCTAGAGGAGGAGCATGCCTTCAAATACTATGTCCTTGCAATTCCATGACACCCAATGTCACATCTCCATGCTCAGGTAGGAAAAGGGCCAGTGCTGGAAGGTTACCAAGAATGACTTGGTAACAACAACTTCAAAACTAAAGCCAAGGTCTATTGGCTCTGTAACAAATGGTAAAAATCCCCTCCCAAACAGAAAAATGAATGCAATGAAACAAAAACATGGAGCAGCATCAGATGAAAAGCTCCAACTTTCACTAATTTTATCTGCGTGGGGTGTCTGCTTTGGCCTCCCTGTCCCCTCAATTCCCTTACCTTTCCAAGTCCTTTCCGCCTGCTCATTTGGTTGAGTAATTCACTTACTTTATTATATCTCACCCATTCTCAGGTAGGATCATTGCTAAAATCTCCAAAAATATGAGACCTATATGCTCCTCTTTGGGAACAGAAAAAAATAATAACAACAATAACTAATAATAGCTGCCATTATGGGGGCCCCTCCCAGGTGCCAGTCTTTACATGTAACCCTTCTCATGCATTATTTCTAGTCCTTATAAGGTACATAGAGTGGGACTACCATTACCTCTAGATGAAAAGGAGGCTGAGAGAAAGGGCTGGCACAGAGCAAGATTGCATAAGTGATTGTTAAGTGAATAGACAGATGACTAAACAAAAGAATGGGATGAATAAGTCAGTTTGCAGTACATGGTGGAGCATTATCATGAACCATGAGATGTGGTTCAAGCCCTTCTCTTGACTCTCATGCAGTATCGGGGTGGTTTGAGCTTTGAAGGGGAGAGGGGAGAGGGGAGAGGGAGAATGGGAGGCAGCCATGGAACAGGAGGATGGCCACCGGCATCCCACCTGCAAATGAGCAGGGAGGCTGCAGAGCTGGCCTGGATTTGGGAGGGAGCCAGGAGCAGCCAGATGAAAAGGCCCAAAGGCATCACTAAGCCATTTCTGCAATGAATCCTTTTCTTCTCTTTTCTTCATTATATACCCCGGTTCCTTTCTTTCATGTCTCTAGCAGGGCTTACAGTTTTTCCTCCATCTTTGTCACCCTTCCTTGGCTGGACTATTTCTTTTGGATTCCTTTAAAAATGCTTATGTATTGTGATTGCAACTGCTGTCCATACTTCTGTGAGAGAGAGATTTGAATATATTTTTTACAGAGAGGAAGAGAGAGGGATAGAGAGCTAGAAACACAGATGGGAGAAAAACATTGATCAGCTGCCTCCTGCAACACCCCCTACTGGGGATGTGCCCACAATCAAGATACATGCCCTTGACAGGAATCGAACTTGGGACCTTCACTCTGCAGGCTGCCGCTCTATCCACTGAGCCAAACCAGTCAGGGCAACATTTTCATTTTTAATTTCTCTTTTAACTTTAAGGGGACAGATTCTGCAGACTAACCATAGGAGATTATCTAAAGTGCCAAAGTGCAACACTCTGCTGAATCACCAGTGAGGAAGATGTTGGGAGGCCTGTGCTGGACAGAGAGCTATAGGAAGCAGATGAGGAAGGCTCTGAACGCAGTTAGGGATCTCCATCAAAGAAATGTGCATGGTCCTTCTAAGAGTAAAAATTGAAGTCTGATTTTTTAAAATTCACCCCCCTGACATTCTGCATAAACTCCCATGCAAGCCATCTTTATTACCCACAATAGCCATCAGAGCACCTTGCCTTATATCTATATATTTTCCCCTCCATCACAAATTCATTTGCATGTGTCAGCACTAATTCTCCAATGTGCCTCGAAGCAGAGAAAAATGAAACTTCAGATTGGTAGCAGCTTTCAAATAGCGTTCACCCACAGCTGGCTCTCCACTTTCACTTGTTATTAAAAAGGGGGAAACAGCAAAATTGGTATTTTTTTATTGCTCTAATTAAGCCTTTAAAAGTTGCAACTGCACAGAAAAGAGAGAGGGAGAAGAGTAAAAAACAGCAACAAAACAAAACTCCTACTTTAGAAATCAAAAGTGCCAACTTATTAAAAATTCACATTGACTACTAGTAAGTCCACCGAAATGATTGCTTCCTCACATGCTTGGTGCATGATCTGTGCTCCTGAGAGGAATGAGCAGGCCCATGGAAGAGAATTGATTACTTTTCTTAAAATTTTTAAAATAGATTTTAGAGAGAAGAAGGGAGAGGGAAAGATAGAAATATCAATGATGAGAGAGAATGCCTCCTATATGCCCCCATCAGGGATCAAGCCCGCAAACCAGGCAAGTGCCCTGACCTGCAATCCAACCATGACCTCCTGGTTCATTAGTTGATGCTCAACCACTGAGCAACACTGGCCCGGCAGAACTTTTTAATTTTGATGAAGATAGGGCCCGAGGTGGAGATCAGTGCACACTGGGAAGGAAAAAAGAAGGAAAACACCCTGTGCAGAGGGCCAACCCCATTTCAGAATTCTTCCAAGAATTTTGTCTGCAATGCCTCATTTCATCCTCACACCTTCTTCCTGAGCCCATTTCAGGTGAAAAGCAAAGGAATAAATATAATAGAAACAAAAATGAATTGTGTTCTGACCATATATGAGGACCTGTTTCAAGGGCTTTATGTTAAAACTGTCATTTAATTCTTATAACTTAATGAGTTATGCATTATTTTTATCCTTTTTAATAGGTGGGGCTACTGATAAGAAAAGGCTCAACATCACATGGCTTAGTGGACCCAAGCTGTGGACCTACACTGTTTGACTCCTGGGCCTCTACTCCCACCCAGCCTACTGAGTTGTTATTGGATGGATATCCTATTGAGAGAAGTATATTTCAAAGCAGACACATTAGCGAAAGGCACTGGATGCCCATTGGAACTGGTGATAATATAAACTGGAACTAACACTAAAGCAGTTTGGCAGTCCGCCCCTCCCCACAAATTAAACATACACCTACTATATGAGCCAGCCATTCTATGTCAGGATACTTACCCAAGAGAAATAAGAGTATAAATACATACAAGGAGTTGTACTGAATATTGATAGATTTATTTGTAACAGCTCCAAAATAAAAGCAACCCAAATACTCATCAACGATTACCTGGATAAACATATTGTGGTATATCCATACAATGGAATACTGCTCACAATTAAAATTAACCTTTGTTGCATGGACAAACGTGGGTGAATTTCTTTTTAAAATTTTTCTTTATTAAGGTTTTACATATGTATCCTTATTCTCCCTTACCCCCCACCCCCCATTGTCTGTGTCCATTGGTTAGGCTTATATGCATGCATACAAGTCCTTTGGTTGATCTCTCCCCCTTATCCCACCCTCCCCTACCTTCCCTCTGAGGTTTGTTGGTCTAATTGATGTTTCTCTGTCTATGGATATGTTTTTGTTCATCAGTTTATGTTGTTCATTATATTCCATAAATGAATGAGATCATGTGATATTTATCATTCTCTGACTGGCTTATTTTGAACATGGGTGAATTTCAACATAATTATGCTTAGTGAAAGAAAACAGGCAAAAAGGGTATGTACTGAATGCCTTCCTTTTCTAATCTAAAATGACTGAAAGAAAATAGATTATTTCCTGGGATGGCCAAAGGAGAGGGAGGGGAAGGAGGGAAGAATTAGAAAGGGTCACCAGGAACCTTTGGAGTAACAGATGAGTACACAGTATCTTCATTGTAGTGATAGTTTCATGAGTGTTTATGTATGTCAGGACTTACAAATAATTCTACACTTTAAATATGGATAGTTTATTATATATTGATTATTCTCCAATAAAACTTTTTAGAAAGCTTATCTGTGGGTAGTTAAATTTTATTTCATATTCTGAGGTCGAAGTTTCTAAGAATGTACTTTCAGTCTGCATATGTAACCCTCTTCCCCCTCCAAATTTTCAGAGGTGATGTAGACGACCTTTTCAGATGCCCACTGGGTCTTGCCTGAGAGGGATAAGTTATGTTGTACAAGAAAATGGAAAGTTGATTTCTTCTAGGTCTATTTCCAGTCCAAGGGCCTAGGAAGATGTGTAGCCATGGCTGAGGGGGAGCCAATTAGTGCCAGAGCAATGTTTTACCAGCTGTATTTCTTGTCTATTGAGGTATCTCCCAGTGCAAGTGGTAATTCAATTAAGATCTGTAATCATTTCTGACTTTGGGGTCTCCCAGAATCACATGCTTCTGCCTCAACTGCACAGTGGAGAGCTGCTTGCACTAGTTTTAACTACTGTTCAGAAGAAGAAAAATGAAACATTTATGTCTGAACCTCTTGGGATACAGCATTTGGCAAACAGCATTACAACTTTTTAATTCAATTTATTATAGTTCTTATGTATGAGTTTATAATTTGGATATTAATTATTTCTCTAGTTCCTATTGAATTATCCTAAATCCTTTCCATATATTAGCTTGTTTAATTATCACAATCATCCTGTGGTGGTATTATTATTATTCCATGTTGCAGACTAAGAAAACCAAACCCCAAGAGTATTAAAAGGCTATTTGCCCAGGTAAAATACCATGCCACTTTTGGCATAGAGATTTCAACCCAGATCCAGCTGACTACAAAGCCAGTTATTTAAACCACTCTTCTACTGTGTCTTATCCATTAATTAATTATTTTTTTCTACAAAAACATTGATATGTCTAATTGTAAAAATAACATAAACTTTCAGTCAATCTTTCACTTGAAATTATACCCCCGAGGAAGTATCTATTTGTCTCTTTTCAGGGATTGTGAGAGATAGAAACACAGCCTTTTTGCTTCTTCTTATAGACCATTCTTATTTTCTTCTAGTACTTGTATTATATGGCTTTATAGTTTTACATTTAGATATTTAACCCATTTGGAATTTTTTCTTGTATGTGGTTTGAGAACTTAATTTATTTTCAGCTTTAATTAAATGGCTCTCCAGTTGTCTCAATACCATTTACCCCAAAGTTCATTCAGTTATTAACCATAATGGATAATAAAATATTATAAAGGCTCTATAATTAAAACATGTGCTATTGACATATGAATAGATATAACTAGATAGAATAAAGAGTTCAGAAACAGACAAAACTACATACAAAACTAATAATATTATAAAGGTAGTATCTCTCAACCTCTAAAACTTTTATCACTCATACTGGGTGCATATACTATATTGTAAAGTTTGGTGAAACATGAATTTTAAAACAATAAAGGCATAGAAAATATTGTCAACTGTTAAATAGAAAGAAATGGTTTTCTCATTTACAAACTTCCCAAGAAGAAGGGAGACTTTAAAATTCAAAAGCAAGAATGGTCATCACTTTCGCTTCAGACAAGTGTTAGGCCATTTCTGTTTTGTTCGTCAGGAATCCTCTAGGCCAGTGGTCGGCGATCTCATTGTCAACAGAACCAAATATCAACAGCACAACGATTGAAATTTCTTTTGAGGGCCAAATTTTTAAAACTTAAATTGTATAGGTGAGTACATTGTTATTAACTTAATTAGGGTACTCCTAAGTTGGCCTTTGCTAAAAAGTCAAAGAGCCATATGTGGCTGCAGTGCCAACCACTGCTCTAGGTAGTAAACTTGCCTACTGCATCAGAAACTGAAATGTCAAGACAGGTCTGCAGGGATAAAAAAGTTTAGGATCTAATTGTCAGACCAGAATTGAGTCTCTCAAACTAGACAGGGAGGCAATTGTGATCCCAGGACTGTCTCCAGGAAAGGCAAGAAATACACCCTTAGCTAGGTTAGTCTCCCAGCATTAGAGGTAATGGCTGAGAGTATGCTACCAGGTAAAAATAGCTACACTTACTGAAATCTTACTATGTTCCAAGCAGTGGTGTGAAGAGCTTTATATGGATCTATCCCACTCAGCAGCTTGGCAGTGAACCGGTAGGTCCTATTATATCTGTATTTCACAGATAATAAAACCAAGATACAAAAATTGTAGGTTACTTGCCCAGAGTTTAAGAAGACAGAGCTGCCATTCCAGGCAGCATCTTTAATTGTTGTGTGTAACAAGGCACTGGAGGAGCTCCCTGGTCATCCCTGGGGCACTTGGTGGATGTTTCCAGGAAGACCTGTCAAGCTCAATGACCAAGCAGTCAAGGAACAATTCAGGGTGTCATCCAGATGTGGACTAGCAAAGGCTAGGTGTTGGGGAAGTTGGGTTGTACTGGTACCACCACCACTTAAGAGCCCATTCGGACCCTGTGGGTTGAGAGGAGACCAGCAGCAAGTGATTTCTCCTCTTAATGATTTATATGACATGTACTGAGGGCAGGTCAGAATCTGAGCAAACACAGTGTGTTTGAAAGTGAATATGTGTGTGTGCACACGTGTGTGTGTGTGTATATGTGTGTGTGTGTGTGTGTGTGTGTGTGTGTGTGTGTGTGTGATATTTGGAGGTAGAACTTTTGAAGGAAAAATAAGAGAAGACTGTTGCAAACTGCACCTTCATCTGGCCTCCCATAGGACTCCATGTTTTCATTTATTCTTCACTTGCAATTTGCATGTATTTGTTTAGTACCTGCTATTTACCAGGCACAGTGACATTAGTGCTTATTGCATAGTAATGACCTGCTTTTTTCTCTGGTTCTCTGGTTCCCAGCTGCCTGGGAGTTCTTACTGAGCAGGGACTGTCATTTTTACGTTTTTATACTCAGTGGAGAACAAAGTGCCAGACACGTATTAGGTGAATGAAGGATGACCTGGATTTAAATCCGGAATCTGTCACTTAATAGCTGTGAAATCCTGGCTAAGTACTTAACTTCTTTGGACCTTGGTTTCCCTGACTATAAAATTTTCCATCTTGTAAGCACGTGAAGATCAAGAGAAATAATGCCTATAAAAGCACTTTGTAAAATGCAAAGCTCCATATAAATGTGACTCCTTGCTCTCTCTAGTTTGCTCTTCCTTCTTCCCTTCCCTCTCTTCCCTCCCCCTCTCCCTCTTCCTCATTGCTTTGTATGGCCCTGTTTTTGTTACTTAGTTAATTAGCCCTTGTTTAAATTGCTGCCTTCTGAAGAAGTAGACCAAAAAGCAAAGCAAAAAGAGGAGATAAACACACATTTCAAGGACACAATTTACTCTGAAAGTATAAGCAAGTGGATCCGCTCTTTTATCGTTCACTGCTTCCCTGTGAGAACTCTGAGGACAGTCTGTACTTTGTGCTCTAGGGCTAAGACAATGTGGCAGATTCTGAAGGTTCCTCCACAGAAGCTCTAAGAGCCTCTTCACCTTTCACCTGCAGCACTGGCCTTCAGAGGCCGGCCAATCCCTGTGCTGGGGCATGAGTAACCAGGGCACATCTTCGCTCCAGGGCCACACAAGGCTCTCTCAGCCCAGTGCATGTGGAGAGCCCCAGGAAAGGGTTGTGACTTTACTGTTTCTAAGGAAGATGGCCCTGCAGAGACATCCATGAGGAAATGGGCTCTCTGAATATTGCTACCTGGAACAACATCCCTTTTAGAACCCTTGGGCATCCCACACAGCAATCCCAGAACTGGGGCTGAGGGGGAGGGGCTACCTACCTAAAGATAACTTCAGTCTAAGAGATAAGACCAAGCATGTTGACTCTACTGTTTGTGAAAGTCATCCATGCGTTTCTTTTAAAAACATACAAGGAAGTGATTTCTCTAAACCATCTGTGAGCGAGTCACGCCCCTTCAATGGCTGCCCAGTGTGTATGGGCTCCAATGGACCCCAGATCCTTTGTGATCTATACATCCTTTTCTACCTTCAGTTACCATATAATCTCTACTAGAAATCCTCCGTTGTTCTTTTCATTCTTTTGTGCCTACCAGGTGCCACCTGCCAGGTATCAATACCTTGGAGAATTCCAACAGACCCTTCAAGATCCAACTGAAAGCTACTCTAGGCCATCTAAGAAGAATGCATTGTTGGGATTTTCCACAACACTTACCCTTAACTCCGTTATAAAACTCCTGTGAGCCTCTTCCCCATCAGGCTGACCTTGTTGAGAACAGAGGACATTATTTCTCCTTGTTCTCCTGTGTTTGACATATAAGAAATACTGGCCTCTGTTATACATTTGAGACCTTCTTTGGTCTCTCTGTCCACTTCCCATACACCTGTTTGTTTGCCCTGTGGTGGGAGAATAGTCAACTATATTTACCAAATTCCATTGGCACCCAGAATATTCAACTTGGTCATAGTTGGGTAGATCTTTCAAAAGGTTAGTGGTAATGGTTGTAGCACACCTGTTATTGAATTCCTTTCTCTCAGTCTCTTTCTCTCCTGCTTTACTCCCCTCCAGGGACATGGATAAAGGTTAAGTATTCTATATGCTGAGTGATAAAAGGATCCCTGAGCTGCACCAAGCATCTCTCATTCTCCCTTACTTGCTCTCTTTTCTCAAATACTGATGATATGGAGTCTCAGTCTCTCACTCTGGTTAATGCAAATAATTGAGTTGGCACATTGCATGAAAATATAATAGGTTTAGGGTTTGATTAGTTTTAAGACTATTCAACCTTAAAGGATAGTGAAGGAACAAAAAGTCCTCTGTGTGGTCTGCCTTAGCTTACAAAGTTCCACCCTGTGAAATTTGAGCCCAAAGCTTCAGATGATACCAAGGATTTGCTTCATCTTATTTGCCTTCATGTATCTTTTTATTCAGGAACCTCAAGACAGGCAGGATTTAGTTTTTTCCTGCCAAACCATATTTTAGCTATTATATACATGCTATTCCTGATTAGCATCCCAAACACACTGACCCAGAAGAAAAGGGAATAAGGAATAAAATTAAAAGCCCTGATGTCATCTTCAATTCAACTTTTTCTTTTGCCTTCCATTCAGTCAGCCACTTAATTAATTCTACCTTATTAATTCCTTTTATATCTCCACCTGCCTTTTCTCCTCCCTATTTATAGTGTTATTGACATATTTTGGGTTCTCATCACCCTGCATATGGATTACTGAAACAATCTCCTAACTGGGCATTCTCACTCTATCCCCATAGTGCCCCCAAATAAGCTTTCTAAAATACTGAGCAAATCTTGTCTTCTCCCTACTTAAAAACTTTAGTGGTCTTGAATTATTCATAGCAGAATCCTTACTTGTGACCAACAGACCAAATCCAGCCTGAATAAATGCATTTTTTAAGTTTAATAATTAGACTAATGTACAAACAAACCTAGAATCAATATTCAAGTATTGGCAGGTTGCTTATAAACATCCATATTTCCAATTTTATTTGGCAAATTTGAAGATTTGACATGCTATGCTAGAATTCCCAGATTCTAAGCTAAAGGTAAATTTAGGCTTTTGAACTGATTGATGTGCTCCTGAAGTCATTGCATCCGCCTCCCTTTACAATGGATGCATATGATCATTCACTGGCAAACTGTACACCTTCATGGCTGATTTTTGTCAATGGGATTGAAATCTCTTAAGAGTGAAATTCAGACTTCTTAATCTAGTGTTTGAGGATTTGACAACTCTGGCAACTGTGGTAGGCTAAACAATGTTCTAATTCCTAGAACCTGTGGATGTATTGCCACACATAGTAAAAGGGACTTTGTATCAGTTATTAAATAAGGATTTTGAGGTAGGGGGATATCCTATATTCCAGCTGAGCTCAATGTAATCACAAGAGTTTTGATAAGTAGATGGCAGGAAAACAGAGATATAACAATAGAAGCAAAGATTGGACTGATGAAGCCACAACCCAAGGAATACTGGCAGCCTCTAGAATAATGGTGGGCAAACCTCGGCTTGTGAGCCACATGTGGCTCTCTGGCCCCTTGAGCGTGGCTCTTCCACAAAATACCATGACCTGGGCAAGTCTATTTGGAAGAAGTGGTGTTAGAAAAAGTTTGTTTTAAAAATTTTGCTCTCAAAAGAAATTTCAATCATTGTATTGTCCATATTTAGCTCTGTTGACTAACGGGTTTACTGACTATTGCAGATTAGAAGCAGAAAGAGGCCAGGGAAAAATTCCTTTATGGAGCATTAGGAGGAAACTCTGTTTGTATTTTGATTTTAACCCTGTAAGACTCACTTCAGACTTCTGGCCTATAGGACAGTAATATAATAAATGTGTGTTGTTTTAAGTCTTTAAGTTTGTCATAATTTGTTACTGCAGCAATAGAAGAATATTACTCCCCCTCCAAAGTGATTTCATATTCTTCTTCCAATGACAAATCATTTTCCAATTCTTGAACTTTGCTTGAATATCTTCTTCCTCATTTTCTTATCTCCATGAGTCTAAATTCTTCATGCCTCTCAAATGTCACCTGTTCTTGAAATTTGTCCTTTCCACTCTGTTGAATTTGACTTGATATGAGTTGAGTATTTCCCTTTTACTTTTCTACCATTTAATCAAATGCTTACAAAGTCTCCAGTTCTGGATTTGAGCTTTAAATTCATTATTTTATGTAACCCTTTGAAGAAAGGTCCCTGTATGCATATGCTCATGTGTGAACATCTCAGCCTCTGTGTCCAAGCCCTACTATATCTTTTGACAATCCCTGTCCCTTGATCAACTTTCATATTGAGGAGGTCTGTGCACCTGATGTGTAGTCTTGATTGAGAAATACCAGAAGATGCCTGCATAGGTCCTGGAAAAAGGCTTGGGGCTGTGTGTGGGTCCTGTATATACAGAGCAGAACCTAAAAATTGGGTATGTACTCTGGCTGCACATGTCCCTTTGGATTTACACAATGCTCACCCTTTGAGGAAGGGTACAGCCAACATAGGGCCCTCCAAAGTGTATAGCCTGTAGCAGAGTCCTCTCTTCTCTGGGTCTATGGGCAGTCATGGTTTTAAAAGTGTAATTTTATCATTTATCTCAACTGCTATATGTTTCACGAAGGTAAAAATTATAGTGTGTTATTTGTCTTGTGTCTCTCCATTAGCCTGTCAGGGACTAGCATATAAGGTGATTCATATCTGATTGGACCCAAATCAGGTATGTGTAGAAGCCAGCCTGAAGTTACTGCTTGGCTGTTGTATGCTTGTCACTAAACTGAGTGTTATATACATGTTTCTTTACTTTATCTCCAAGACTTTTGAGAAAGATATTGAACCTGGATACAAAATTAGATTCCCGGTGGAATAAGTAATTCAGCTAAAGTCACTTGACTAGTAAGTAGTAGAGTTGGGATCGGAACTCCCACCTGTCCAACTCCACTTGCCAAGCCCATTCGTGAATCCACTAATTTATTTAACAGTGTTTTATTAATGGCCATGATATGTCTGGTATTCCCCTGATTGCTGAATATATGACTAAAAATATATATTTTTTATGATCTCATGAAGCTTACACTCTACTAATACAGCCATGGAAACAAGTAATCATATTTCCATCTACTCTTTGCTAATGGAAGAAGTAGATGGTGCACAGCTCTTTCATGATATTTTCTTGAATTACCAAAGGTAGACCTTGAGGTGGTGTGACAAGCTTTGGGGAAAAGTGCTCTACAGATTGGGAAGGTCCCATGACTTCTCAAACCATGTTACATTGGTCCATTTAGCCTCATTTACAGGACTGCCAAATTAGCATACATTCTCAATAACCATAAATCTGCATTATATAATTTGCTTTTAGTATTTCTTAGAGTAGAATAGTCCCTGTAAGAATGCTTGCAATGGTTTGGTAATGTGGTAGAATTAAATTTACTACCTTACTGTGTGGCATTGAACAAGCTTAATTAGTACAAACATGAAAATTATATTCAGCATGATATTTTGGAAATATTTGAGAATAGTATTAACTACTCTAAACCCAATCTCAGTCAAACAGGTTGAAAGCAGCTTTTGTACTAATATTTTATCATTTTAATTACACACAGAAGTGCAATGATGTCAGGGTAGGTTGTTCAAGGTCACACAGCAAATCAAAGGCCAAGGTGGATGGGGAGGTGGAAATGAAGGGATATAAATTGCTAGCTACTGAATGTGGTGTGTGTATGCTTCATACATCCTTCTTCATTCTGTCTTTCATTTTACAACGGAAAAAAAGACTTTCAGGATCTGCATATGGTGTGAAGAGTGAGTTCAGGGCTGGTTTTAATTGAATGCTCAGAGGGTAAAGCTTACTGAGCAGGATAACAGCTGTAGCGCATGCAACCACACCATTATGCTTGTATCTTCATAATAGACAGGCTTATTATTTTTTAATTAGGAGGTCCAGTGTTTTGTTAAACTGTAAATGTGTCAGGACCTGGGGATTTGGTTTTCACTAGACCATCTTGCATTTAATATTTATGGAAGCTTTTGGGAGACAGAGGGTCCATTTGTAAAAGGCATTTTATAACTGTAGAATAGCAATAGTTAACATTTACTAAGCATTTGCCATTTTCCAGGCATTATCCTGAATGGTATCTGGATTCACTTATTCAGCCAACCAATCAATTGATACATATTTCTTGAACTCCTACTATGGTCCAGGGACTGTATTAAACATTTCGGTGGATGGGTAAGTGATGCACATGAAACCCATCCAGAAGCAGTCCTATAAGGTGGACTCCAGGGAGAGTCTAAATATATATATATATATATATATATATATATATATATATATACACTAAATATTTATATTATAAGTACTAATATATATATAAGTACTAAACATACATTATTATAAGTACTTATAATAAATATGAATTTATTATAAGTACTAAATATATATATTTATTATAATAATGTATATTTATTACTTATAGGTATATTTAGTACTTATAATATATGTATTAGAGGCCTGATGCATGAAAATTCGTGCAAGAGAAGGCATTCCCTTCCCCCCCCCCCCCCCCGCCAGCTGCTGGCACCTGCTTCACTTCAGCACCCCTGGGACCCTGGCTTCTCTTCTCCCACAGCAGGCAGACACTGAGATGCAGGCTGGCTTCCCACTGGCCCTGGTTTCCTCAGGAAAGACATCCAGAAAACGTCTGGTCTAATTAGCATTTTGTCCTTTTATTATTATAGATATATACAGTGTGTGTGTGTGGAGGGTGTGCGTGTGTTTTCCTGGCTTACCTGTGAGTCTTAATTTATTCCCCAGCCCCACCCATCAAACTTATTTGGTTGTTTCCATGCACCTCATAGCCTTCAAAGTACGATTATAAGTTTGCTACCAGTTGCTCTATGGATGGCAACTGCATGTCCTCCATATATCAACAAGAATGCACTTGCTCCAGGGAGAGCTTTCTGGCTCTAACTTAGAAGTGGATCTCTATGGGATAGCAATACTTATATCACACAAAATAAATTTAAAACAAAGGTTATAAGAAGAGACAAAGAAAGACATTTCATGATAAAGGGATCAATCCACAAGAGGAGATAATTGTTGTAAATATTTATGCACCCAAAGTAGGAGCACCTAAATATGTAAAGCAAATATTGATAGACATAAAGGAAAAGATTGACAGTGATACATTAACTGTAGGGGATTTAAACACTTGATTAACATAAATGGATAGGTCATTAAGATAGATAAATAGCTGAAACCGGTTTGGCTCAGTGGATAGAGCTTTGGCCTGTGAACTGAAGAGACTGGGTTAGATTCTGGTCAAGGGCATGTACCTTGGTTGTGGGCCCTTCCCCAGTAGGGGGTGTGCAAGAGGCAGCTGATGGATGTTTCTCTCTCATTGATATTTCTAACTCTCTATCCCTCTTTCTTCCTCTCTGTGAAAAATTAATAAAATATATATTTTTAAAAGACAGATAAACAACAAGGAAACAGTGGCCTTAAATTACTCATTGGCCCAGAGATATTTATATTTTTAGAGCATTTCACCACAAAGCAACAGAGTATATATTCTTTACAAGCATACATAAAATATTTTCCAGGGTGGAGTTGTGTTAGGGCACAAAAGAAGTCTCAATAAATGTAGAAGGTAGAAATCACACCAAGCATCCTTTCAAATGCAATAATATGAAACTGAAAATAAATTACAAGAAAAATACTAAAAAACACAAACACATGGAGATGAAATAAAATATTACAAATAATGAATGTGTTAACAGTGAAACTAAGGAAGAAATAACAATACCTTGAGACAAATGAAAATGTAAACACAATACCAAACTTATGGGACATAGCAAAAGCAATCCTACAGGGGGAAATTTATAGCATTATAGGTCTGTATCAAAAAAACAAAACAAGCAACAACAAGAAAAGTCCCAAATAAACAATCTAACCTCACACCTAAATTAAATAAAAAAGAACAAAGTTAAAATTGAGGAGAAGATGATACATTTCAGAATAGAACTAAACAAAATAGTCTCTAAAATATACCAAAAAAAATTGAAACCAAGAACTGGTTCCTTAAAAATATAAACAAAACTGGAACAAATAATCCTAAAATTTGTATGAAATTTAGTCATAGTGATCTTGAAAAAGAAGAATGAAGTCAGAGGTATCACTAAACCTTATATTAACCTATACTACAAAATGACAGCAATCAAAACATCATGATGCTATCATAAAAACAGATACATAGATCAATGTAAAGGACCAATGGATGTGTTTCTCTCACATCGAGATTTCTCTCTCTGTCTCTCCCCACTCTTTCACTCTCTCTAAGAAAGCAATGGAAAATATGTTTGGATGAAGATTTCCAAAAAAAGAAGAGAATGTTATATAGATCAATGAAAAAGAATAAAGAGTAGGTAAACTCATACGTATGAGTTAATTAATAATTAATTGAGGCCAATTAATTTATGATTCAAAAAAATAAGCATATGTAATGGCATAAAGATAATTTCTTCAATAAATGATGTTGGGCTTTAGCTAGGTTGGCTCAGTGGATAGAATGTTGGCCTGCAGACTGAAGAGTCCCAGGTTTAATTCCAGTCAAGGGCACAGGCCCAGGTTGTGGGCTTGATCCCCAGTAGGGGGGCATGCAAGAGGCAGCTGATTAATGATTCTCTCTCATCATTGATGTTTCTATCTCTCTCTATTTCTCCTTTCCTCTCTGAAATCAATAAAATATATTTAAAAAGAAAAATAAATAAATGATGTTGAAAACAACAGTTAGATGCACAAAAAAAAGTCACTTTCTTACGCCATATACAAAAACAAACTCAGCATGTATTAAAAATTGAAATGTAAGACCCAAAACCATAAAACTCCTAACATAGGATAAGAAGAAAACATAGGCTGCAAACTCTTTGACATTGCTCATACTAATATTTTTAGAATATACTTCCTCAGGCCAGGGAACTAAAAGAAGACATAAACAAAGAGGACTACATCAAACTAAAATGTTCTTACACAGCAAAAACAATCATAACACAAAAAGACAACCTACCTAGTGGGAGAAGATATTCACTGATGATACAACCAATAAGGGGTTAATATCTAAAATATATAAAGAACTCATTGCCGAAACCGGTTTGGCTCAGTGGTAGAGCGTTGGTCTGAGGACTGAAAAGTCCCAGGTTCGATTCCGGTCAAGGGCATGTACATTGGTTGTGGGCACATTCCTTGGTAGGGGGTGTGCAAGAGGCAGCTGGTCGGTGTTTCTCTCTCATCGACGTTTCTAGCTCTCTATCTCTCTCCCTTCCTCTCTGTAAAATATCAATAAAAAATATATTAAAAAACTAAAATATATAAAGAACTCATACAATTTAATACCAAAAACAAACAAAACAAACAAAAAAACACCCAACAAACATACCCCAAACAATCCATTTAATGGGCAAAAAACCTGAATAGACATTTCTTTAAAGAGGATATATGAAAAGATGCTCAAGGTCACTAATCATCAGATAAATATAAAATAAAATCACAATAAGATATCACATAACACCTGTCAGAATGGCTATCATCAATAAATCAACAAGCCACAAGTGTTGGCAAAGATGTGGAGATAAGGAAACCCATTTACACTGTTGATAGGATAGCAGATTGATAAAGACACTATGAAGAAAAAAAAACAAAACACAGTATGGAGGTTCTCACAAAATAGAACTACCTATAACCCAGTAATTCCACTTACTTCTGGGTATTTATCCAGAGAAATCCAAAACACTAATTTGAAAAAAACACACACATATACATCCTTATGTTTATAGCAGCATTATTTACAATAGCAGAAGTATGGAAGCAACTTAAGTGTTCATCAATAGATGATTGGATAAGAAAGATGTGGTACATAAATTTAATGTAATATCACTCAAAGGAAATTATACAATTTTCAACAACATTGATATGCCTAAAGGGCGTTATGCTAAGTGAAATAAACCAGACAGAGAAAGACAAACATCATTATTATTTCACTGATATGTGGAATCTAAAAAACAAAACAAACAAATAAATAAATACATACATAAAACCAGAAAAAGACTCATAGATACAGAGAACAAACTGATCCTTGTCAGATGGGAGGACTTGGGGAACTCTGTGAGAATAGTGATGGGATTAAGAAGACACATTGGTAGTTACAGAATAGTCATGGTGATATAAAGTACAGATTGGGGAATATAGTCAATAATATTGTAATAACTATGTATGGTGCCAGGTGATTACTATACCAATTGGAGGGTCACTTTGTAAGTTATATAAATGTCTAACCACTCTGCTATACACCTGAAACTAATATTGAATGTCAACTGTAATTGAAAAAAATAAAAAGTGGATTTCTATTATTCCCCTTCCTAGCTTCTCTTTCATAGTATGTACTATGCACTGTAATCATGCCTGTTGCCATGCATTTTATTGTATGTTACTTATTCAATGCCTATGTATTATACTAAAATGTCAATTCCACACAGCCTCAGTGCCTAGAACAGAGTTTGAGTAGTACTTGGCATTCTACAAATATTAGCTGAAGGAATGAAATTATAAATCATATATATATATATATATATATATATATATATATATATATGAGAGAGAGAGAGAGAGAGAGAGAGAGAGAGAGAGAGAGAGAGAGAGAATTCAAACATCTGTACATTCAGAGGAAAGAAAGACTCTTTGTGCTAAGAAGAGACTAGGCTAGGAATTGAGAAGAAAATGAGATTTTAAGTTTGTTCCTAAAAAATCTAATCAGACTAAAAATGGGATTGGTCAGGAGATTATTGGGGAGAGTAATCCAAACAAACATGTAGATGTATCTATTTCAGGTTTGGCCTTATCATCTGCTCTTTGCTCCTGGCTGAATCATATGACCTCTGATTGATGTTTTTCCCATATGCAGTAGGTTCTTGGATTACATCAGAGATCTTTCCTATGATTTTCACCATAAATTGGAACCCACCTACTTAAGCACCTACATCACTCACATTGGAGCACATACAGTAAAAACAAAACAACAAAGAAAAAGAAAAAAGAAAAACTTAAAAGATAACAATTCCTGACCTTTACTTGTGGAAAATAAATAAAAAACATAAAGCACATACCTTGAAATGACGGGACTTTTAAAAAAAAATAAATTGGACATGGCGATGTAACCAGGAAATGACATACTATGGAGTTTGAAATAACCCAAGGACTGCCTGTAAAGTGCTAATGCAGATTTCTTTATCCCTTTCTGGACCCTCATGAGAGTTCAATGAGATGAAGATTATAAAAATATTTTGAAGATTGCCAAATCATAATGTGACTTGATAAGTATTTTTAATATTTGTATTTTAAAATTTAGAATATACATTTAATAAGCAACTTTGTCTAATGATAGCTACTCCTCGAATCCCATAGGTTCCTTGGTTTCCTTGTTTTTCTTTCCTCCTCTGGGAAGCTGTTTATTGGTGAATGCCATGGTAATAAGTGGCTTGCCTCAGATGAGTTCTATATTTTCCTCTGTGTTGTGGTGTTTCTGGTCAGGCTCTTTGCACCTGGTTCTAGTCATATTTTCTCTGTTTCTCAGATTATGTTTTGCAAAACCAAAATAACAAGGCACACATGGAGATGACTTTGAGTCTTGACCCAGCCACAAAAGCTGGTAACCTTGTGGGGCCGAGGAAGCAGCAATAAAGAGATACCAGGGAGGAAACTAGCTTTTCATTGGTCTCTGGACATCTGAGTTGGGGAGTAGATGTGTGTGGTTTGTTGGAAGGCTTTAGGAAGCAAGTTAACATTTACTTACATGCAAGAAGTACTGAGAACCCCTACAGCCTTATTGGCTGTTCCTATTTATTTTATTATTTTATATTTTTATTGATTTCAGAGAGGAAGGGGGAGGGAGAAGGAGAGATAGACACATCAATGATGAGAGAAAATCATTGATCAGCCACCTTCTACAGATTCCCCCAACTCCCACAACTGGGGATCAAGTAAGCAACCTGGCCATGTTCCCTGATGGGAACTGAATCATGACCTTCTGGCTCATAGTTTAATGCTCAACTACTGAGCCATGCTAGCTGGGCCACTATGCTTTTAATATATCCATTATTTCTTGTTTACTCCAACCACTACTGAAAGATACCATATGTTTAGTATCTCTTATGGATCCCTAGACTTGCCTGAAGTTCATTTGTATTATCTTATTCAATCCTCAAAGAAACTGATGAAAGTGTTATTTGATCACTATTAAGTTTTTTTTTAGGGTAGTAAATCTCACACTTTAGTATTTATCAGAAAATCAGAAACACCTGGAGCGCTTGTGAAACTACAGATTATTGGGTTCTATATAAATCTAAATCATGAACACTGTTATAAACAGAAGATTCAGGTTGGGGCCCAGTATTTTCATTTTTAACAAGTTCAGTAGATCTGGAGTGGGGCCTATGTATTTGAACTTCTAACAAGTTTTCTAACAAGTGAGGCTAATGCTGTTGGGTCAGGAACCACACTTGAGAACCTCTGTTTTAGATCAGTGACTAGTGTCCATTGTTAGAGCTCAGCCAACTCAAAGTCAGGTCTGGACTCATCTGAATCCCAAACTCTTTCCTGCACTATTGAACTTGTCCATTTCATCACAGTTGGGAATATGAGTTTCATCAGAGCAATTCAGGAAGGGTGGAAGAAGAAAAGAAAGAAGAAGCAGAAGAAGAAATGAGGCAAGCAAGCAGAGAAAAGTGCCAGCATGAGGAGGTTTGGGACTTACTGGATGCACCTGACTTCCCTCACTGTGTGACCTAGAAGCTACTGAATTGGTGATTAGAAGGCCATTATGCTTGTGAAGTAATATATCATCAAGATGAATAATGGTTAGAAGGTGACCAAAGAGCCTTTCTCATGAAGATCACTTCTGAATGAGTCCTGTATTTTTCTTTGAACCTAAAGGTCAGTGGCTACTCTAGGTGTCATGGCTTTGCAAGTAACTTCACTTCCCTACCAAATCTTTTTGGTAAAATATTGACAATAATAATGCCCACCTACTAAAGAGGCAGCAAGAATCACAAATATAAACTATGGTGAACTTGGAAGGTCTTGATTGATGTGAATTAAAGTGATCCTCTGTTAAATTCCAGTAGGTTGATCATAGTGACATTATTAACAGTATTCATGATTTAGATTTATATAGAGCTTTTAGAACATTTGAAGTAGGATAAAGAGGCATGAGTTGGTTGGGGAGAAAAGAACTGGGGTGAAAAGCAGCAGGTTACAGACCCTAAGATATCCTGAGAAAAAGGAAGACATGAAGAATTCTCACATTATTAATATCATAATGATGTACTATGTACCTTTTATGAATAACTCTGGACATCAGGGCAAGCTAGAAAGTGGAGCATTTAAGACTGGTGGCTTCAATGGCCATCAATGTGCTTTCAAATTTCTTTCTTATCACTTAATAGCTGTGTGGCTTTGGGCAGCACATTTAATTTCACTAAATTTCAATTTCCTCTTTGTCAAACTGGATTAATAAGAGTATATACAATGTAAGATTTCTGTCAAAATTAAATACATTAATGCCCTTAAAAGACTTGGCCTAGTATCAGAATGATCTCATCCTAACATGCAATAGATGTTCAATAAAATAATTGAGCAATAAATGAAAGAAAACACACACACACACACACACACACACACACACACACACACATTTTGTGGAAAATGACACAGGCCAATAGATCCTGCAATATAGAAAGGCTCTTTTGTCACCTTCTAATCATTGGTCATCTCAATGATCTATTACTTCAAAAGTATAATGGCCCCCTAATCACCAACTCAGTAGCTTCTAGGTCACAAGGTAGGGCAACTCAAGTACATCCAGGTAAGTCCCAAATCTCCTCAAGCTGGAACTCTTACCTGCCTGCTTGCCTCACTTCCTCTTCTGATTCTACTTTCTTTCATTGAACTTGGAAGGGGGCTGTTCCCTGTCTCCTCCTTTCCTATGCATGAAGCTCCCCATAATACTCCAGTGATGTAGGCCACCTGAGAATATGGATGCATCACCCAATGTATTTCCCCTTGTGGTTTCAGATTAATGGCTGGCCCCAGTAAACTGGATGGGAATAGCAGGCAAAGGTGACATTAAAAAAACACCCCTGTTCTCATTAAAGAAGTCAAAGAGGAAACCACTGTCTGCATTGAAATTGTACAAGAAGTCACAGTGACCTCTGCTCCACCTCGGGAAAAGAAAATAAGCAATTTACTTGCACAGGGTTCATGGGAAAATAGCCTTGGGGGGAAATTACTTATGTAGCAAATTTATGTGGGGTTGTAAGACAAATTATACTATCCGCAAATGAGGTCAGAGGAGCAGGGGGAGGACTGATGGTAAGAGAAGTGGCTTTCATGGGACAGGTTGCCTTAACTATATGTGAACCTTGAAGAGCCGATGGCATTTTTTAAAGTGCTGGGTTAAAAATGTGTCACTTCTCTTGAAATCCCTAGAGCTAAAACTGGCATTTTATTTTGCATGTGTTTTATATTTATATATAGCAATTTTTGAAGTATAATAGTAAAAATAGCATAACAAGACATTTTATTAAGAAGTAAGAGCACCTAGAGACTTTTCAATATTGCTGTGTATTATTGGTCTGCCTGTTCTATATGTCTCAAATGCAAATGCCTTAGAAGGCCAGGCAGGGAGTGTCAGAAACCCCATGAGAATTAAATCAGGGAGACAAGGGAACGGTGGCAGCTATGGTGAGAGGCAGCACACACACCCCGTGAAAAGGGGCAGCTGATTCTCAGCTGTGGCCAATGGAAGACTTAGTGTTGACAGATCTTTTTTTTTTTCTTTTTCAAAAGACACTAGAAATCTAGTCTATGTGACTTTGCCTGATTGTTTAATATTGAGATGAAATACATTAAAAAACCTCTAGAATACAAATAAAAATTACCCTGAGTCCACTCTGGCCTCAGTAAGTCACCTCTGATTTATTCAGATATTGCCCCATCTATGGTAGAACTCCCAAACCTAACGTTTTTGCTCCTGACTTTGGGCATTTAAGTCAGGCCAGTTTTTCTACACACCGGGCAAACTTGAAACAACAAAAGAGAGATAGAGGCATAAATACATGGAACATCCTGACATCTGTCAGGGAGGATGGGGTTAGGGGACTGCATATAAGAAAGTGAATGGATTAAACAAAAAAAGAAATATATATATAATCTTTCCTTTTTATCATTGTGAATGTGATAACATGTGATATATATCACATTCACAATGATGTGAGTGTGTTGATAGCCACAGGGAAAGGGGACTAGAAGATAGGTAAAGGTGGGCAAAGGGGGAGATGGGGACTGGAAGCGACTTTACTCAGGGCAATGAGCACACAGTGCAATGTGCAGATGATGTTTTATTGAGTGTACACTTGAAACCTGTACCCCAATAAATTCAATAAAACAATTCAGACACTTAAAAAAAAAGAGTCTGAGATGATTCAAGGAAGGCATTTATAGCCCACCAAAGAGGCCCCTGGATTGGCCTCTAGTATGCAGGAATGGGTAGATTTATTTTTAGCATGATTAGGGTGTTTTACATCTAGGTTTAGAATAAAAAATAATATTAGGAGTAAATCCTGGTGCTCCAGAGTAACCTAGTGTATCCTGGATCCCTGGGTCCCAGTTTCCTCATATAAAAAATAGGAGTAACAATATTTTATTGAGTCACTGTAAGGTTAAATTAGTGATGACAGTTGGCATGTACCGAGCACTCAATGCCAGGAAAAGGAAGGGGGTATTGTTATTAGTTTTTTGGCTGGGGCTCCACCTCTCAAAAGCCAGGAAAACTATCCTGAAGTTGCAGCTGGTATTACTGATACTTGTAATATTTAAACAATATTTCTAATTCTCTGTTGAAATGTAAACACTGAAAGGTATTTTTGTTTTGTTGTTGTTTTGCTAAAATTATATACATCTTTGAGAAGCTTTTAATGCCTCAAACCTCTCTTTTAGCCAAAGCCTGATCAACTGGGAAGTGATTAATTCCTTTTATTCATTTACCTGGGCTTAATTGACGATAATGGCCACACTTTATTTTATATTTGCCCTCTCTACCCACCCCCTTTGCATGTCTTCCCTTTCATAGTTTCCTTGGTTCAGTTTCTGCATACTGGAGGGGCAAAGTCTTGGAGCCATTGAGGGAGCTGTTGGACCTTTGCAATATTATCTTATCTTTTTAGGCCTTAGTATTCTCATCTACAAATGAACAGGAGGACTAAATAGTTTCAAAGGTCTCCATTCTGACATTTTAGAACTAAATTATTTTGCTTTTGTCTGCTCATCTATTCAATGAATGAATATTGATTTCATCCTATGTAGATCTTCAATTACCTTACTGCTATGTAATTGTTTGCATCCCAGCACTGGGGACACAGATATAAAATGACATGACCTCTGTCTTGAGGAACTCACAATCTTTGAAGGGGAGGTTCAAAATGACTATTACACTCCAGTAATCTAATTACTGCAATGGAGACTTGGCCAAGTTTCAGAAGAGAGTATCAGAGTGGCCGTAGCCAGGGATGGTCAAGGAGGGGCATGGCCATTGACAATCACTCTAAGTACATGTGAGGTCTATTTCATTATTGATTCATGGCATCCTTGCCCTCCAGAAGCTAACAGTCTAAGGCAGGAAACAGACACAGACAAATGATCACAAGTCAGCATGTCATGATCTGTAATAAAAGAATGAACAATGTCATCTACATAGAGAAGAGAAGCATCCGCTGTGTTTGGCTCACACTGCTAGCACTATGAGCTATGAAACTGATTAAACCTAAACCTGGGGGAAATTAGTTACGGGAATACAGTTCAAAAAAGATGACAAGAAATGTATTAATTTATGATACGACTATTTATTGAGTGTTTGTTATATGCTTAGCACTGTGCCAGGAATAACTCAATGATATACAAGGTACTTCTTCCAACTTAGGTGCTAGGAGGAAAACCAACATAAAATTAAACCTAAAGTTGTCAAGAATTTAGAGCCAGAGAATCGGACTTGTTGCCCTAGCTCCTCCGTTTATGAGCTGTGTGACACAGAGAAAACCCCTTGACCTCTTGACTTCATTTCCCTAGTGAGCAAAATGGGATAATGCGTACAAGTGAGAGTGGTCTAAGGGACAGAATCCAAATAAAATAAGGGTTGTGAAAGTGCTTTGTGGGCTGTTAAGGACTCTACACATGTTAGTGATTATCATAAATGAAAAAGAGGGACTTTATTGTGCTTAACCTGAGCTGAGAGAAAGCAATGACTTCCTCACCCAGTGATTCATCTATCCTTGGGCTTCAAGGCCATGCATATACTGATAGTTCCCAATCTCTGTTTCCATGATTAGTCTTATTTTTTTCTCAGCTGCTTTTCAATTAAAACTGCCTTTTGTACTCTCCACTAGGCCTTTGCCCTAGCATCTCATACTTGGCTTGGCATACTTGTATTCAACTTCTTCTTCTTCCTCCCTTCACTTCACTCAAACTTTCTCTTGCTCTCATATCTCCCATTACAGTAAAGAATCTCCAAACCCAAACTCTCCTTGTCCTAAAAAGTTCTCAAGTTATCTCTACTCTCCATCTATTGCTAACATCAGATTTTATCATCTCTCCTTGGGCTACTACCATAATAATTCCTTCCATAGTATCACTTCCTTGAGATTCTACACTCTTCCCCTCCCTCCAGCCAGAGTGCTCTTTTTACAATGATTACTTGACCACGTCACTCTTAGTCTCAAAAAGTTTCAGTAATTTCCCATGGCCTACTAGATAATTTAAGTCATTAAGTAGAACCACAACAATCTTTGTGATGGCAAACATGCCTCTCTCCCCAGCCTCAGTTACCAATTTTGTATTTACCAACCTACTTATATTGAACTATTTATTCTTCTGCTCTGTGACTTTGCTTATGCTCTTCCTTGGCCTAAGACTCTCTTTTCTATTTGTCAACTACTATTATTTGATTTTTTTTTAGTCTTCAGCTGAGAATATGTTTTATTGAAAAAAAAATATAGAGAGAGAGACAGAGACAGAGACATCAATTAGCTGCCTCCTATATACTGGGGATTGAACCCAAGACCTTTGTGTGTGTGTGTGTGTGTGTGTGTGTGTGTGTGTGCAGGACAACGCTCCAACCAACTTAGCCACCCTGCCAGGGCTGCCAACCACTATTATTTAAATCAATATTTACATCAAATATCACTTCCAAGAAGGAATTATTGCATTTTTTATCATGTCCTTCCATTATACACAATATATACCAGTGTACACATAATCCTTGTCCCACTGACATTACTTATATATGACTAGCTCTTATTCATCTCATGTCTTGGCACTTAGCTCAGAGCCTGGTAACAACACCTGCTCAGCAATGCTTGAACTGGCTGGTGGCTCTTATGCATGCTAAGGAGCCTTTTATGTGGAGTCTATAGCTATATATATATATTTTTTTTTCTGATAAATATTTGCTACCAAAATAGTTGGTTTTCCCATGATTTCAAAATAACAGGGATTTGGAATTTTTAAGAAGAATGGCAAAAGAGAAGGAATAAGACAAAGTGGAAGAAAAAGAAAAAAAAGAAATGTCAAGAAAGAAAGGATGGAGGACAGGAAGAAAGAGATAGAACATACTGAAAACTGGGGGAAACAGAAATTCCTTTCACTTCTAAAAAAGTGTCTGAGGAACTCCTTGTAAAAAGGAAATGGTGCATGCTTCTTTTGGTCACAAATCCAACCCTTTGAAAAAAAATGCACTGTCACCTAAATCTAGTGCTTCTCATTTTCCTCTAATGCTATATACCAATTTGTACTTATTCCAACACTTCAGAAGTGATTCCCCAAAAAGCGCTCCTGATGGTCTCATCTTGCCTCATTATGGAGCCGGGTGTCCTGTTCATCTGGCCATTGGCAGTGGCATCACTGAATGAAGATCTAGAAAGGAGGAGCTGAGAGAGGATGTGCTCTTGTGTTTTGTTGCATCTAGAAAAGCCAGATCGTTTGTAAACATAACACAGATCTCATCCATCTAGGGTTAAAATAAAAATATGATTCTTTATGCTGATTTTGTTGTTATTTTTTGTTTTGTCTCAAATTTAAGTTTTACAAAATCTCATTAGTTTTATGGCATCCTCCTAAATTGTCCCCTATGGCTTTTGGAAGTTCCCAAATAGTATTTCCCATGTGTCCATAACTAGTTATAGTCACAAAACTGGAACTCACATCACTGATCAGTCCTTCTTTGGATTGCACTTATGAAGGCTCAATTTTTGTCATTACATGCTAGCTAAAGAAGAAATTGTCCACACAGATATACTCTAATGTCTACAGTGAACAGTGAACAGAATTAGTTGTTATGCTTTTGCATATATACTTACTAAGGAAGGTCATCCTTTGTTAGCTTTGTATCTTGGCTACTGGTGCCAGTGTAAGAACATGGCTGAGATTACAAAAACCAAATCTATGTGTGCGACCTCTAGCACAGTGGTAGCTATTGATGGCCCTGATTACTTCAAAGGAGGCAGAAGACATTTATGGAAACAAAGGATGACTGGCCCTGACAATGGCTATATGAAATCAACCCGGATTACTCACACTAAGCTAATTGTCCTGCTTTGGTGCATGCATTAGTTTTAATTTTGTCACTTGTGTAGTCAGATACAATTATGCTGGTCAACTCTTCACAAGTATTTCAGGGATAATGGATACATTTATTGCTTTAGAATGAGGGTGGTAAGTTGTTTTCTGAGAACTGCAGGCATTATTCTTAATTTGGTTCTTTGGCTTAACATTAGCATTAGGGGAGATTGAGGTGAGACATTAAGAAACACACACACTGTCAGTACTAGAGAAATCTCTCTGTGTCAGTGTCAAATATTTCAGAAATTTTCACCTGTCTGAGACAGATTAGTGAATTTCCTGCCACAGGCTAAAATATGCTATAGCCAAACATCTCTAACCCTGGGACTTTATCATATTCTGGAAGATATCTTTTTATGCATCTACACATCCATCATTTATTGAACTCTCACCAAGCTTAAGGACTTGTGCTTTTCAATGGGGATGACTATATAAACAAAGGAAACACTGCCCTCAAGGAACTCACAGTTTAATGGTAGGGAATAAACATATAAACAGAATTAGACATAAAAGATAAGGGGTTAGTGAGGTAACTATTTGGAAGATGCGGTACTCCAGGCAGAGAATAGTGGTGTGTGTGTGCAAAGGAATCCAATCAATAGAATATGACCCATTTGGGCAAGAAGATGGAGACTGTTGTTTGACTTTGAGGCAGCCCCCTGTGAGTGTGCTACCCAGTCATTCCTTTAAGAGAAAACTTGCTGCAAGGAGTATGGCCAGCTGACAATCCCCAGCTGCCCCTCTTCTGGACTCAGAGTGGGACCTCACTCTCCAAAGGATGCTTCCAGCTAATGTCTGAGCATGGTGGAGTAATAGGCTGGGCCATTCCTAGCCAACAAAAGACTCCTCTAAAGGGCAATATTTGCACTCTAACTGGCCTGATCATAACCTTCTCAGAGCTGTGTTGAAGTCTTCAGCATTACCTATTCAATTCTCCTTTCCCATCCCCCTTGACAAGTGTCAAAGCTGCGCCACAGTCTAAAGCTCTCCCACCTACACTTTCTCTTCCCCTTTTCCCTCAGGAGCACTTCCCTCCCCAAATCTTGCAAGTCTAATTCTTTCTTGGTGTCTGCTTCCTGGAGAAGCCAAACTGAAATCAGATGCAGTAAGGTGTTTGGAGTTTGAATTGAAGTCAGTGAGAAGGCCACTGGAGGGTTTTGTACAAGTACACTGAATAATAAAACCTCTGTTACAGAAAGATTATTGTAGCTGTAGAGCAGAGGACAAATTTAGAAAAAGTGAAACTTGAAGAGGTGAGACCCATTTGAAGTGAGGAGAAAAGAATGAGGATTTTAAATGCAACAATAGACAGGGGCAGAGAAGGAAAAGGGTTGGAAGAGAGGCTTTAGAAGTAGAAACTATAGAGCTTAATGATTCATTGGTTGTCAGCCTCAGCAGATAGGGAGAGCAAAGGATGAGGGGGCATCTAAATTGTTAAGCAGGGCCACATTCCTAGCCTTCAGGAATGCTTGGCAGGTGGCTGTTCGTGGATGACCCTCCTATGAAATGTAGACAGAGTAAGTTGGCAGTTGCTTTATGTTCCTTCTGCTATAATTCCTCTCCACTGGGATGGACTTTGTGGGCATGACAAGGCCCAATATAAACAAGGCTGATGAAACAGCCCTCTATTGGGTGAGCAACACTTGAGGGTTGGCAGGAAGAGATGTGCTAAATGCAATGTCAGTTGTGCAAGCCTGTGCAAGGTAAGGTGCTATAAGGTTGCAAGATGCTGTGCTGTTTCTTAGGATTGCTATAACAAAGTGCCCTAAATGAGGCAGCTTAAAACAACAGAAATGCAATGTCTCAGAGTTCTGGAGGTTAGAAGTCTGAGGTCAAGGTGCTGCCAGGGCCACACTGTCCTTACTGAGGATTCTAGGAGAGACTATATTCCTTACTTCTTCCTAGCTCCTGGCAGTTGCTGCCAGTTCCTGGCATTTTTTTTTTTTGCTTGCAGCTGCATAACCCCAGTCTCTACTTTTATCATCACTCAGTGTTCTCTCAGTGTGTCTTCACATCATCTTCCCTCTGTGTGTGCCACTGTCTGTGACCCTTATCCTCTTCGTATAAGATTACCAATTATGGTGAATGAAGGAACCGCCAGTCTAACCTTATCTTAATTACATCAGCAAGGACCCTTTTCCCAAATAAGGTCATATCCTAAGGTTACAGAGGAACATGGATTTTTTTGGGGGGGCACTATTCACCCCAAGTCAGCAGTCCTGCATAGAAGCTTACTAAGACCCCAACCTTTCACTATGCCACACTGAAACTCCAGCATTACCTTATAAGATTGTGAAAACTACATTCAACAAGCCTAAGTACAGTTAACATCTGGTTCTGGCTACAATTTCTGTCTACAGCATCAGTGCCAACAAATGTGTCTTTGTGACCAGTCCGAGGCCCACACAAACATTTCTCTACATGGTGCTGGAGGGCGGGGGGCACAGCAGTCTGAACAGGAATGACTATTGGTATCAGCTCCGATGTTGCAGGATCCTCCTTCAGTTGATCTAGGATTTCTCTCTAGATTTCTTTTACTTCTCTTCCCTCAACTCTGACCAAAGAGTAAGGCTTCGGAAGTGTTCTGTTAACTCTAAAATGTGCTTACTGATTTCCCTCTGCCCCCTCCCCCTACATACTTGTTGTAAAGCATCCACCTTAATCAAGCTTTGGCATTGCTATATGATGGACAACTTTGATATTTTTTCCCTTTATCCAAACAAACCTGAATATCAAAATCATGATCTTGTTATGAACTTGAAACAAGCTTGTATTTTAAACTCAAAACTGAGCTCTGATACCTTTGTTCTTGGCAGTATCAGTCATTGAGGAAGACTCTGTTCGGTGACTTTAGTATCCAGTCCCCTCCACTTTATCATTTGTCTGCCTCCAGTGTAAGGGCAAGGCGAGCCAACTACTCACTGTTCCTGCCTGCCTTGAAGCCCAGGTAGCCAAATAACTCAGTTTTAGTCATCAATATATAGGTAAAAGTTTGCTGGGACATGTTAGAAAAGCCTTTGGATTTATTAATTAAAAAAAAGGAGATATATGGTCGGTACTTCCTTTTTTCAAATCTTTGTAGATTAATATGATGGGATGCTGATGCTTAGAGCACCATCTTGGGACACTGAAGGAGAGACTAATGTGACATCATTTTACCAATGTCAACAGCATCTACCTACAACTTTATAGATTAGAAAAATCAACTTCTAAGCCTTATGCCACAGAAAATTAGAAGTGTAATAAATGCATTCCTAACAGCCCTCTTGCCCACACAAGGAATGAAACCGATTCAACTGGTGAGAACTTTCAAGCAAAAAGACAGGATAAAAACTATCTCAGCTTCACATCTCCAGAGTATTGGCCTCATTCTTATAACTCAGCAATGGGTATCTTAGCCAAGAATCTAAGATTTTGGAAATTTGATATGAATGTAACTGGAATAGAGAAAATGTAAATAGGCTAAAGATAGAACAGATAATTTTTATGTAAAATGTCACATTTTGAGTCCTTAGAAGTGGAGAATTGCATTTACTTCTAGGACAAACTTTTTTCTTTTAGGATAAATTATCAGAATGGACCAGGCTTAATACTGGGACTCCCCAAACTGTGCATTATATATAAAAAACGAGAGTTAAATAAAAAATAGGCCCCTTAGTAATACAAATGTGAAGCAGATGCCCACCTTTTCTCTTGTGGAAGCAGGGAGCTACCATTAACCTGAAGGCAGCTGCTGCATATGGGATCATACATTGCTTCTTGAAGTGGAGCTGTGTTTAAAGGCTACACACTTACACACATTTCCCCCATTTCTCTTGTAGAATTCTGATAGCAGATGAAGAGTAGAGAGGATAAGCAAAGGCCTTGGGGACCCAGAGAGGCTTGTGTCAAAGTGCAGCACAGAAAGGAGAGGGGGCCTTCCTATCACCTCTGAGGCAGACCCAGGCACCTGTATGACATCACTGGGAGTAGCATCTTTAGAGCAACAGGAGAGAGCACTCATGGCAGAGGCCCTGGTGATGCGATGAGGAATATTTTTGACTGTAGCCATAGAAAGGCTTCTTTAGCTGGCTTCAGGGAAAGTAAAATAATATGATGGATGCCACTGGTCTCACTGTGACAAGAAGACTGAGCACCTGTCAGGCTTAGGAGCTCCCAGAAACAACAGAGGACACTTTGCAGGGTATAATGGAGTCTAGGTGTCACACTGCCAGAGTCTTCATAATTTGGAGTATTACTATAGAGATTTTCGGTGACCTGCTCTTGCAGGTATTTATATACTATAAAAGTATGTAGAAAACATTAGTGGTGTCTAACAAAAAAAAATATCTAGTGATAAATTACAATGATGGCCTTAATTGTTAATGCCTCCTTAGCATACTCTTTGCCCATATCACTGCACTGCCCTCCCTCTAGATCAGCAGCCATTATCATCCATCTCATCCTTAGACATACAGTTTGCCCAGCTAAGATCAGCAGAGTCATCTAGTTAATGCCATGTGATCTCCAGCTCATAGCAGGCACATTGTTGCATGTCACTGAGATTTAGAGGTTGTTTGTTATGCAGCACTATTATGACAATGGATAACCAATACATCCTTTCAAGTGAATGATACCATAAATATCACATGGTACTGGAGTCTCAGTTTTGTAATTTATTTATTTATTTTAAATATATTTTTACTTATTTCAGAGAGGAAGGGAGAGGGAGAGGGAGAGAAGCATCAATGATGAGAGGGATCTCATCATTGGGGATCAAATCTGCAACCCAGACATGTGCCCTGACTGGGAATTGAACTGAATTGTGATGTCCCTGTTTCATAAGCTGATACTCAAACACTGAGCCAAGCTGTATTTTTTATACCGTAAAATAAGCATAACAAAACACACCACACCAATGTATTTTTGAGTATTAAATGTGATAACTCAGCATGTAAGACAATTATTATTTCTTGGCAAGACTAAAGACTGAATATGTGAATTTTAAGATCTCATTACAGGATAGACATCTGTGTTTCTGCCCCAGGGATCATGTTCCAATAAATATTTCTGCATTCCAGTTCAAGGGTATGGTTGCACGTGGGCTGTCTTGCAGAACATTCTAAGCTTCAGAGGGTAATACTATTAGAGAGTCTCTCAAATGGAATTTTGGAGCAAACTGAGCACTTGCAGAACTGGCATCATCAACGTGTAAGGCGAAGAATCCAGTAGGGGAAATAGCTTCATGAAGCTCCATTGGAAAGGATTTTTTGGAAATGCAAAAGGTGGCACAGTAGAATAGCAGAAATGGCATGATATATAGAGCTGGGGAGCACTGAGTCCGAATCTGGGCCTCCTCATTTCCTAGCTATGAGACTTCAGCAAGCTTTCTGGTCTCAGTGAGTCTTGGTTTTCCATCAAATAAATGGGAATAAAAATAAGCGCCTTGTAGAATTACCGAGAACAATAAAGGAAATGCATGCATCTAAGGCTCCTGGGGTAGGGTAGATATTCTTGCCATGGGATGTCAGGGATATTTTTATGTGGTCTTGGAACACAAAAACTTGGGGAGCAGAGAGCCAACTAACATAATTAGAAATTTCAGGGGCTGAGTCGTAAGGGGAAATTTGGATAAAGAAAGAAGCAATGAAGTTGGTCTTTTGTGTGTGTCAGTTTTAATGCATGGGGTTTTCTCTTGCATTGCACTATATTTAGGTACAAGGTGGCAAAAGCTGCAATTTATTTTTAAATGTTCAGAACAATGAGATGACTGGTTTTCCATATATATATATCAGCATCACATTGCCAAACACGGAAGAATCTTACACTCCATGATCAGCAGTTCACAAATATCTGTTGTACTGTTGCAGTCTGACCTTACTTTCCTCAGCCTTGACTTTTGACTCTAAGTGTTAAACGTGATATTTTACATTTTCATGCACTTGACAACTTACAAAACTCTTGCCCAGATACTATTTCATTTTTGACCTTCTCAACAATCCTGTGGAGTCCCAATCCTTCACCTCATATTAAAGACAAGGAAATCAGCTTTGAGTGGCTAAATAGCATGCTCAGAATCATGAAACTGATGGATGCTGATTTAATTTGAAAAGTTGGTAAAATTCAAGGCCATTGATTGAGGCATTTTGTATGGCAGGTGCTATGCAAGGCTCACAACCCTTAAGCCTTCTAGTCATTACAAGAACACTAAATACAAGACCCGTCTGTGGCAGACCAGCTGGGTACCTCCTCATTAATCATTGTCCTCCTCTCCTGCCTTGCCCTCTGGATCTATATTTTTTCATATGTAAGTTGACATGTGTTTAAGGATGGAGAACTCCTACCCTAGCGATAAAGAATAATTCATGGATAATCATAGTAAAGAGAAAGTGAGAGATGTACAAGGAGGATACCCAACCCCTTCTTTGCTACTTGGGATGCTGTTATATGAGGACCTGACGTTTGGAACCATGATAGCCATTTCAACTATGAGTTTTGCATGAAAGTAAAACTAAGTAGAACAGTTGATTCAGAGTGGCTTGATTAGTCAACCTGGAAAAGCCTACTTTTGGATTTACATGAGGTGTAATTAGAAATTCTTACTGTTATGTAGACCTTTAGTCCCAGAATTACTTGCTCTAAAATTCATTCTAGGTGATACATCCTCACCAGTAGATACTCTGGTCATTGTTTTACACTTAACAACACTGAAAAACAAACAAACAAAAAACAAACAAATGCCTTTTAAGTAGTATGAGACCATAAATATGGACAGTTGCAGATTTGGGATTTGAACTTTTATGTGTCTGATGTTGAAATATGATCTAAAATATGCTGTACTTTGGCCTCCTCCCCATTCCACTATGCCTCCTTCTTCCCACCAGTCTGTGCACTGTGGGAACTGGAGGACATAGAAGGGTCAGACTGTGAAACATTAGTAAATGTTTCCCGGGGAGTGAGAGCAATGCCTAAGAGACAGTAGACCATGAAATAAATGGCCTCCAATGTCCCTCTTTATTTTTGCATCTCAGTTTGGGGACAAAGCACCTTGGGGGTGGAAAGAGCAGAGAACTAGAAGGCAAAAATTCTGATTTCAAGTTCTGGCTTTAAAATTGTGTAAGAGTGTCACTTTGGGCAAATCTCTTGATCTCTTTGAGACCCAGTTTTCATCAATCAAATGAAAATAATAACCTCTGGCCTATTTCCTTCTGAGGTTGTGGTGAAGATGAGGAGACAGAAGGCACACTGAAATCTCTCTCTACTGCAGAGGATAAAAGGTTCTTATTACTAGAGAAGATGTCCTCAGGGCAGACACAGTCTTCTCATGATCTTCTGTAGAGACTAAGGATACTAATAGTCCCTAACATGAGCATTGCAAGACTGCCGTTGCTTTTGATAAATTTGTAATTTGTAGGTTGTAAATTCAAACATTCTCCCCTCTGAATGCCATCCTGAAGGTTAATGAATGAAATACAGGATTTTAAAATCCCAGCAGTTGCTGTTAATTGGAAGCAAACACACACCTTCAGGTTTGATCTCTCATAACAAGACAGTCAGATAACTTAACCTCGAAGCAATTCATCACCGCACCACTCAGAGCTTTCGGAGGATGGCAGACATTTCAAAGGCTTTGGATGTGTGTGTATGCTTCCCTCACTTCTCTGCAAAGATAGTAAACTTGAAAGGAGAAAGGGACCAAGGGAAATTTGGGAGAACTTTATGGGGGATTTTTAAATAACCTGAAAATATTAAATTCATAGGATTTAATTAGAAGCAACTCAAGAGTCTAATGGTTTTTGGCACATGCTACTTATCCATGATGGATTATTTTTCAAACTCCAAAAAGTATGCCATGGCATATTTAAAGGACACTACACACAGGTCAGGTGAAGAGACAATGATTAGATGAAATGTTATAAGGCACATGATCCCCACATAATAAAATGTGCCACACATACACACAAGCACATGCACTCACAAACACCCAGCTGCAAGAAATAATATGACTTGACTTCCTGACAGAGAGACCTTCAAATTAAAAGTCACACAGTATTATTTTTGATCCCCTCCCTTTCCCCAAAATTATAAACACATAGTTTTCAAGATATATTTTGAAATATATTTTTGTAATATTCTGTTTATTCTATGCTTATTGTATGCTAGCAGTATGCTAAACACTTTACGTTTATTCACCTCCATTTAATCCTTACAACCATCTTATGAGGAAAGTACTAATATTACTTCTGTGTCACAGACAGGGAAACTGAGGCTCACAGGGAATAAGGGAGTTGTCTCAAGTCTCTCAGATGGTAAATCGTGAAGTAGAAACTCATCTAATCAGTTTCCTAACCTGTTAAAGTGATGTCTTCTTGGTTAAGTTGCCAATTATATACATATAAGATGTTCCAAAAATGTATAGACACAACTCTGTATAATTATAAAGGCAGTGTTTATTAAAATACATTTTCAAAATTGAGCTATCAGCTGTTAAAGTGTATATAGATTTATTGGGACAGCCAGTGTATGTATGAACTTAATTAAACTGCATGGGAGAATGAGATGAGCAAGAAGCTATTCTGTGTTTTCTTTTTCTTTCTTTTTTTATTTTTTATTTTTCACCCAATTATATTTTTTCCCATTGATCCTTTTAAGAGAGTGGAATGGAGGGAGAGATACACCCACACAGAGAGAGAAACATTGATGTGAAAGAGACACATCAATTGGTTGCCTTCCATATGCACCTTAACTAGGCCTGGGAATCAGGCCTGCAACTGAGGTACATGCCCTTGACTGGAATTTAATTCTGGCCCCTTTAGTCTGCAGGTAGACACTCCAACCACTAAGCCAAACCAGCCAGGATTGTGTTATCTATTTTATTATATTTTAAATAAAACTGAGCCTTGGCAGGGTTGCTCAGTTGGTTGGAGCATTGTCCCAGGCTGTGGGCTCAATTCCCATCATGGCACATAGCTAGGTTGTAGGTTTGATCTCAGTCAGGGCATATACAGAAGGCAGTCAATTGATGTTTCTCTCACATGCCAATATTTCTCTCTTCTCTTCACTATATCCATTTTTCTCTCTGAAATAAATAAAAACATGTCCTCAGTGGGGATTAAACCACAAACAAACAACAACAACCACACAACTGAAACAAAGGGCATTGAGTAAAGAGCCATGGCCTCTGGATGTTTTCTATCCCTTGCCTCCTCCTCACTTCCTGGGTGCCACCTCCCTAGTTTGAAATTCCCCATCTCTCATAAGATTCTAGCAGTATCCTATGGTGGGCTCTCTGCTTTTAGCCTTGTCTCTCTTTCAGTCCTGACCTCCAAAGTGACCTTTGACATACACAAATCCCATCACTCTGTGCCTTTGTGTGAAACACTCTAAGGGCTTGTCCATCAGGGCAGTACCCACAGACCTGGCATGCAGTGTATGACTTCCATGCCCCTGCCTGACCCCTTCTCCACTCCTCCTCCTATTTCGTTCCTGACTTTTGCTGCAACATCTATTTCTTACATGGGTTGTTTTCAAAATGCTACTGAGGCTTCATCACATTACTTCCTATAGTTCTCCAAACACTCAAAGTCATGTTTCCCTTTTGGTCTTTACCCTTTGCTCTCCATACTTCTGACTTACTTTAAGCACAATAGGTATAGTGCCTAGGGACCATAATTCATCTAGATGCTAAAAATATTTTAATTAGAAGAAAAAATTAAAAGTAGAAGAAAAGAAAATGAACATAATCCAGCCTAGATTATGGCCCATAAAAACTAAAGTGCTTAGGGACCATGACAGTGATAATATTGTACTATCTCTCCCCACTTCCTGGAAGGCCTGTGGTCTATGTGGATAAGTCTTGCTTGTTCTTGAAAGCCTTGCCCCAGCATCAACTTCCCTGACAATCTTTTGGCAGCATTTTAATCAATTTATGTATTTATTCATTTATGCATTTCCTCCTCTCTTTCAATGGCAATTTCAAACAGAGATTAAAGTAATCCTAAGCAAGAAATAAGAATGTTTGTCACTTGCTGAATACAATGGTAAATGCTTTAGGTCACCATTCATTTTGGCCTCACACTAGGTGGCAGACACTATTATTATTATCCTCATTTCACATTGGAGAATGTGGAGGCTAAGAGAGATTAAAGTGTTCCTGTTTGCCAAAACCCGTTTAGCTCAGTGGATAGAGTGTCAGTCTGTAGACTGAAAGGTTGCAGGTTCAATTCTGGTCAAGGATATGTACCTTGGTTGTGGGCACATCCCCAGTAGGGGGTGTGCAAGAGGCAGCTGATTGATGATTCTCTCTCATTGATGTTTCTAACTCTCTATCCCTCTCTCTAAAAATAAATAAAAATAAATATATATACAGTGTTCCTGTTTATAAGTGGCAGAGTGAGTGCTTAAACACAGGCCTCCTGGCTTTGTAGCCTGGAGAGGCTCTGATGGTGGTGGGGTAGAGAAGAGCCCCCCCCCCCCCTTCAATGAGCTTCATGATTCCAAGGTGGAGAGATGACAGTGTTACACTTTTAGACTTTTGCATCATCCACCCATGCCCCTAGATAGTGGAATGACCATGAGATGTTGAACTTAGCCACTCTTCTACTCTTCTTTCCTTTGAATCCATCTAATGTCAGAGAGCATGTTCTCTGCTCTGTTCCCTACCAGGAGACAGGCTTGGGGAGTTTGCAGGTCTTCAGCACCCACTTTGCATGTTTCTTCTGTGATTCTTGAATCAAAAACAGTACACTTTGTCTTTAACTTTTTGCTCAATTGTAAAGCTGCCCCTTCAGTTGGTCTCTTCATTTGGTGTCTCATTTGGACACAGCAGAGCCATGATAGTCATTGGATACCTTAAAACAGCAACATACTCTGAATCATAAGGCAGAAATAGCACTTAGAGGAGGGTGGGCTATGCTGTCTTGGAATGGTTAAAAGGAGGCTTTTGAAGAAATTCTAAGTTGGGTTTTTAAAATATTATCTATGTAGCAAAAAAAAATTAACACTGATTTGAGAGTAAAATACTTGAGTTCAATAGCATATTAAAAGCATATTAAGCTCTGGGTATACACTGATTAATTAAACAGATATCATTTGTGATAGTTACCTACCAGCTATTCTTCAGGGAGCTAACATTTTTCATGGTTAATTTCATTTAACCCTCATGTTATTTCTCTGAAGTAGTAAATATATTTACCTCCTTTTTACAGATAAATAAGATACATAGATGTTAAGCAGCCCACCCAAATTATCAAAGCTACTTGATGGTAAATATTACTTTGATAGTAATTAATGATTCAACCAAGTGTGTCTGCCTCTAGTGCCAATATCTATACACTATTCATACAGTTTATTCATACTGTGAATAATTAAACTCTACTTGCAGTAGTTTATCAGGGGAAACAAAAACTCACACATTAATAAAGCAATTATAGACTAAACTAAATATTCTGAGATATGGACCAAATAATGGGATAGGGTGTGTAGAGGGAACATGGGCAAGGAAGATCTCCCTTCATATTCTACGTTAAGATTTGAAGAATTAGAAATAACCAAGATTATGGAGCAAATATTTCAAGAGGAAAGAAAATAATGAATTGATAATTGGAAGATCCTGACATATTCAGAGTTAGGAGATGACTAGGGTGGTAGCAGATAAGAATTACATAGAGCCTTGGGGAGGAATTTAGATTTAAGTTTATGGGGCAAGCACTAAAAAGTGATAAAGCAATGGCCATGGAGATGAAGAAATATTCCTATTTTGATAGTGTCAAAATTGTTTTGAAGGTAAAAATTGATAAAGCTTGCTGATGATTGGCTGAAAGGTGAGAACAAACTCAAGGCTGACTGAAGGGAGATTTCTATCCCCAGTGACTGGGATGGGGAAGATGAGAAAGACACAGGTTGGAGGAGAATGTTGGGGGAGATAGAATTAACTTAAATTTGAATTAACTTAAGTAGAATTAACTTAAATTTAATTAACTTTAATTTGACTATTAGATATCCAAGTAGAGATGAAATAATTGAGAAATAACCACAGCTTATTTCTAATTGGTCACATTCCTATTATCTCTTGGAGGGGATGTTGTATAGCTGGATGCAAAATGAAATAAATGGGCAATTCAGAGTAATAAACATACATACCTTGACTGGTATTAAAAATAGTCAAATACACTGTGCAAAAATGTTCTACGGTGGGTAAAATGTCTTTATGCACAGGCTTATATCACCAGTTTGAATAATTAAATTTCCCAAATTCATACTTATATACTCTGGCAATGGTTAAACAGGTGAATAAAATAGTTTCACCTTCTAATATATATATATTCTATCTAATAAAAGGGTAAAATGCAAATTAACCATCACTCTGTCACAAAGATGGTGGGGCTCAGTTCTCTCAGCCCTGCCGGAGTCCCCCAGTCCCAGGGGGCGGTCGCTGAGAGCAGGCAGCATGCTGAGAGCCTGGCAGAATGCTTGCTTCATCGCCACGCCCAGCTTGGGCTGGCTACCTGGAGCCAGAGTGGACACGGACAGGAACAGGGGGCCCACAACTTCCACTGGCCAGCACTGGCCCAGGGAGGAGGCAGAAGGCCTGCCTCCCACTGAAGTAGCACTTGTCCCTCCTGGCTCCCTCAGAAGCTACATGGCTCCCATGGAAGCAGTGCAGCTATCAGCAGCATGCTGCGGTTCCCACCGGCTCCCACAGAAGCAGTGAGTGGCCTACTGCACAGGATATTGAATGATGGGCTACTAGTGTGTGTGTGTGTGTGTGTGTGTGTGTGTGTGTGTGTGTGTGTATCCTATATCAGTGTTTCCCAAAGTGTGGTACGTGTACCACCAGGAGTACAGGAAGAGTTTGGTAGGGGTATGTGTTGCATCGAAGTTTGGTGGGGACATGCACTGCACGGTGCTTAGCTGCACCTAATTTTCTACGTTCTCATGAGTCAAGTCAAGACAGTCTTGTGAGGCGTGAGATGGTCCGGTGTGCAAATAAATGTTATTTATAATAAACTTTTATTTATATTTTATTATGAATAATTTTCTTTTTCATTTAGTATTATTTTGTGTATGTACCAAAAAAATAAAAAAATAAATATATTTTGATTGTTGCCGAAACTGGTTTGGTTCAGTGGTAGCGCGTCGGTATGCGGACTGAAAGGTCCCGGGTTCGATTCCGGTCAGGGCATGTACATTGGTTGCGGGCACATCCCTGGTAGGGGTGTGCAAGAGGCAGCTGGTCGATGTTTCTCTCTCATTGACATTTCTAGCTCTCTATCTCTCTCCCTTCCTCTCTGTAAAAAATCAATAAAATATATTAAAAAATATATATATATTTTGATTGTTATTAAAATACATCCATTTTTTTGACGAGGGGTATTCAGTGTTATGAAAATTATAGAGGGGTACACATATGTCAAAAATTTGGGAAACACTGTCCTATATAATAGAGGTAATATGTAAATTGACCATCACAAGATTGCTGCCTACAACCAGGCTGGCAGGGGTGTTAGTGAGGGACTACCAAAAGACTGAACAAGCAGGCTTCATGGGGCAACCAGGACAGCAGAGAAAGCAGTTGGGGACAACCAGACTAGCAGAGGGGGCAGTTTGTGGGGACTAGGCCAACAGGAAGTGCAGTAGAGGGTGATCAGGCCGGTGGGAGTGGGGGCAGTTAGGTGTGACTAGGCAGGTAGGCAGGTGAGTAATAGGAGCCAGTGGTTCAGGATTGTGAAAGGGATTTCCAACTGTTAGTTTAGGCTTGATCCCCAGGATCAGGCCCAAGTTGGCAGTCGGAAATCTCACAAGGGGTCCTGGATTGGAGAGGATGCAGGCTGGGCTGAGGGGACCACCCATGCATGAATTTTGTGCACCACGATATATATATATATATATATATATATATATATATATATATATATAATCTAATGCATATATATATATGGTATATATACTGTATATATAGATATATGCACATATACACATATATGTGCACTCACATACACACGATATATATAATAGTTGGCAAAGGTAGGTTTATAGTTGTTCATATGGAAAAAGACATGTAGGTTATGATTATTACAATAACTGTATCAATATAAAAGAATGTCAAAATGCAACTATAAATCTACTTCTGTCAACCCTCTGTATATACACAAATATACAGAGACATACAAACACACATTTACATATATGCACACACATATATATGTACATCTATAATATCTATATCTATGTCAATACTGGGATATATCTATCTATCTATATAATATACATATGTATTATTTATATTATAAAAACCCAGTGGTCCTAATGCCATAACGACCAAAGACCCATCATCAGGAAGCTGCATGTGCAGTGAGGCATGCATAGGTGCGTGTGGACTTGATTCTGGGTCTCACAGCAAGGAGGGACTCAGGGGAGTCCCATGGCACAGCAGGGTCTGAAGTCCTGGATCTTGTGCGATTTCCCACGGGTCTGGGTCTCCTGTGATTTTGCATGCTGGGTCATTAGTACATATATAATAGATATATCCTAAGATGGATTGATAGCTCTGACTTCTAAAGCTAACAGTTTTTTTGTAACTGTCTGCCATTAGTATATACTAGAGTCCTGGTGCACAGAATTTGTTCATGGTAGGGTATATAGGCCTGGCCAATGATCCGGGCCAATTGGGGCCTTCCAGCTGCCAGCCAGGGCCTTCCTTCCTTTTGCATCACCCTCTGGTGGTCAGCACATGTCATAACAAGTGAGCAAACACCCACTCTCCTGGCTGAACTTGTGAGGGGACACTTTGCATATTAGCCTTTTATATATAGAGATTAAGATATAAAGATACATGAAGCAATGATCTGGTTTGCTTTTTTTTTTAAAGTTTGTGAGGTAGGTTTCCAGAACATCTTTGGCAATGTTACTTCTAAGTTTTCTCAAGAGCCAAGCTATATCCTTATCAAATGTTTGCTTGAGGATATTTTAGGAAGATTTTCCTGAATTGAGAAATGCAATCATTACTTAAAATAAGAGTAAATGTCTCATTCTCCACTCCTGCTCTACATTTATTTAAATTATTTTTCTAGAAATCTGGTTGGTAATAGAGTTGAGAGCGAAATATTTGGGCATTAGGTTTCCATCTTCAGGACACACTGCTCTTTATTTAGTTCCCAACATATACTCCTTTGGACAATAGTAACCAAGTAGCTTGCAAAAGGGGAAGGCCACCTTCCAGCTTCTAGCAGGGACCAAGACATATGCAAATGAACATTTATTCTCTTGCTAAGCAAACATGGCCAGTTATTACAATGGGCCAATGAGGGAATATTTAAAAATAATAATAATAATAATAATAATAACAATATGAAAAATATGCAGAATTTAAATGAGAAAATATTAATCATAAAGCTAAATACTTATGGGAATATGATTTGAGATCATGGATGGTGATAAATGCCATGATATATTTTGAAATAATTTTTTATGGTTATCATTAAATGTCTGTGAGGGCACTAAAGATACTCCATTGGAAAAAAAAATGTAAGAAAAATACCCTGCAATTGCTATTGGTATGATAATAATAGTTTTAGCTCAATAAATAGACTTATAAAGTTTATAACATCACTCAGAAAAGTATATATTTAACTATTTTATTCACCTGTTTAACCATTGCCACAGTATATAAGTAGGAATTTGGGAAATTTAATTATTCTATATTTTTCCAAGAAGTCCCTATATTGCTCTGATAAAATATTGATAGGAATGAGATAATTATTATAACAAATAGATTAAAAATGTCCTTTAAAAATAATTTTAAAGACTTATTTTTCTTTCTCACCTGTACTGAAGTCTTATTGATAAGGCTCTTTTTTCCCCCCACTGCTCTGATGGGATAGTGGATAAGGGCTTCCTATTCCCAATGCTCAGATTCTTGTTAGGACTCCAGACCTTCTTAGGGCCTTGTGTGAAGAAGTCACCACGAACTGTGTGAGTTATTTAAACACAATAATCTAACCCTAACACCCTCCCCTACTTAAATTCCTTTAATGTCCTCCCATTTAAATTCCCTAATGCCTCCAGGATAGAGTACTTTGCCACTAGCCCCACCTACTTGCAGCCTTAACTTCTTTCTCCTCTGGTTCCTTACAGTCTAGCTTGAGCTGTTTTTCACATACCTCCTTCTGTCTGTCTGTCACAGCTAGATGTTCCTTTTACTATAACATGCTTTTCCTTTCAACACCCTGCACCTGGAAAGGTGTTCTTCACCTGGCTAATTCCTGCTTGTTCATTCTTCTAGACTCAACCCAGTCATCATCTCTTCCAGAAAGCCTTCACTATTCCCATCACTCTGGTTTATGCACACAATACCCTCCCTATACTCAGCCCTATCATTGCACTCTTATTGCGTTGTTAAAATTATTTGCTTTTTCTTTACTAGTGTGAGAGCTCCTTGAATAAAGAAAAGGTGCATTGTTCAATTTTATTGCTATCACCTAGCATCACACCAGATATATATATATATATATATATATATATATATATATATATATATATATATATATTTCTTTTTTTGATTGAGCAAAATAATTCAATACTAATTTCACTTTATTTGTCCCAAATCTCTTTGGTCATCACTTGCAGAGACATCTTCAACACTCGAAAATAAGTTTGTGTCATTTCTGGGGCAAAATCAATAGGCTTCTCTTAAGAAATCGGAAGTAGGGAATAAGAAAGGAGGGTTGCTTTGATTAAGTAGCAGGAACCCTGGAGAGTGAGAAATGCCAGCCAAGGTCTGCCACAATGTGACAAAACAAGTTAATTTCATAGAGGGGGCCTTTCAGAGTGTCTGGAGATGCAGTGGGCAAAGTCAGATGGGAAAACACAAACATCTTATAATCCTCTTAATGTTTCTGTTTTGATTTTGGGATAATTGTAATTGACCACCCACACAGGAGAGAGAATGTAAAATCTTTTGAGTGCAAATTCCTGGAAAGTCTAATAGAAATGCAACAAAATATGGGAGGGGCAGGTTTCCTTTGTGCACTCTATTTTTATAATAGCTTTCTAAAATCTGGCTAATAATGAAAATAAAAAGCTGGATTAGCCTATAGGTAAACTTACTTAAATGCAGACATCCCTTGCTTTTAGATCAAACACAGTCCTGAAGACTGACTTTAAAGCTGACCCAACAAAGTTAAGCCTTTGCCTTTGTCTTGTTTGTTAAACGAGGGTGGGGAAGTAAAAGTTTCTGGTAAAAATGAGAGTAGAGGAGTTTGTCATGAGGTAGCATCCTTGCTTGCAGAGCCCTTCATTTCAGCCACTTCATGAAACATTTATTGTTCCCCTCCCCTGAGTCAAAGATGAGCATGACATTGGTTCAATTGCATTTACCATTCAGTAAGGGCCTGTGCTCTGTGTAATTTTCTACAATATCACACACACACAAAACCCTTTAATTCTCATTTTCTCAATGAAAGGTTACAAGTCTTTGTTCTGTGTCCCCTCAGTACCCAGTGCATGCCCATTTTCTGACACTAAATGTTAGTGATTATTATTATACCATTTGCATACTATCTCTTATGGTTGGTTTTTGTGTGTTCCTCTAGACTCGACTAGGAGATTCTTGGGGGAAAAAAGGAGTGGCTATGTTAGAAGTGGTTAGGGACATGGCCTTTGCCTCAGGATTCAAGTCCAAAGTCTGCATTTATTATCTGAGTGATTGTAGGTACTTAGAATCACTATGCCCCAGTTTTCTCCTTTTTTAAAAAAAGGATGATATTATTACCTGACTCAAATGGTTGTGATGAGGATAAATGAGTTGATATACATAAATGCTTAGAATAGTGCTTGGCAGGAAGCAAACACTCAATGATATTAGTTATCAAACTTTTTATGCATAGACAAAAACAAAATACGCAGGCTCTAGCTGCTTTTAACTGCCAGTTTAAACTGCCAGTACTTGCTTTTAGCTTAAGGGCTGACTTATAGTTGATGTGTTTTCATCGGTAGATGGTGTTTCCATTCACTCAGTTGTGTAAGATAGAAACTTGGGACCTATCCTTGAAAACATCCCTTCTCTTACCTCCCACATCCAATTCACATCCATTTTCTTCAACTATACCTTTAGTCAAGTCCCTGCCTCCCTACCACCCCTGCTCCAGTTTAGGTCATTTCTGAACACCACAGACATCCACAAGTTGTTTTCCCTTCTACTTTGATACTCTTCAGTTTATTTTCAATGCAGCCATTCAACAGGTCCTTAAAAACATAAAACATGTCAAATCACTCTCCAGGGTAAAACTCCATTGGGTTTTTAGCAGTGAAAACCCATGTCCTTCACGTGCCTAAAGAAGCAGAGTATGATCTCACCACTCCCTAGCAACTCAGAGTCATCTTGGGTTACCCCTGAGACTATCTCCCATTCCTTGAAATTGGTCATCTCTCTCTCCGCACAGGGTCTTCCACCTACTTTCCGTTTGCCTGAAATGATCTTCCTCTTAACTTCACATCTTGTAGGACTCAGTTTACAAGTCACTTCCTCAAAGGAGCTTTCTCCCAATCTCTTCTCCCTACTCTAAGTACTATCTCCTTCCTTGCCCAATCCTTCTCTCACACCAGCTAGCATAATCTGTACAGTTATATTTATTGGAGGGATTATTTGTTTACTCTTTATCTCTCCACCAGTTTGTAAGGTCTATGAAAATGGATGCTCTTTCTTTTTTATTCATCACTTGATCCTCAATGCATAGCAAAGTTCCTGGTGCTCCATAAATAATTAGCAAGCACACGAATGCCTAACAACTATTTATTTAATAGGTATATGAATTGCCACAATTCATATACATATTAAACTAGACAGAATTGAAGAACTTTATCTATAAAGAACACTAGGGTTCTTATATACTTCATTTATTTATTTTTCTACTCTAAATGTTTTTTTATTGCTGAAGGAGCAATATAAACAAACCATCTAAATACAGAGGGAAGACCATTTTTATTTTAAAGACATTACATGTATCTTGATCTAACTTCCAAATCTTTTTTTTTTGTCAAGGTATTCTTGGCAATGAGTACTGTGATCATGTCTGGTCTTGTTGGGATTTGTGTGCACAAATGTATGTACAGTCATTCCCAGTCCTCATGAAACCACATTTCAAGAAGCCCCTATAAAAACACTTATACAATGCTAAGTCGGTCAGTAATTAGACATGGGTGTGACCTGGGATAAATTATATTTGTAGAGATGAGAACTTTGAGACCCTGAACAAGACTGGGTGAAAAATGCAACCTACATATATGTATGGAATTTAAGACTGATTAGAGACTCAGAGAAGGTTAGAGATGACCAGAATTGTCATGTTCATCTTTTAGAAAATAAGAGGGAAAGTAACATAGGGCTTAAGAGACATACTTTAGAATCATACAGACCTGTGTTCAAATCCTGGCTTGGCCACTTTGAGATCCTGACCAAATTATATAATCTTCAATATTTGCAATTTATTACTTAAAAAATAGACAACCAAACTTTCCTTAAAGGAGTTTTGAGTATATAGCATAAAGTAGGCAACAAAATGCATATAGCACTGCTTCAGGCATATCTTGATCCCTAAAAAAATGGACAAAAATGAATTATTATATTTTATTATGTAAACCCATTATTTTATGGGTGTAGAATACAGAACACAAATAGGAAACAATATGCCAAAGGCCATCTGGCAAATTAGGGGTAAAGCCAGGACTGTATGTATGACTAAAGATTCCCTATTTGATATTTCTTGCTCTTCCTTACTCCCTTCCTATCCTTGCCAACATGCACACAATAGAAAATAGAGCAATAGGTAGAGGACAATGGAAAAATCACTCAATGGTCTTTCTGGTTCTGACAAGGTACAGTGGAATATGTAAATCATTTAACTGCTTAAGTTGACTTTTAAATAAAGAAAGATTATGCTCTAGCTTCAGTTTCAAGAAATGAAGTGGGAGCTGAACACATAATCTGAGAGAACTGATGATATAGCATAGCAGTCTGGCCCAAGGACATGGGTGAAAATGGAGATCAGTTTCTGTAATAGTTTATTACAAATTGGAGACATGAGCTGATACCTTGGTCCTGCATGAAACGGGCAGCTATAACTAAGGCTTTTATATAAATCCAGGGTCATGTAGCAGGATAGATGGCAAATATATTAGGTGCAAGTTCATGTAGCTCATGTCTAAGCTTTGGTTGAGAAAAAAGAAAACACATATTTTAATCTTGGATCTATGTTTCATGTAGGATTCAAGGTTCAAATCTGTATCAGGAAACTGAACAGAAATTAACAGGAGGTTGGTTCTAGTTTAGTAATAGCATTTAAGTGCCTGATAAATTCTCAAGGGAGAATATTTAAGTAACAAAGAACTTTGATGACAGAATCTGAAAAGGACACAAACAAATCTATGATAAAGGGATAATAACTATATTTGGAAAAAAGAGAGGGTAATCAAAGTTGATATGATATAATAGCATTGAATAAAGTAGAGCTCAGGGCAAAATGCATTGTTAGAAATAGAGGATCATCACACAACGTATAAAATAATTTCTCAAATAGCCCTATCATTTTTAAATTTGTATAATTTACTAAACCTGCCTTAAAATATATAAAGCAAAAATTGAAAGACCTAAAAAAGAAATTGACAAGACAACAGTTATAGTGCATAGATTTTAACACACTTATCTTGGCAATTAATATATAAAATATTGAAATTTTATTAAAATGATAGATCTAGTGAACAGGCTAGAGAACAAAATTTTTTGAGCACACATGAAATATTTCAAAAAGTGTGTCATGTATTAGGAAACAAAGCAAATCTTAATGAGTCACAGAGTACATATTTTACCATAATGCAAAAAAGGGGGAGTCAATTAAAATTTTCCTCTTAGATTGACAATTTAAAAACACACTTTTAATTAACATGAGTCAAAAATAGAGTGGAAATTAGAATATATTTACAAAAGGATGATAACGGTGCACAGCTAATGCAGTTCTGAAAGGGAATTTATGGCCTTCACATGGTTATTTTGGAAAAGAAGAAGGCTGCAAATTAGCTACGAATCCAACCTCAGTGATTAAATAAATAAATAAATAAATAAACAATAAACACATGTAATAGCTCTTACAGTGTCATCCCAGTATGCCAAAGTTGCAGGTTTGATCTCTGGTCAGGACACATACAAGAATCAACCAATGAATGCATCAATAAGTGGGACTATACAATGATGCTCCTATCTATCTTTCACATCAATTTTTTTAAAAGAATGATGAAATATATCAATCAAATGTATCAAGTAGGAAATAAATATAAAGTAGGGAGTGTTAAAATGCTCAAAATTTGCTATTTGATAAGAGCAACTAAACTAAGACCATTTTGTACAATTGATCAAGAAAGCAAGACAAGATACAAAGATATATATTAAAAATAAAGGTCAGATAAAATAATGGGTATATAAGAAATTTTAAATCATAACAGAATGTTATTTAAAAATACTTCATGATAATAAATTTGAAAAAAATATACAAAACAATTTTCTAGGAAGTTATAACTTACTAAAACTGACTCAAGAAAGAATAGAAACCTGAATAGACAACTAATCATTCAATAAACAGAATAAGTAGTTTAAAATACTATACAGGTTTCTTTTTTCAGCCTCAGTTCAGTCACATGTTCTTAGGAATTTCAGGGATGCCACAATTCTGGTTGCTTTGCTTTGGCACACTACGCATATCTTGTATGAGTGATGGGGCAATTGTATAAATGGCACTTATTTTGTGTCAGACTCTCCTTTGGTACATATAAGAAAAAATGTGTCAGATGTGGTCCCTACTCTGAGAGACTCTGAGTCTATTGGAAGTTCAAATAAATTTACCAATAATGTAAGAAAACTAAAGACAGCGGTGTGGGGCCATTCTTGATACAGGGTAAAGCTAGATATAGCTCTCTTTGATTTTCCAACAGACATCATATTATTGGAAGTAAAGGGGACACACTTTATTATTTTTTATGAATTCATTTAATATTTTAAAGATTTTATTTAGAGTGTAGCTATTGTTGCTCAGTGGTTGAGCATCAACCTACGAACTAGGACAGTGTTTCCCAAACTTTTGACATATGTGTACCCTTCTATAATTTTCATAACACTGAGTACCCCTCCTCAAAAAAATGGATGCATTTTAATAACAATCAAAATATATTTATTTTTTATTTTTTGGTACATACGCAAAATGATAATAAATGAAAAATAAAATTATTCATAATAAAATATAAATAAAAGTTATATTATAAATAACATTTATTTGCACACCAGACCATCTCACACCTCACAAGACTGTCTTGACTTGACTCATGAGAATGTAGAATTAGGTGCAGCTAAGCACGGTACAGTGCATATCCCCACCAAACTCTGGTGCAACGCGTACCCCCACCAAACTCTTCCTGTACCCCTGGGGGTACACATACCACACTTTGGGAAACATTAAACTAGGATGCCATGGCTTGATTTCCAGTCAGGGCCCAGGCCCAGGCCCAGGTGGTGGGCTCAATTCCTAGTGGGGGCATGCAAAATGCAGCCAAGGTGCCTTGTTAAAATGCAGATTCTGATTCAGTTCATCTGAAGTAGCTCTATTGAGATCAAAGGTGAAGTTGGCATTGACAGTACACTTGATACGCTTTAAGTAGCAAAGTTCTCATAGAAGCTTTGCCATCTATTGTCCTCTCTGGTTCTCCTGAACAGAAGACAATATATGTCCATCTGAAGACCATGTATGTTCAGTAGCTGATACTGGTGTAGGCAAGAACTCAGCTCCATTATCCTGGAGCTTCCTGTGATCCCAGGGCCTCAGTGGGTCACATAGATGTACAGGGTAGAGCTGATTTGAAAAGGGATTTCCATAGCAGGACAGCTAAGTGCCAACCTTCCCCTCTGATTCTCCCAAGATGCAGGATCAGATACGTGCAGGAGGAGGATTTCAGGAAAATGGTATTCTTGACATTGTAAGACAAGATGACTGTAATGTGTTTACTGAAAAATAACCCCATTTGACGGTGGACCAGATTTGATGACTCAATGACTTTTTTAAATTGATGTTTTACAAAAGCAGGCACAGCTTTTTCTTGCAGGAGCAACAAGAGAGAGTATGGGGGTAGGTCATGTTGGAGCAGAATGAGAAAAATTTGGCTGAACAGCAAGACTTTGGGTGAACTGGCCCAGACATTTCCCTGGAGAAGCAATTGGGCATTCCAGCATCCCTTGCAGTGAGCAGTCTAATGAATAATAATAAAAATAAAGTGCCCTTTATGCTATTTACAGAAGTAAACCAATGCTTTATTTAAAACAAAATGCATAACTATTCACTGGAGACAGCTTTTATATCATTGTTTAACCTGCTGCCTCTAGCAAACCTAGGAAAAACAAATGAAGTTTATCTTTCTCTGCTTTCACAAGTGCTTCCTTCCTGAAGTAGTTAATCAGGTAAGATGGCTCAGTCTGATATACAAGAATGAGTCCAGATTTTGAAGCCAAAGCAGATCTGGGTATGATCTGTGGCTCTTCTTCACTGTGTGACCTTGGGCAACTTCCTTCAACCTCTTTAAGCCATTTATTGGACATCTGGAGAATGGGTTCTATTGAGGATTAAAGATGAGCTATTCACAATACCAGGATCATAGCAAAACTTAGTGCTTGACACTTTTATGGGGGAGAGGAGAAGGTTGAAGTCCAAGTAGCAAAAATCTTGAAGCCTGGGACAATATCAAGCAGTGTGACTTGGGACTGAGATCATACTCTAGGGCTGAGGGTGGTGGTAAAGAGAAGTTACTTCAGGAACTGTACAGAGTGGTTTCCAAGGAAACCAGAGCATGCTAACCTCTCCTATGCATTTCCCCAGGGCAGAAAGATGCTAGCTCCCTCTTCTGAAGACCCAGCTTCTGTAGACTGTTTTACAAGGTCCTCTGGGTTTTCTATAATCTGCTCCTCAACAGATGAGTTGTACAATGTAATTATGTCTGTGAATTTGCACTTTCTTATTTCCAGGTTGAATAGTTCATACTTAAGAACATATAAAAAAAGCAGTAACCTTGGGTTGATCTTTCTTTCAGGGAGGGCACTTCTTCAGCTGGAAAGTCTCACAATTAAGATTATGAGAGTTTTGATCATTTAATTCAAACTTTGAACTGTGACTTATTTTAAACACAATGTATCATTAGTTTGCAGATTGAATCTAATTATTTTACAAGTTTAAGAAATGCTACTCTCTGAAAAGAAATTAAAAACATTGTCTATAAAATTCTAGCTTCAGAGCAAATGACTATTTTTATAGAACCTGAATTTAGAAAAAAATAAAGGTGCTGTTATAGAATTTTCAACATATTCCTCAAAATTTACAGCTAATACATGGTTGAACTCGAAATCAAAACCAAATGTGTCCGTATACACTAACTAATACTGTAAAGATGATCCCAAAATAGCCAAAACTGGTTTGGCTCAGTGGATAGAGCATTGGCCTGTGGACTGAAAGGTCCCAGGTTCAATTCCAGTCAAGGGCATGTATCTTGGTTGCGGGCATATCCCTGGTGGTGGTGGTGGGGGGTTTGTGTGCAAGAGGCAGCTGATCGATGATTCTCTCTCATTGATGTTTCTAATTCTCTATCTCTCTCTCTTCCTCTGTGTGAAAAATCAATAAAATATATTTTTTAAAAAGATGACCCCGAAATGTTAATGGCTCACACAACAAAGCCTTTCTCACTCACTTTAATACCCACTGCAAGTTGGGTATGGCTCAGCTTCATATCCATACCATTCTGTGCACTAGATCAGAGGGGCAGCCCTTGCTTGACTTGTAGCAAAGAGAGAATATAGGATAGAGCCATTCAATGCTCTGCTTTCACAGACAGTCTTGGACCAGAGCATCATGGTCAAGTCTGCTTTACTGTGGGGGCTGGGGAGGAAAAGATGGGAGTACAATTCTCCCACAGGGAAGGTGAAAAACGCCTGGGACAGATATTGCAACCAAGTATAGTTCTAGGCAGAGCATTCTTCCCATTCTGCAGTATTGTGTAGATGTTTTATAAACTGTAGAGTGTTCTACAAGAGGTGTTATTCATATTCTTGTTCCCACATTTATGGAATCATGTTGATTTTGCCTTCAAAGATTATTGATGCCGATATTTATATAAGAAGACAATTTCATTATGGAGATGAATAAGTCAGAAGGCCTATCTGGAACCCTAATTTCAGAAAGCCTATTTTTCTAAATATGCCCAAAGGTATTTGGTGATATTCATCTTTACTGTGAAAACTGTGATTAGTCACAGCAATGTAAGTCACTTGGGCCAAAGAACACCAGAAGGTCTGGCCATATTTCCCCAATAATTTCAACTAAACAAAGAAGTCCACTCTACCTTCCTTACTCGCCTCTATCGTTCTTCAAACCTAATGCCAATACAACCTTCACTGGCATCATCCCTGCTGCCCTGTGACATAGGTTTCAAGGGTGCATGAGACCACACATTTGCTTTCTGATGATGCATTTGGTATTTCATCTATATTAGTTTATGTGCACAGAGCATAACTTAGTATTGGGACATGGAGGAATTTCCTCTCATCGCAAAAGTAATATCTGTAAATGTAATAACATACACTAATTTGAGGGGCCCAAAGCACTTCCAGAGACAGAAGTAACATCCCAGCAAGGGCAAGAATATGGGTTTTCATTCTAGAGGCATCATAATAACAGCACTACCCTTGCAGGGTCCCCTTCTCCATAACATGCATCCACACACAGACAAACACACATGCTCATGTGCAAACACACCCTGAGTGCTCAGCATCATTTCACTTGCAGTGGAAGGCACAGCTACTAATAGCTAACTTAAAATACGATGTTTTGGAAACAACTTGGTAAGGGAACTAATACTTATTGAGCTTTATAATGTAGCAGACACTTTTCTGGGGGCTTTGCATGCCCATTGAGGCATGTTATTTTATATTTTCATAATTTAAATTTTCCCACATGCATTAATAACGACAATAATATCAAATTGTGTAACTTTCCTGTTTTTAATATTCTCATCTTTAAAATAAGAATAATACTTCAAAGAACATTAAAAAGAGTAAATATATTAGACACAAAATGCATAATGTATCCCTAGTACAGTGAATGCACCTGCAATGGCAAATTTTAGGTGATAGTTTGGCTAGGCCCAAGTCCTCATTTATATATATATTTTCAATTGAAAATGGATCTTGGTATTGCTATGAAGGTATTTTGCAGATGTGATTAATATCTATGATCAGCTCATTGTAAACAAGGTCAATTGTCCCAGGTAATCTGCATGAGACTGACTCAGTCAGTTGTATAGCCTTAAGAGCAGAGCTTGGGCTTCAGTGAAGAAGACATTCTGCACTTGGAATGAAACTTTGGATCCCACCTGAGAGTTTCCAGTCTGCCCATCCTGATAACCCATCTTATGGAGTTTGGACTTTGCCAGCTCCCACAATCGGGCAAGAAAATTCCTTGCAATACATCTCTTTAACTTTTGATAGATGGGTATAAGAACCAGACTGACAAGTATATGGAAGTATAAATGAATGGACATATGAATAAATGGACTTCTGCAGGAATAGTGGGCTCTCTGTCGCTGATGTAAGAGGAAGATAGGTGGCCATTGGCACATGCTATAGAGGCGATTCAAAGAACATGTGTGATTCACTTTGAGGGCCTTGAGTTTCTTTCCAACTGGAGTTCTGGATGTCATTTCCAATAGTTCTCATTAAGGGCATCTAGGCTCAAATTAAGGAAGGGGTCAGGTAACTAAGAATAAATAGAAAAACATGGCCCCAAAATGTTAAAATTTTCCTAGAGAATCTAAATGCTGCTTTTTTCTGGAGTCTGTGATAAGTGCTAATCTCATATGTCTTTTCCTGGCACTATGGTATACTAGACACTCTCAAAAGTCCTATTTAAGAACAACTTGCTAAGTAAATAGTCAATTTGCTAGGTTTTCATGAATTAAAGAAACAACCTCAAGACCCCACCAATTCTTCCCTAAATGGAGGTAATAAAAATAAAATATACTACTATTTCTTTTATGAAATAAAACAATGTATTGGGCCAGTAGCAGGTATTGTGACTTCCAGGGACCTTAAAGGAAGATCAGAATAGCCCCAAATAGTCCCATGCTTGGGTATTAAAATATTAACATATTTCATTAAATTTGTATGATAAAAAAGAACTACTTAAGAATATATATGTTCCAAAATTAGTAATGAGTGAGAAAAATAAAATGGATAAATAAATAAACCATCACTGGAATAATATATCCCAATAAAGTCCTCCAACGTTTTGACAGATTATGAATCACATGTGGGATCTCAATCAAAATTCAGCAGATACCTAGAAAAATTATCCACAGAAGGCTTTCTCTCTGATGGGGAAACTACTCATGGTATAGCAGAGAGAATCAGGAGAAAATATCAAGATACAATGAGTACATCTCTATGCATAATTGCAAAACTGAAATGAAAGAAGAAAGAAAATGGAGAAGAAACATTTTTTTAAAAAATGACTGTGACTTTTACAAAACTAATGAAATATATAAATTCATAAATATATCAAGCTGAATAAACAAAAAGAAATTTACACCTTACCATGATAGCATGAAATACTGAATACCAACTATTAAGTGAAGAGCTTAAAGTGACCAAGGGGAAAAAATCCCTAGTTGTTCCTGTGAAGAGCAACAGATAGAACTGATGGAAGCCAGAACATGGTCAAATGCTAACGTGGAAATGCTAAGGAAATGCTTTAGAGAAATAATACCTGAGTTTACTAAAAGGTGAGAAACAATCCTTAACTAAAGGCACTTCCACAGTAGAAATTCACTAGGAAAGAAACTGATATAGGATGAAAGGTATGAGACATAAGAAATGGGGGGAAACATTATAAATATGTTGATAAATTAACAAAAACATTACCTGTACAAAAATAGGAAAGTATTATTTAAGGTGTTATAAAGGAATCAAACTGAAATAGCATACTATAATCACAACAGACAACAAATTGGGGGAGATCAAAGTTAAACTATCATTCGGTTCTTGTTTAGCTTGGGTATTAAAATATTCACATTATACTTCATTAAACTGTATGATTAAAATAAAGTACTTAAGAATATATATGTTCCAAAACAGTAAGGGGTGAGGGAAATAAAAGAAGTAGGCAAATAAATAAATCAACAAACTTTCCCAATCAATAAAAAACAAAAAATAAAACAAAACAATAATAGTAAGAAGGAAAAATAGATTTGAAAAGTATGACAGGTAGAAGGCAAAAAGCAGGGTAAAACAAGTTCAACCAATCAGTGAATCTGGACATGGTAAAAGGTAGAAGTTATCGGACTTCTGGGTATTTTTTATAGGAGATAAACATAAAATATGAGGCTATAGAAAGGCTAAAAGTGAAAGGACAAAAATGCAGGTGATGAATATAAATCAAGGAAAATATAGGATAAGAATATAACTTAAGGGGAAAAATATTGAGAACATAGAAGGTTACATAATGTCACAAATTCTTCATCAGGGATTTTTAATAATCTTAAACTTGTAAGCATATAATTAAATATGTAGTATTATATATATATATGTCTCAATATTTTTAAATATGTAAGGTAAATTTTGGTCAAAATAGATTGATATCTCATCATGAGAGAATTCAACATACCTCTCTCAGTAATTAATAGGTGAAACAGACCCTACCCAAAATGGTAAAATTTATGAGATCTAATGCTTAAAAGTTTTATTTAAAAAACCACAGACTATAAATTCTACCAAGTCAACTATCAAATATTAATTCTTCCTACAAACACAAATTATATATAAACTTGTCCATGTACTAATCTATATAATAAATCTCACTGCATTGAAAACAACTGATATCATTATGACCAAGTTGCATGACCCAACTGCAATTAAATAATAAGGAAATAAGAAAACATATAAAAAGTATTCACACATTTAAAATAAAAAGAACACTTCAAAATAACTAACAGAAAAATACAATGAAATGAAATTAAAAAATATATATGTAGTATTAAGAACTGACTATAATTAAAATCCTACATATAAAAATATTCAGGTTACAGATGAAGTGCAACTACATAACAAATTTTAGCTTTCAATATTTACATTAGGAAAGAAGGCTTAAAATGAACAGCTAACTATTGCATTTAGAAGAAAAAGCATAGAATAAATCAGAAAGCACAAAGATCGAAATGAAGAATATAATACCTAATATTATAAAAGGAGAAAATAAAGCAAAAGTTAGTTCTTGAAAAGATCAATAAAATAATTGTCAGATTTAATCAAGAAAATCAGATAGTAAGCACCACTTAAAATACTGTGAATAAAAAGCATGGCATAGATACAGATACATCATTGTATAGCTTGACAACTTTATGATAACTATGCCAATCTCTGCAAGTAGATTTGGTTACTATCTCTATTTTACAAATAAGGAAGCAAAGGCTAATTAAACACCACTTACCTTTTAAACTTTGTGACTTGATCTAGGGCAAGCATAAAATGAATTCAAGTTTCAATCCCAATTTTAAACTCCCAATATTTTACTGATAAATAATAAGCAATCCCTAAGCTATCCAACCAAACCTATATGATGGAGCTAAAGGAAGTTGTAAGAAGGATTATAAAATTGCTGTTGGAAATACTTGAGCTGACATGGAGCGAGAGAAAGTAAAAAGACTGGAGAAATGCAACAGAGATCTACCTCATTCCGTCTCATTTTAATAACCTCATGAATTTCAACATCAAAAAGCCCTGTATAATATCTTTCTAATATGGCCAGGCAGAGTCCATGTGTCAAATGGCCTGTATTCAGTTCATTCTAATTCCTCATTGCCCATTTATAGAGCTAGAACTACATACCCTTAATGTGTCATCATAATTACATCTAATGTCCCTCTTAACATACAATTCATATCCAATGCACAGAAACAGTCCCTATATTTAACAATAATACCAATGCCACTTTTACAATCCACTTTCACAACTTATGTGGTCACAAAAAATTAATAATTTCCTATAGATCAAGCAAACATTTGTAACCATAATTGTCATGCATCAAATTGACAGCCAGAATCCTCTAAATCATAAAAATTTTCACAATGCAAATTATAATTTAAAATACACATACACACATATACAACCACTTCTAATAGAACTGTCTACCAAAGGAAACTTGGTTCTCATAAGAGAACTAAAAGAACACACTTATGTTTCCTCTGATATACTCTCTATCTGGAATAAGAGCTCTGAACAGCCCTTTGTGGTGAAACCCTGGGGGTATCTGTAATGCAGAGATTGCTAAATAAATTGATAATTAAAAAATATATATATTTTATTGATTTTTTACAGAGATGAAGAGAGAGGAATAGAGAGTTAGAAACATGGATGAGAGAGAATCATCAATCAGCTGCCTCTTGCACACCCCCTACTGGGGATGTGCCTACAACCAAGGTACATGCCCTTGACCAGAATCGAACCTGGGGCCTTTCAGTCCGCAGGCCGACACTCTATCCAATGAGCCAAACCAGTTTTGGCAAATTGATCATTTTTATTGATTGATTGAAAAAGAAGAGAGAGAAAAAAGAGAGAGAGAGAGAGAGAGAGAGAGAGAGAGAGAGGGACTGATTTTTTATTCCACTTATTTATGCACTGATTCTTGTTTGTGTGTGACCAGGAATCAAACCCACAACCTTCTTGTATCAGGATAATATACTGACCAATTGAGGTATTAAGCCAGGGCAGTGAATTTATAATTTTTGATACAGTTCGAAATGCATCTTCATCATCAGATAGTTTGTTTCCCTTATCCCAGTGAGCTAAGTGTTATCAGAAGTCCAACTAGCAGTACTATAGGGCAGTGAGCACCTTGGAAGAAATCAATACTAGGCTTTCTGCAAAGCTACTGTGTGTATGGTGTTATAATAACAGTTTGTTGTCTTTTTAGATGTGAAATTATGTTGACAGGACAGAAATTATTCATGCCCAATGTGAGATTTGAAAACTGAGTTGTGTAACTTGTTCCTGGTCACACAGCTCATCATGGAGTAGAGCAGAGGGTAAGTGAGAAGCTACATGATAAATTCTCTGCTGGATGCATGTGGGCTGAGGAGCATACTCTTTTTTCTAAACTCCAGTCATAACAGAGGAAGTATGCTTAGTGTTCACTGCACAGCCCAGGCTTAGAACTAATGAACAAACATTGTTATTTTTTCTCTACTGTATTTCATTCTGGAGCTATCACACTACCAACATCTACTTTATTGGTTTAGAGTAAATTATTCAGCTCTTAATTACCATATTATGAAAGTTTAATTTGTGTCCTGGTATTGTCATAGAGAAAATGTGTTCTCACATCAGTGGGCTCTGGTCCTGAAATGTGGTTCCACTATCATTTATGCAACAAGAACAACCAATTCCACAGTGGCTTTGAGCACAGGCACAGTCTTTGTTGAAAGGGTTTCCTAAGACAAAACATTTCCTCTCTACCTAAGAGCTAGTGATTGAGGCAGACAATTGTTAAGTTTTGGGCTGAGTAGGACAGTAAAGTTCTTAAAATAATTTAATATCACACACACACACATATAAAGAGGTAATATGCAAATCAACCCTTACAAGATGGCTGCCTACAACAAGGGCAGCAGGGGGGTTAGTGAGGGATGACCAAATGGATGAACAAACAGACTGTGTGGGGCAAACAGGAAGACACGGGAGTTAGTGGAGGACAACCAAACAACTGAACAAGCAGGCTGTATGGGATGACCAGGCTGACAGGGGTGTTAGGGAAGGATCACCAACAATTGAACAAGCAGGCTGAATGGGGCAACCAGGCAGAAGTGGGTGGGGGGGGGGGATAGGCAGTTGGGGATGACCAATCTGTCAGAGAAGGGGAAGTTGAGCATGACCCCTGGGAGTTCAACCAGAGACCAGGAGTTCTATCACTTGCTATGATGTGCACTGACCAATAGGGGGTGGCACGGAAATAAGGAAGGCCCTGGCAAGCAGCCAGAAGGCCCTAATTGACCCTGATTGCTGGCCAGGCCTAAGGACCCTACCCATGCATGAATTTCATGCACCAGGCCTCTAGTATGCCTTTTAATTAGGGTTGTAAGACATAATAAGTTTTACTGCTAATCATCCTGGATAATTTAATGTAAATCTAAAGTCCATCTTCTGGGTCTGCTGTCCACACAATGAAAATCCTGGGATCACCTTAGGATTCTTCCTATCCAATTATTTTTTCTTACTTGAACAATGGTAAAGTTTTCTTTTATTGTCTTCAAAATCTTTCAAATCTGTCTCCTCATCATCATTTCCACAGTCCTTTCCCTAGTATTGGCTCTCATTTCTTCCTACCCAGACCACTGTACTAGCTCATTGCAAGTTTTTCCTTTGTGGTAATCCCTACAACTCACCTTCCACATGGCCACCAAAGTGATCTAACATTGCCCGGCTAGTGTTTCCCAGTGGTTGAGAGTTGACCCATGAACCAGGAGGTAAGGGTTCGATTTCTGGTCAGTGCACATGCCTGAGTTGTGTTCTCAATCCCCAGGAGTGGGCATGCAGAAGGCAGCCGATCAACAACTCTCATCATTAATGTCTCTCTCTCTCTCTCTCTCTCTCTCTCTCTCTCTCTCTCTTCCTTCCTCTTTGAAATAATATATATATATATATAATTTTATTATATATTATTATCTCATTATATATAATTTCATTAAATATTATAATTTCATTATATATATTATAATTTCATCATATATATTATAATTTCATTCTATCTATCTATCTATCTATCTATCTATCTATCTATCTATATTTTAAATAATATAACACCTACCCTGACCATGTTTTTTCTCTACTTAAATCCCATCTCTGACCTCCTGAACTTTTCAATGGAAAGGTCCACAGTAACAGAGAAAAAGAAAGTGTACCCCAGGGGCAGGGGATTTACTTGGCCCATCTCAAGTACAATGTTTCTTTGCAATCTCTTAGTTACCTTATAAATTGTCAAGAATTTTGCATCCTGTTAACTACATGCCATTTAATATAAAAATGATACATTTACCACCACCCATTACAACATTTGAGTAAACTGGCTCTCTAGAAAGATGTTCCAAATCTCTAATCTATCCCTGGGCTTTGCAATCCCTCGGAACCACCACCTCATATTTTCATATTCACAGGTATCTTACATTAAAAAGCTCTATGAAGTCATTCAGATGTGACTGAATATTAGGACACAGGCCATTTATCCAGTGTCAAACTGCCTGGCACTATTAGATCCTTTTCTTGAAGGATCTCATTTGCTTTCTAACCACTCTTGGATGATGGGAATGTTACTTTACAGATGGGGAAATTGAGGTTTAAACAGGCCATGCACTTTGCACAGAGAAAGGACAGGCGAGAAATATAGCAAATGACTAAGTGATTCTAGCTCATTCTAATTTTTGTGTTTTTTTTAAATAACTTTTTCTCCTTCCAACCTTTTCACAATGACCATGAATTGTTTTTCCTAATAAAAAGCATATGAAAATATTATTTGAGATAATCCATCTGAGAGTCCTTAGCACAGTGCTTGGTCCATCAATTTCATTCTCATTCCTTATTCATTTCTGTATTCATCCCAGCGTGCAGCACCCACACATCCAATAAAGAGCCAATAAACCCTAGTTCCACTCAATTGGACTAGCAAATTCAACTAAGATTATTTTAATGTTATTTCTCCCCAATAATAAATATACAACTATCAATTACATGCACATAGGATAGCCTGGTTGAAATATGTCTCATACAAATGAGTTTAAAATTTTGGCTATCCAGTCCAGGTATATCTCACATTTATTAAGGTCCTACTATGCAGGAGATCCTATGCTTTGTATTTTAAAGGGACCTTTTCATTCCATCAAACACTTTATTTCCCAGGCAATGTTATTATTCCCCAGTCATAGAAAAGTAAATAACACGTCTAAGGTTATCTGAGCACGTGGAAGAATCAGGTTTCACACTGGGTTCTGTTGAACTTAAATCCCTCCTTTAAAATTCATGTGCTGTGCTGCCAGTCCTAGCCTTTTTGCCATTTGCACGCAGCGTTTCTAATTTCAAACAAGCTCCAAGTTACTGGGAGCCTGTTATGCATCAGATACGTTAATTCATCTTGCTTTATCCATATAATACACTCTATTGCATGGGGCCTTTTACACAGCAAGACAAACAAAAACAAACAAAACAACAACAACAAAAAAAAACCCAAAAACAAAAACAGGTTAAAAGACTTGCCTAAAGTCCCAATTTATGGTGCAGTGCTGGAATTTAAAACCAGTTCTGACCCCAGAGCCCCAGAGCCCCAGTATGTTCAACATGTGCATCAGATCCTTAAACACACTTGTGACAGAATGCCAAGCTCAGGATAAACATCGCATTTGCCTTTATCAAAATTCAGCTTCAACCCTGCCTGCAGAGTTTTCCAGAGCCCGTGAAAAGAGCTGGGCCTGCTCCGAAGCGGTTCATTTGTCTCCAGTCCCCACAGTTCCTGTCCACTGCGGAGGTTTATGGCCACGCCGTCCACCTTGGGGGCCGCTGCCCGCTGAGCATGCTGTCTCACTACAGTAGGCAAATGGACTCCGCGCGGAGGAGAACACGCTGATACTCTGCTCCACTGCTGATAGGCAATACATCCCTGTCTGAGAAAATGGTCCTTCCTGAATCCCAACTACAATTTATAGACCCCGGTTCCGCTGGGCTGAAACGGAAGACAAATAGGCCCGCAGGAAGTTATTTGTTGGGGACTTGATGGCTGGGTGCGGGTGCTCATGGCCCTGTCCAAGCTCATGAGTCCATGCAGGGGTCGTTCTGCCTCCCAGGAAGCTGATGAGGACAGTCAGGGAGGATGTTGGTTGAGAGGGTTGGGTGGCAGCTAAATGGGAGAAAAGGAGGACTCAGGAGCAGGCGGGTTTCTAAGTGGATGAATCAGACTTTTATCTGCCTTCCTAGTGTCTTTTCTATAGGGTTCTCCTGAGATAAGTAGTGTGGGGCATTTGGGCCACTGTCACTAGGGAGGGGAAGAGGGAAGACGGGCGTGGAAAGATGTGATCTGGGATTTCTCTGGAACCCTAAACATGCTTATGAGAGCAGCCCTGAGCTCACAGACCTGCAGCAGTCTGGGGCTGGGTTTCTGTTTCAGTTCCTGAGATTCACATTATCTTTCTTTCTGGAAATAGAAACTACTCTGGGTGCAGGCGTGCCCTGCTTGACTCCGCTACCGTTTCTTTTGGCATGGGTCTCCAGGAAAGCATTCTGCTCCAAGCCATACTGACTACTTAGTCAAGAAAGCACCATTGTCTACAGGTGTGCTGCTTGTCTAAGCTTCCCACTGCCATGTCCTACCCCAAACTCCTAACCCTACCCCAGAGCTGGAGGTTGCTCAAACAGATCCTGGTTTGATATATCCATTTGGGCACTCTTTTACATTGCTAGTTGCCTGCTCAGTCTTTCTGTGTATCTATCCCCTTCTTATCTTGTCTTCCTCCATTTCTCACTGTGCTTTTGCATAGAGGACTAAGTCCACTTTGAATTTAAGCCTACAGATTGATGGAAGTCTCCCAAGTAGAGTACTTGAGACATTAATAGTATGAGAAGAGCACACTTTTATGGACAGTTGAATTTGGGTCTGTATATTCACATTTTCAAGAAACAATTATAGCATGAGTTCCTATTAGGTATTTTACTCTATATTAGACAAAGCAGAGATAGAAAAAATATATAAATGTTGATTATTTTTTTCAGGAAAGAAAACCACTAGTCAAGGTGAATTAATTCAGCAGCAATACACATTGGTAAATGTAAGGTATCTACATTTCATGGAAAAAATATTGGATCAAGAGTAGTAAGACCTGAGTTCAAGTCCTTATTTTGACCATTATTAGATGAACTAGAGGCCTGGTGCATGAAATTCATGCATGGGAGGGAAGGGGCTCTCCAATCTGTGACCCCTTGGGGGATATACAACTGCCAGTTTAGGCCCCATTCCCAGGATCAGGCCTAAACTGGCAGTTGGATATTCCTCTCATAATCATGGCTCCTAACCGCTCACCTTGCCTGCCTGCTTGCCTGGTTGCCCCTAACTGTCCCCCCACAGCCTGACTGCCCCTCATTGCCTCTGCATGCCAGCCTGATCGCCCCCCCCCCCCCCCCGCAGCTGGTCACCCCCAACTGGCTCCCTCTGCTGGCCTGATTACCCCAACTTCCCTCCTGCTGACCTGGTCACTCCATGTAGCCTGATGATCAGTCATTTGGTCATCCTTCACTATACCCCTGCTAGCCTGGTTGTAGGCAGCCATCTTGTGAGGACATGTGGGTCAATTTTCATATTACCTCTTTATTATATAGGATGATAGTCTTTAAATTACTTAAACTCTGTAATCCTCAATTTCATCATCTATAAATATGGATGGAATATATCTTTCTCTAATTGTATTGTTATGAGGATCAAACAAATAATTATTGTAATAATTGATAGGTTTATTCACTCATTCAATATTTACTGAATACCTACTAGATACCAAGTCTCTTCTGTCCAGGAGCATATAATGAAGAGAAAATACTATATGAGGTGGATGCTATGGGAATGAGGGGAACACCAGTGGAGTGGAGTGAAGTGGTAGTGCTATTTTATATAAAGTGGTCATGGAAAGTCTCTTAGTTGGTTATATCTGAATAGAAATTGGAATGCCATGTGAGAGAAAAACATACATACAGATGAGTAGTGAAGAACACTCTAAGCACAGCGAGGAGCAAATAGAAAGCCTTGCATAAGAGGGAGCTTGACTGTTCAGGGTACAGCATGGAGGCCAGAATGTCTGGCGAGTAGAAGGGAACGATCTCAGAAAGAGAATATGGAGCTGGGGGCCAGGAGACTAGTTCACATAAAACCTTGTGGATTTTTAAAAAATATTTTATTGATATTTTACAGAGAGGAAGGGAGAGAGATAGAGAGCTAGAAACATCGATGAGAAAGATACATCAACCAGCTGCCTCCTGCACACCCCCCACCGGGGATGTGCCCGCAACCAATGTACATGCCCTTGACCGGAATCAAACCTGGGACCCCTCAGTCTGCAGACTGACGCTGTACCCCTGAGCCAAACCGGTTTAGGCCCTTGTTGATTTTTAAAATATATATATTTATTGACTTTTTACAGAGAGGAAAGGAGAGGGATAGAGAGTTAGAAACATTAATAAGAGAGAAACATTGACCAGCTGCCTCTTGCACACCCCCTACTGGGGATGTGCCCACAACCAATGTACATGCCCTTGACTGGAATCAAACCTGGGACCCTTCAGGTTTCAGTAAAACCCTGTAGATTTTGCTAAAAAAATGTTAGGTTTATGCTGAGTTGGGTCATTGCTAAAAGTTTCTTATAGCAGAGTGGCCAGGTATAAATTTCATTCTTCAAGGGTCATCTTGACTCGATTTGTAGAGAAGTTATTAGGGGGGGGGGCAAGGGCAGAAACAGATGATTCTTATTTGTATAAATGAGAAACAGATGATTCTTATTTGTGTGAGCTGGTTGGATTCTAGATTACTTTGCAGATTGATCCAACAGAATTTGCTGATGGTTAGATGTGTGTTATGAAAGAAAGAGGGGGGGACAAGTGTGACTTCAGTGGTGTTGGCCTTAAATGCTGAGGAGGGAGAAGACGGGGAAGAGAGCAGATCTGTTGCTGATGCAGGTGGAACTTTATAGCAGGATTTGGGACGTGGTAAATCTGAGAAGATTTTATGTTATTCAAGTAGGAGTACTGCACATACAGTTAGATTTATGGGTCTAGAGTTCAGGGGAGAGGCCTAGGCTGGAGATTTATATTTGAGAGTCATCAACTGTAGATGACATTTAAAACCGTGGGATGCCACAAGCACATCTAAGGAGGGACTATGGAGAAAGAAGAGGCTTTGAGTCTAAGCTCAAATAATAAAGATGTAGAAAGTGAGGAAGATCCAGCAAAGAGGGCTTACTCTAGTAAAAAGCCAGCCACACAACAGTGGTAAGGTCTGAGCTCAGCTTCTTTGAATATTATGTGCTGATATCTCCTGTGTGAATCCCTACACTGCCTCCATGGGCCAGGTGCTCTGCTTGCATTCTTTTAATCCTAAAAGAGAACTGTCAAGGAAGGCATTACTGCCTTCATTTCACAAAGAGCAAACCGAGTGTCAGAGAAGTGACATGACTTGACCAAGGTTATACACCGGGAAAGGGAAGAGACAGGATCTAAAATCAGGTCTCTGGCTAGGTAGAATTAGAAGAGTGACAAGGGAAGCAAACAGTCCCTGGTGCCTGTCACTTGTGACACTAGCGTCTCAGGCATCGTGCTGGGTATGTTTACACACTGGGATTCACTTAATCTTCACAATATCCCCAGAAGTCAAAATAATTGTCTGTTATTCAAGTGAAGAAAATTAAGATGCAAAAGTCTTAAATAACTTGTCCAAGGTCTCACAGCTAGTGGAGGTAGGTCTCTGTGACTACCAACCCCATTTTGTCTTTATTATTCTCTCCCCATGCTGAGGGCAATAGAGAAAAATACATGGATACGCACTTTCATGGGGTCCTGGCAAGATACAGCGGATGCAAGTGGGTCAGCCAAACTTTGCAAAAAAGTCTATGCTGCAGAGTTCTTCCTGCCCTTGCCTCTGTGCACTCAAGGCCCATTCCACCAGAAATTACTCTGCACTGGATTGGTCCCTGAGTACAGGCTGGCGAGGCAGAAACACTCATGTGCCAGGACCCCTGGCCAGCTGATTTGCCAATTGAAACATGCATTCACAAAATCAACCATTATTTTATGTCAACTAAATTATGTGGCACTCACAACCAAATTAGAGATTCAAGGTACCTGGTTCGCATTGGAGGGGCATGGTCTTTCCCATCATGATAAAAGACCTAGGGTTTCCAGTATTATCAGGGGCTGGCCATGGTGTCACTTGGATGCTTTCTAAAGATGCTTTCTGTTTTAAGAATGACAAGGCAATTGATAACCTCCTGTCCCCAAAATTGTTTCTCTCTGTGGATGAGATGTCTTTGTTTTTAACAAGTCATTATCTGTGAGTCATAAGATGGCATAATTGACATAAATAGGAATATAAGAAAGAATTGTCATCATCATCATCATCATTATCATTGTCAAAATTGTTTACTAAAGGATGGGAGTAAAGAATGGGCAAAGGTCACTGAGATCTGAGAATCTACTACATCTGTATGCTCAATTATTTGTCAGCAGAATGGTTTAGGAAGTTATTTTTCACTACCTCTACAGCTCTGAATTCTCTTCTGTAAAATGGGTAAACCAATAAATAATTGTTTTGAGTATTAAATGAGATTATTCAGGGAGTATGGGACTGTCTCCAGGCATATGGGACATTCTCAATTAAGGGCAGCTTATACAATAGCCAAGGCAGATTCTCAGTGAAAAATCTGTCTGTGCAAGGCCAAGAAGAATGGAAAGATGGAGGAACATCAAAAAACAATTGGGGTACACCTAAATTAATCATGGAGATATTGAGTGACTGGATCCAGACGGGATTGGTTAGGCAGCCTGGCCTCCCAGGGCACTAAGCAATCATAAATGCCAACTTTTATTGTCCTAATAACATTTGTGACTAGTCTTAAAGCAAAGGCAAACAGTTACTATTTCAGAACCTCCATCGTAGATATTTGGGTTTAGGGCTCTAGGCTAACATTGTTGCTGCAAATAGTTCTGTTTATGGAGCACTTGCTGTGTGCAGGTCACTGTGCTAAGTTCTTTGCAGGCATTATTTCATTTCATTCTCACAGTTACACCTCTGAGGTAACTATGCTGCATTGTAGGAGAGAAAACTAAAACTCAGAACATTTATGTAATTCACTAAGGTAAATGCAGTAAGTGGCAGAGTCAAGACTCAAAAGAGGTCTGAATGGCTTTCTCTGTACTTAAAACCACTATGCTAGTCTCCATGGCAGCCAAACTTGGAAATTCTCAGGCGAATTCGGCAGGATGAGACTATTATTGCATCATCATTGTATGTACCATCAGGTGTTATATAATTTTCTATAAAATCAGAGATACTGCATTTTATAACTCCAGAGGCACTACTAGCTATTAGAGAGATATATATGTTTTTCCCCTAATAACTTTTGAAAAATAGTCAAAGGCCCCACCATCTTCTAAGTTGTGCCAGTTTATCATATTGCCCAATAAAGGGGCTAAATGGGTGCTACTTTTCCCCTGTGTTAGATATGTGTGCTTCAGATGACCTATGAGTACATGCTCTATCTAGAAGACTTGATGGAGAAAGCTGTGCTATTTGTATCATGGTTTCTTCCTCACTTCACCCACAGATAATTGACTACTGATGACTGGCTGACCCAATGAAAGCCACAGTGTGGAAGCCTGCAATGAAAATCAGTGGTGCCCTACACTGGGCAGTGGTGACTGGATGACTCATTCATGTTCTCTTTCTTAGTGAATTTTAACTCTAGGAGAGGAAGGGGTAGAAATAGAAGGTGATAGAAGGAGAGAGAAAGAGATCAATTCTATTATCTATGGTGGCAAGAACAATTAGTTCAGGGATATCCATGGGCCAAGTAATCATATTGGTGGCCATAAATGCCTTCGCTATGCCAAGTACCTCATATGACAGAGGTACTTGCTCAGATCTCTCTGAGGGGGGTCTCTCTCACTCTTTGCAGTAAATATTTTGTGATTCACACTTTTCCTAAAACTCATGCCTTTAGAGTTCTCTCTTTTCCCATGTGGCTTCTTCTTCCCAGATTTTAGCCTAACTCTTGAAGTTGAAAGTGCAGCCCAGCCCTCAAGAGCTAGAGCTGGCGACACAGAGTTGGAGACAAATGTCCAAATAATAATGACTTATTGGCCTGATTTTGTCCTCTGTATGTAGATCTCCAATGAGAGAGGTAGGAAATTGGATTTTACAGGTTTCTGTTTTCTGGATAAACAAGATATCATATCATCAGCATAGAGAGGTGAGTTCACTTGTCAAAAGTACATTTGAAGTTAGGGTCTGTCTGCCTCCCCATGACTTTGCTTTTTCTTCAGGATCACACAGCTTCCTATTGCATCCTGATCTCACCTCTTCTCAAGGATCTAAAATAGAAACATATTGATGACCTCTTGTTCCTTGGACATGGTCTCCATTTCCACCAAGACTAGCACTCGATGATGGCCTGAATGGGTTGATTTCTCCTCCTGCCTTAGACTTCCCTGCCATAGTCAAAATGCCTGACCAGTTGCCCCATTTAGCAGGGTGGGAACCCACAAAAGATACCCAAGGCAGTACTGCTCATACCCAACTAGTTACCAATTGTTGTCATGAAATAAAATTGATATAACTAACGTTGGAAATTCTTTTTGGCTTAAAATCACCTCCACATATATCATGACAGAGATCAGCTCATTCAGGCATTCAGTAAGCATCTATTTTGAGTCAGGTCCTTTATCAGTTACTGAGATACAGAGATAATGAAATTGAGAAAAATTAGATTCTTTTTGCAGCTGGCAAATGATTTTTCTAGAGAGAGACCCACTATGCTATGCGGGGCTTTGCTTTGATTAGTCTGCTAAGGCAGTAGATGGAGTTCTGTGGAACTTGGATATCTTCTGGTTCCCAAGGTTTTGCAAAAGTTGATGAATCTGCTCTGCATAAAACAAGAAAAGGATTGATGTGCTGAGTAAAGGGGAGGAGAAAAAAAGGAGGAAAATAGGTGAGGGGCGAGAGCAGTGCACTGTAGGCTGGGCTGAGGCCTCTCCCCATGCCTCTGTGGATCTGAAATGAAATTGCTGAATTCACAGGACAGCTGGTGTGATGAAGCTGGAGTTATTTCTGGGGGGGTATTTTACAGGGGTGCATGAGTAGAAAAGTAGGGATTGCCCTGATGGTGTTGGAATTGAAGAAAGGGAGAAGTCCCCAGAGTTGAATTTCAAAGTGAAATGAAAGCCTGGCAGGCATGGCTCAGTGATTGAGCATCAAACTATGAACCAAGAGTTCACAGTTCAATTCCTGGTCAGAGCATATGCCTAGTTTGCGGAGCTCATCAATAATTCTCTCTCATCCTATATGTTTCTATCTCTTTCCCTCTCTAAAATCAATAAACAACAACAAAAACAAAACAACAACAAAGTGAAATGAAAGCCCAGACCAGGAACTCACTTAGGGCATGGCCCAGGAGATCCAGCAGGTATCTAAGCATCTGATAATACAGCAGTGAGACTGGAGAAGAGAGGTGAGTGCAACATGCTGAGATGGCCCTTAGGCCATAATTTAAATGCTGTTTTATAAACGCACAGGAGATGACAGTCACACAGCACTAAGGATGACTGGCTGCATTTGGGGAGCACATTTCAGGGAGATCCAATATTGATGTAAAATTATCAAGACAGAAGGACACAGATTCTGGGATGAATCCCTGTGCCTGGATAGTGTGGTACATGGAAGAGTGGGGAGACAGTGGCCAGGGAGGTGGCCAGCATCCAGATCACCGGAGGGGCCTTAAAATTGGGTAGTTAGTCACTACTGGGAGTATTGAAGGGTGATAGTTTTGGAACTTCTAGGGAGATAAACTTCTTCTCTGCAAATGCAAAGAACTGAGTAGTTGGAACGAAATTTGAAGTCCAGGTGAAACAATGATGCTTGTAAGTGGAATGGCCCAATTTCCTGGGGTAAAGTGGACAAGTCCCTGCTAACCTTTTCTGGGGTCTATGAAGGGTGCTCAGGGCTGATTCAGGGCTGATGCACAGACACTGGAGGCTGCTACTAGGCACTGCTCCCAGTCCAGTGCATGAATGCTGCTGACTTCTCGCAGGGCGAGCTAAGTTTTCACTCTTCCACTTGGCAACAGGGTTGTCATGGAACAAATGCTGTCTCAGGACACGAGCTCTCTTCCTGGGCCAGAAAGACAGCCTGGTGCTTTCTCTGTCCCCTGGACAACATGGAGCATGGAAGTCACCTTACCCCTGCCCTCCAGCACCTGTTCCAGCACCAGATTCACTAAATACCTAACATCAGGTATGTATTCAGTGACAAAGGCTTTCATACCGAGTAATTCATTTATTCCTTTCAATAATCCTGGATGGTCATTGGTGATTCCTTATAGCTAATAGCTCCATACTAACAGGTGCAGAATCTGAGGTGGGGAGAGGTTACGTGACTTGGTTGAGTAATTGGGTGGGAGAACCAGGGTCTGAACTCAGGAAAATCCAGTGTTTCACATACACTTATTAGTGCTGATGCTGGCTGGTTCGCAAAGCACCCAAGCTCTTATGCTTACCGACAAAAGCAGAGACAGGCACACCAATGTCCCATTATCTCGTACCATTGTAACCCTATGATTCCAGGAGGCAGGTACTTTCTGTCCCCATTTTATATACAAGGAAACTGAGGCACAGAGAGGTTAAATCATTGCCCCTGAATCACACAACTAGAAAGTGGAAGGCAAGGATGCAGATGCTCCAAGTCTGTATTCCTGGCAAAGCACTGTGCTGTGCTCTGACCTCGAGCTCTTGGCATCATGTGCTCCCTACGTCAGGAGGCTGAAGCCCCTCTGGGTCCCTCTGCTGCAGTGGTTCTCAGCCAGGGCAGGATATATAATCACTTGAGGACATCTGGCCATGTTTGAGATATTTTTGAGTGTTCAACAAGGGAGTGGGGTATTGCTGGCATTTGTGAAAAGGAATCAGGGATTCTGCTGCACACACTCCAATACGCAGGGCAGCCCTCGCCACAATGAAGCATCCCCAGCCCCAGGATGCCAACAGTACTAATGTTAAGAAAGCCTGCGCTAGAAGAGTACCTGAAAGGATCCTCCAACTGATGGCCTCTTGTCAGTCTTGTTTGGTGTTGAGCTCCCTGCACCTAGCACAGAGCTGGGCATGTAGTGGGAATCTACAAATGTCTGTGAAATAACTGAAGATATGAATGAATAAAATATGTAATCTCCATTGACTGGATCATATAATTGTGACTATTTAATTCATTTGTTCGTCAAGGGATTGTTTTTTTTTAATATCTGCAAAAATGAACCAGGCATGACTGTGCCCAGGCTCAAAGTCCCCGTGGAGGAGACAGCGGAGAAACACACACAACTCTGAGTCAAGGCAGAAAGCAGGGGTGCACAAGATAGGCTCCCACTGGGTGCAGGCACCTCAGCTGCCAGGCTCCTGTGAGAAGTGCCCCCTTGCCAATAAGGCAGTGGTTGGAGAGCTGCAAGGTACACTTGGATTTTCACTTTGAATTTTTCAGATGTGTGAACTCAATTAACATCTGTAATGCATTGAGAGATCTAATGATAATAAGAAATATCTCCCTCTCCACTTCCCTGCTGCTCTGGCCTAAGACTGGCTTCCCTAGATCCTCCTTATCATGGATATTCAAGATTGGAACGGAAGCAAACAGACAAAAAAGTACCAACTTGCAGACTCATTAATTAAGGGCTGAGATAAATTACAATGATATTTATTGCTCAATTACAATAATTATTTCACCCATGCTCTTAGTACAATAATCTCCCGTTTCTCTACATGGTTGCTAATTCCTCTTTTAACTACCCTCTCTACTTGTTTTGGTGTTTGTCTTTATCACTAAATATCCATTGCAGGAAATAAGACAGGATATCAACTTGCAAATAAAGAAATGCTGACCTGAAGAACTGTTAAGGCTGAAAGCGCCTAAGTGGCCCATTTCATTTCACATGTGAGTAAATTGAGTCCTGGGGGGCAAAGTGGACCTCAGCTTTCAGGTCATAGCTCACATTGAGATCCCATAACAACTGATATTTATGAAGTGGGCATTTTACTTTTGCATACATGAAGTGTTCAATAAATAAACATTTATGAAAGAATACCAAGAAATGCATCCCTTTATTTAATGTATAATGGCTTTAAGCTCTTGAATCCCTGAAAGCTATTTTTCTATTCCATATCTGACTGGCTCAATTCAAGACACATGGAAGAGAGGCACAGATGGCTAGAGCTTTCTCTCTCTTTTCCTACTCAGAATCCATTTTCATATCTAAATTTGAGAAATGTCAGGTGGCACACAGCAGAATGGCACAGAAAAAAAAAAAAACACAATACAACAAAAAAGAAACAGGGCTTTGGGGACAGAGGCCTGAGGTTTGATCCTGTCTCCTGTCTCCTACTGCGCCTGACCTTGGGTGTGGTATCTAAATTCTTGGTGCCTTAGTGTCCCTACCTAACAAAAAATAGCCATGCTAAAGCCACCCTGAAGGGTGGTTGTTAGGGCTGAATATGAATCCTCACAGCACAGTACATGTCAAAGCATATATACTGAGTAAGGGCTTAATGCACAGTAGTTACAAAGGCCTCTCAGGTGGCCTGCGGGAATGTGTCATACAGCAACTTTTTGTTTCTAGAGGGAAATAGTCAACGTGATTTCCAGCTACTCCAGCCAAAAACCAAAAAACAAAAAACAAACAAACAAACAAAAAAACAGGGCGAGGACTGTGTTTATTCAGAGTGTGAGGCTGGTATTAGAAAGCTGTGCTGACTTGGGACCTCTCATCTTCATATAAGTGAAATAATGATTGTGTTATAATTACTTCTGTTGGTATGATGCTTACCCTGCAATAACTCATTGAAACCTCTCAACCAGTCCTCTGAAGTAGCTACAAATGTCCTCCCTGCACAAATGCAGGAACTAAAGCTCAGAGAGTTGAGGTGAGTAGCTCAGGGGCGCACAGCAGGGCGAGGGGAGCCACAGCACTCAGCCCCACTGACAGTTCTAGTCGGAACCCAGAGCCCAGAGCCCGGAAGGTGCCCTATCCCTTTCGCCCAGACTGGTTGTCATCCACCCATGAGCTGCCTTTCTAAGAATGGAAACTCCCCACATAAGGACACAGTCTTTACTTCCCAAGAAGAAATAAGGCTCTTCTGTGACTCAGACAAAGGGAATTCAGGGCCTCACATCTGCACTGCAGAAGAGCAGGGGTTTTTGAGGAAGCTGCACTCTCACACCCAGTATCCTACCCCCACAGAGCACTGGCAGCTTAGCACTGCCTCCCTGAGAAGGGCCTGTTTGTAAGCCAGCGAGGGTTTGAGATTTTTATTTTACATGGATATAAGGGAGAAAAGGGGCTCAGTACCCCCACATTAAATACCCCTTTCCTACCTTTCCTCTTATTAATTGGAGCCTCTTTGATTGTTATACTTACATTTTGTATGAATAAATGAATAAGTGGAGATACACACACACATACACAATATTTTTCTGGGGATTGTGCCACATGAATAATATTATTTTTTTTGAATTATGGAAATGAAAGGAAAAAATTACCCAGGAGCCCTTTCACCAGGTTTATATTATGATAAAAAAAGGAAGGGGACTCACAGATATTGTCTTTAGTAGCCTTAATGTCTGTGACATCTCACTTAATCTCCAGAGCAACATTAGAAGGTATACAGCATCTTCCTTCTCATAGGTATGAAAATTAAGATGCACCTTCTCAAGGCAACCCCATTAATCCATGGCAAGCAAGGCTGGGGCTTACACCCTGACTCCAACATGCACAACTTTAGCCACTGCTCTCCACTGTCTTGCTTGGGGGTGGCTTTGAAGTCAGAGAAATGTGGGTTCAAATCCCTGCATACTCTTATCAGCTGTGTGAACTTGGAAAAATTATTTTATATCACTTCACCTCAGCTACATCATTAGTTCATTAAGGATAGAATCTGTTGCCTTAAAAGAATCCCACAATAGATGCAGATTTTTTTACAAAAGGTTGGCAAAGTATGTGATGTAGGTGACAGTGTTTGGGAGGGGAGTGAGCACTATTTGGTGGGTAATATGTTTTGGTTGGACTGAGGGCCCCTGTCCTTGCCGGGGAAATGAGCAGAAAGGGCAGACGAGAAGGCATGGGAACAATGCGCCCTAACTTGTCAGCATAGAATCAGATCCTCCTGGGTGCCAGCTAAGGAAGCGGGAGCCCATGAAAATGTAAAACATGAGGCAGCAAATTATGACAGCCTGAAACGCAGGCACTGCAGTGTTGTTTGCGGATCAAAGTGAATACATCTGCAGATAAACATATGGGGAAAATTGGGCCCATAATCCCGGCCATTATGATTACAGAGCCGCGTGTGCGGCGGTCGCACTTAAATATCATGTGCTGTTCTTTTCCCACTCTGGAAATGGACTGAAGGGACCGCAAAATGCTTTTCAAAAGGCAGGCAATCTGTGGGGAGAATAGAAACCTCCTTTATCTTTGTACAAAGGGGCCTGCATTTCGCAAGCATGGTAAGAGCAGAGTGATGATTCTCCTTGGGTGGAATTCTGATTAGAAAATACATATGATTTGTTTGTTGTGTGTGTGAGGGAGTCTGAGAGAAGGGCGAAGGAGAGAGAAGGAATATCCAAGTTGGCTGATTCTTTTGCTTCATCAAAGAATGGTGCAGGGGTATCCCACATTTGAAGCTGCACACTTGGCGATGGCAATGGCTCTTTGTCTAGATTTCTTTTGGAAGGGAGATCAAGGCCGTGGAGCAGGTGATGCTTTGTGAAGTGCTGGCAGGGTGGCAGTCTCCCTGAGGGTGTGTTGTGCCTGTCCTATGAGACATTCTAGGAGAAGGAGGATTTATGGTCATAAAAATTTAGAAAATACATGTATTACATTATGCTACCTAAAGGCTATCATGCAAGCCTCATTCCAGATATTTATCTGAAGTAAACAAAAACACTAGCTCAAAATTATACATGTACTTCCCCCCTCCCCCATGTTCACTGCAACATTATTTACAATGGCCAAGATATAGAAAGGATCTACGATATCATTAAAGGATGAATGGGTAAAGAAGATGTAGCCTGGCCTAGTGGCTCAGTTGGTTGAGCATCATCCCTTGCACTGAAAGGTTGCTGGTGCGATTCCTAGTCAGGGCGCTCACCTGGTTGTGGGTTTGATCCCTAGTCGGGACATGTACAGGAGGCAAGCAATCAATGTTTCTGTCTCTTTTTTTTTCTGTTCCCCCCTCCCCAATTCCTCTCTCTAAGCATGCCCACGAGGGTAAAACAAAACAAAACAAGACAAAACAAAACAAAACCTATGGTGGTATGTATGTGAAAACACAGACACACACTCAGGAATAAAATCATGTCATTTGGGACAACATAAATGGACTCAGAGGATTTTATGCTAACTAAAATAAATCAGACAGGAAAGGACAAATAGCCTATGATTTCACTTATTGTGGGATCTAAAATAAAGCAAAATAAGATAAAACCAAGTTCATAGAAACAGAGAACAGATTGGTGGTTGCCAGGCTGGGAGGTAGGGGTGTGGATGGGCAAAACAGGTAAAAGTAGTCAAAAGTTACAAATGTCCAGTTATAAAATAGATAAATCATAGGGATGTAATGGACAACAGTGATTATCCTATCTAATAAAGAGGGAATGTGCAAATTGACCATCTCACCATCACAAAGATGGTAGGCTATAGCCACAAGATGGTGGTCCTCAGTCCCCTCAGCCTTTCCCAAGCCCCCCAGTCCTTTCAGCCCCACCGGGGTGGGATGGGGGGGGGAGTGTGCAGACGTGCAGTGCAGCCAGACCCACCCTCAGGCGTGTCCAGCCACTCCTTGGGGCCTACTACTAGACTCCTACAGTCATTTTAGCAAGCCGGGGGGAGGGGTGGAGTGGGGAAGGTGTCAGGCGCATGCTGCGGCCAGACCTACCCTCAGCCCCCAAGCCACTCAGGGCTGGCCCAAGATTCAGGCAACCCTTGGATATAGGCTGTCCAGCCAACACCCGAGGTGCAAGAAAGCCTTGGATGTCTGCTGACCAGCTGCTTAGGGCCAGCCCAAGGCGTAGGCAAGCCTGGGATGTCAGCTCCCCAGCCACACAGGGCCTGTCTGAGGCACAGGCAAGCTTCGGATGGTGGCTGCCCAGCAGCCTGAGGCTCAGGTAACCAGTGCTGGCCGAGGCTTGCACTGCTGGCAGTGGCAGCAGAAGGGGTGTGATGGGGGCATTGCCTTTCCCTGATTGCCAGATCACCTCCCACCCCTGAGGGCTCCTGAACTGTGAGAGGGGGCAGGCCAGGATGAGGGAACCCCCCTCCCAGATCCAGTGCATAAAATTTTCATGCACTTGGCCTCTAGTCTGTAATAATAAAAGAATAATATGCAAATCAACCAAACTGCCGAACAGTGGAATGACCATCTGGACGACCTATGGGATAACCTTCCAGATGCAGCTGGGGCTGCGAGGGCCTACTCTTGTAGTTTATAGTTTTCATGCATTGGACCACTAGTAGTTAATAGTTAATAGTATTGTACTTCATATTTAAAAGTTGCTAAGATAATAGATAAGTCTCATCATAAGAAAAAAAATTCTTGTAAGTACCTAAACTGCAACAAGCCTTTAACTGTTATGCTAAGAGGCAAGTGAATCAGTCTGTAGTGAGTTCCTTTCTGGACCAACAGTTCTTTTGAGTCCCAATTTCTTGGATCACATGAACTCACACATCTAGAGAAAATAATGAACAACATAGACTGATGAACAAAAATAGACCCCAAGAAAGAGAAGCAGCGATTAGACTCTCAAACCTCAGAGGGAAAGTAGGGGAGGGTGGGGGTAAAGGGAGGAGATCAACCAAAGGACTTGTGCGCATGCACATGGGCCTAGCCAGTGGCCATGGACAACAGGGGGGTGGGAGAATATGTAGGGAGGGGTTTGGAATGGGAATGGGGGGATAAGGACAATTATGTGATACCATAATCAATAAAAAAATAATAATAAAAGAAAAAATTCTATAATGATGTGTAGTGATGGATGTCAGCTAGAGTTATTGTGTTGTTCATTCTGCATTAAATACAAAAATTGAATAATTATGCTGTATGTAGTATAATATCTCAATCATATCTTGAAAAAAATCCTTTATTTTGCTTTCATTTGAGAGGGTGATTCTTTTATTATCACAGCAGAGCCTACCTGGCCCAAGCCAATACAGTGATGCTATTGTACTAGTCCCTCAGAGCTTTATTGTCTTTATCTATAACATGGAGATGATTATTAATTCATTGCGGGTTGTTACAAAATAACATGCAAAAAGCCAAATTTAAACATAATAGATCCACAAAGAATAAATGATTCATTTCATCTACTGGTGATTCTCAAAGACAATATTAAACATTATGCATAATGAGTTTATCTGAAATTATACTGAGAGTTTAGTAATGCAAAAATAAAAATAACCACCATAATAGTAAATATTATTATTGTGTTGGTTTTTCTATGTTATGGCTCTTCCATGTTAGAATGATTTTAATCTGCTCAGAAAACGAACTTGACCAAAGAATAGAGTTAGGTAAAGGGAGCAAGTGGACCTAGAATTTAGATAGATTAGACCTAAACCCATGATCTTAACCTACCATACAACCATCCCCAGCTGTATTTGAAAATAAATTGTGATAATTTCCGAACTTGAACATTCCTTATTTTCTCCTTTATTTGTTAGAATGGGGCCTTGCCTGAATGTTGAGCTGCCCAGGAGGCAGGAAGCCACCCTGAGTACCTGTTCATTATGAATATTTATGATTCAGGGAGAAGCGACTGGCTGGCAGTGGTAAGCCCTCATGATAAATCTTCATGCAGAGGCTGTTCTGGCCTCAGACAGTTGCAGATTAGATTGGACAAGGAAAAATCAGGCTTGGGAAAGGTTCTTTGAAGCTGCATAATCAGATTATGATAATTTCATCAAAACCCAATTTAAAAAGCTAACATTTATCATTAGTCTGTGTACCTCCTAATTATTTCACGAGAATTATTCCATGCAGGAATGACAAAAAATATTCTAGCTTAAGAGAGCATTCAAATGCAGTGTGTGAACAGCCAGATATATGGCATGGGCATATGGGTCATATTTGCATCCGGGGATTATTTGAGACAGTTTTCTGAAAATGACAAAGGAGGTGGTATATTTTAAAAGATTGATATTAATCATGAACATTAATTTCTCTTTGCCACTTTCTATAGTGAAAAAATAATTTGCCCCCCAAGTGGTAGCAACTATTTGCCAAGAATGGCAACAACCTTAAAATTACTCAAAATACACATAGTTAAAAATACTTTTCTCAAGAGGATATGAGAATCCCTAAATACAGAATCATTGATAAGGGGCGGTGTTTGTCAGCTTCTGCATTCTCTGGTGAGTAAATCCTTCTCCCTTCTGTGTTCTTTACCAGGTGGGAGGCCCTACCGTTCAGGCCCCTCCAGGGTCTAAACCTACAATAGTCAGAGGTATATCCTTAACACCATTGCTTCTTAACCAGCAAGAAGCAGTCAATCACCAAATCCTGCAGTAGATGACTTACAAATCCATTGCACCCAAGCAGTTGAGATCAGGAAAGGCTTGTGCAGGGCCGGGATGAGTGGGAACGGCAGGTAGGGAGTTCAGATAGCACTGGACTGTGGGTTTAGGTCGGATCCCTGCAGGCCACCCAGGACACCATCCATGCATGAGTTCATGCACTGGGATTCTAGTCATTAATACTGAGCTTAAGTTATACGCCTTCCCTGACTCACTATCTTGTCTGGGTGCTCCAAACACAAGTTTTTTTGTATTTAGTTATTGTTTTCCATTTCCTTTACATCCTCTCCTCTCTTTTATTTCTCTTATTGTAGCTCATACCTTAATACGTTGTCATTGTGAATGTGTGCCTATGCCCTTCAACACTCATGTTTTATATCTTCCCACCCCAAACCCTAAACTGAATATTTGGATTATTAGAGGGGCTCAGTGACTAATTAAGTAACTGATATTTTACTTAATTGATGAACTTTTGTTCATATTTTAAGATTTTATTTAAGTGTTTCAATATCATATGAACCTTCTGTGATCATCCCATTGGCCATCCAAAGAGTAGTCATATATGCTCCTGAGAATAAACTATTAGGGATAAGGGATAGCTTTTGACCTAGGTGATGTTCCTTTCTGAATTTAATGAGCTGTAGACTTATGACTTGTGTGTTTTTCTAAATATATGCAATACTTCAGAAAATTGTATTGAAATTAAATTTTACCATTATATGAAACTCCTTCAGATAAAGAGTGATTTAAAAATTGGATTTCCAAGATAAGTAATACCTTTACTAATAAAATAATCACACACAGATAGTTGCTCAAATTTTAATAATTATTGCATTTTCTCCAAATTTTTATTGTACCAGTTCCAGATTAATCATTTATATTAAGCCAATTAAATAAAAATTGAGTGCCAAAAATAGAATTAATTCTTCTTTATGATATTAATCAGTTAATAAAATTTAGTTTTTCTCCAGCTTCAATTCTGAAAATGCTTAAACCAAACAGTTTTAGATCTCTGGTAATAGACTAAAATTATCTCTGAGGCAATCAGATTTGTATTCATTTTTCAATTCCAAAAGAAATCTTTTGTCTCTCTCATTTTCCCCCCGCTTCTGCCTTATTTACTTTCTCTCTCTTCCTCCTACCCGGTCTCATTTTTGACAACTTAAATGGCTTCCTTTCAGGCCTACTGCTCTATATAATAGATTTTTTCCAAATTCTCAAGTTGCAGCAATAATCATTATAAATCAATTAGACAGCTCTTTTCCAAACCAGGGGGGACAAAGAAATTACCAGTTTAGCATATAGTGGCAGCTAGAGCCCAGTTACTCTAGAGCTTAGTTCTTGGTCATTTCTAAGTTAAATGTTTTTTATGGGAGAGGGAACTGAAGAATTCAGTTTGAGGAAGAAGTTCAATGTGAGGTTCACCTGGAGCATTCAGCTTGAAATGCATGTCAAAATTAAGGTATAAAATCTAAGTTAAAGAGAAGATTAGGAGTTATCAGGCTCAAGTAGTAGTTGAAGCTATGGTGTATGTAAACTTGCCTAGGAAGGCATGGTAGGAAGAGAAGAGAGTAGAGAATGGAACTCTACATAGTACTAATATTTGAAAAGTTGCTAAGGAGAAGGTGCCTGCAGAGGAGATGGTGAAAAATCACCCAGAGTGCTGAAAGGAAGGTTGAGAAAATGGTTCCATGAATTGATGTTAAGAGAGAATGTCAAGAAGTAATATGTCAAAAATGTAAAAAATTGAGCTGTCGCACAAGATGAGGACTACAGAGCCCTTAGTTTTGGAAACAAGAGGTTGTTCTAGATCTCTACAGCAATGCCATTCCAATGGAGATGGATGGCAGTTTTCAGTACTTTGAAGGTTGATAGACTATAGACAACTGCGGGTTATTATCAGTTATGGGACACAAAACAAAGAGAGGCAATGAGGAGACAACTGAGGAAAGATATGGAGAAGCTGAGACTCAGGAAAATTAAGGCATGATGAGAGTCCCACAGGACTTTGAGTTAGAGTCCAGATGTTTAAGGCTTTGAATGTTATGCTCTTAAGCTGGTGTTAGGTCATTAAAAGACTTAGCAGGGTGTCAGGTTCAGACACACAAAGGACAGTATCTTTAGGTCTAGCAACATGAAAGCATGAAACAGATTGACAGATCTCAGAGGGAAGAGGGGGGTGAGAAGAGATGAATCAAAGAATTTATATGCATATATATGCAAAGAACTTGTATGCCTAGTTCATGGATACATACAACAGTGAAATGAAGACCTGGGGTAGGGTGGGAGCCTGGTGGAGAGGGGCAAAGTGGGCGGTGGGGGAGGGTAGCTGTAATATTCTCAACAATAATATATATATATATATATATATATATATATATATATATATTTTACAAAAGAGCTAAGAGAACAAAAATAAAACAAAGCAGGCACTCAAATGTCGAGATCAGAATCCCCTCACAGTTATTGTGTGGACAAATTATCTTTTCTCCTTAAACCTAGAGCTAAATATGCACTTAATGCAAGATTTTTGACCTGGACTCAATGGAATGTCACCTATGTCCAAGGCATGACCAGATAATAGCATCGCTGAGCCCTGGACAGCCTTCTGGTCATGTGATGGTGAGTAATGCAAAAATAACACCAAAGACTTTGCTTTTCAATTTTGTAGGGTTGCACTTTTCAAAGAAGAAAAAAAAATATATCAGGAGCGATTACAAAATATAGATCATTTTTCTCCTTCAATTCAAAGACTTGCTTCATATTGGGCAAATGCTTATTTAGGCAGTTGCTGGGGGTTAGGGAGTGATAACAATGAGTACAGTAGAACTCATTTAGACTAATTTCTGTAAAAGGGGATGATTTGCTAAGCGAACAGATGTTTCACAAGCTGAACTGAATTAGAGTGATGACTAAATCATAATGAAGCTTGCAATACACAAACCTGATAAAAAGAATACTGTGTCCTGTTAAAGGAGCTGGGAGTGCTGGCAATATAATGATTCTGCCAGGATCTAGAATAAAACCCACTCTGCTTGTCCTGAAATAGATTCACTGCCATTAAGCATCAGGAGTTATAAATTTGGATGCCATGTTAAGCTTTCAAGAGAAAGTTTTAGTACAGGTGACGTTTGCCAGATTCCATTGAGTAATTGCAGAGCATCTACCAGCTTCATGCATCATAGGCATTGCCACCTTGAATCTACACAATGCTTGCATGTTTAGGTATTCTTATTTTACAGATGAGAAAGCTGAGGTTCAGGGAGGTTAAACTGCTCTGGGTTACAAACCAGTTAGTAGGAAGTGAACCTGGGTAGGGAAGCTGTAGTTGTGGCAACTAAGCCAAACTGCACTATAATTACATTCACTTAAGCACAATGTCAGGTGGTAAGTGAAGGGCATATGACAGGGTACCTTGTATCTCCCGGAAGTCAACTAATACCTCATTCTCTCATCCCCAGGTAAGGCTTTAATCCTAAAGGGAATAGCATGTAACTGTCAGAAATGGCATAGCACTGTCAGCACACAGCACAGGCCTTGTCCATTAGGCAACATTACTCACAATTCTATTGGTTTCTCACCAGTCCAAGCATTGCCATCGTTTTCTTAAATTCTTAAATAAAAACTGGGTCCAGTTTTGGGAAAATATATGCTGTTAAGGTAGCTAAGGAAACCGTGCCCCTGTACCATTTTGACCTTGAGTTGCCCATGCTTGAACAACACCTGGGAGTGGGAAATGACTTAAGGCTATTCACACTGTACACACCAATGTCTCCAGGCTTCAAGCACATTTAGGGACTGTTAGCATGGGCTGGCAGGTACTCTTTAAGCATCTATATGGATTATGTCATTTAACTCTCACGAGAACTCTATCAGGTAACTATTATTATTACTATTCCTATTTTACAGATAAGGAAAGAGATTTACAGTGAGTTGAGTAATTTTTTTCTCCTTTTTCTTAAGGAACTTGCTGTATAGAAGGAGAACAATTCTATAATTCAGTGTATTGCATTGGTGATATTAGCTGGGTACCCACCCTACCTAAGGCAGTGTCAGCATTTTCTCTTTATTATCTTAGAATATTTCCACTCAAGGCACAAGCTAATTCACGCTTCCAGACTCAGGATTTGAACCCACAACCAATTTTAAATGATGTCTTTTCATCATACAACATGGTGTGTTGGATAAGACCATGAGGCGGAATTGGACCAGGCTGTGGATAATGTTCGGTGCCAGGTAAAGGCTATAACCCATATCCTGGATTCAAGGAGAGCCTCCTTTGGGTCTAAGGCAGGGGAAGGTCCTTGTCTTAGTAAAGCCATTTTGACTGCAATGTGGAAAGTGGGCTGGAGGCAGAGCTATCAGAAGTTACAAAGCTGAAACAGCTGCCTTGGTGAGTGTGGATGAAGATAAGAACTGGGGAAGCAGCCAGGAAAAAGCCCACAGTGTAAAAGACATTGAATAGATGTGCATTAGCTGCAATGAGATTAGCAAATTGAGACATGATACCATTGCAGTGAGAATTAGCAATAATAATGCATATAAAACACCGAATACAGAGTCAGCCACTACCCCTGAAAAATTCTATTCTTACTGTTACTGTGACTGCTGCTGCTAAAAGGTGGCATTCCTTCCTGCACCAAGTTTTCCCTTAGCCAGGCATCTCTTTCATCTTTTCTCAGTCTTATTCTTGATCATCTCTTCAAGTCACTAAATCTGAGTTATCAGAGTTGGCAGGGCACCCAGAGGTTGAGGAGACCACCCTTTCTTTCTCCAATGTCCATTTCACTGACAGAAACTGAGGTTCAGTACTGTGGCAGGGTTGGGGTTCCCATGTGCAGGCTGGTAAGGAAACCTCTTTTGAGGACCCTGAGCAGTTTCCTGGGTTCCCACCCACAACTTTGAATCAAGTGGCCTTTTGTCTGGATCCCCACACCTTTCTGTTCTTTTCCTAACTTAGTACTTTGGTATTTTAATACCATTTGTGAGTCTGTCTTCCCACTTGGCTGTGACCAGGGAAAGCCCACCAAAATGTGATTCATCCTTCTGCATTTATCTTTCATGTTGCACTTTATATGTTTTCTAATTTATTTTTAAAATATCTATTTTTTTACTAGAATATAAAATTTTAGAGTACAGGAGGAAATATCTACTTTTACACGATCACTAATGACTAGCACAGTGCCTGCCCATGCTGGCACTTAAAAGATATTTGATGAATTTGTGTATTAGTATTTGCATTCTCTGTGTAAATGCAATATATAGCACACATTAGGTATTCAATCTATATTTGCTTCGTGTGTGTATATCAATGATTTATATATTTTTTAAAAGTGGGCTTCAATACAAAAGGCTTGAACACAAAGTCTGTTAATCTTAAATGGATGACACATTTATCCGAGAGAAAAATAAATGCAGTTCTTTAAAAATGGCCTCAGGTATAATAGTTAATATTCAAGCATGACTTATTTACCATCCCAAATGTTTTTTTTTTCTCTTTGAGAAATATGTGATGCGACACAAGTTACATTAGCTCACTTAAATGTATGAGAGAAGTGCTGAAAGTGGTTTGGCTCAGTGGATAGAGCTTTGGCCTGTGGACCTAAGGGTCCCGGGTTCGATCCTGGTCAAGGGCATGTACCTTGGTTGCCAGCACATCCCCAGTAGGGGGTGTGCAAGAGGCAGCTGATCAATGTTTCTCTCTCATTGATGTTTCTAACTCTCTATCCCTCTCTCTTCCTCGATGTAAAAAAAACAATAAAATATATTAAAAAAATGTATGAGAGAAGTGACTTATAATTTGAAATAATTTACTTTATTTGATTTATGATTTACCAAGGCTCACATGTAACTAGCTATTTGCTCATGTATAGATATATAACTTATATATGTGAATAAAAATTTATAAAAGAAGCCTGCATAAATATTTTGATTATTTCTGTTATTATTTTTTATTTCACCCTTTTATCATTTCCCAAGTTAAGCTGGGTCATTTTAAGGTAAATATTTGGTAATTATTTTGTGATAATGCTATATAGTTTGCAAAGTTTTGTTTTTAGAAAAATAATAAGAGCACATGCAATTTGGCATCCAGAAGACCCAAATTGGAGACTCAGCAGACTTTCTTCTTTTTTCTAAATCTGTTAACACGTGTGCACATACAAATAGCCTATCCATCCAGCAAGTTGCCAGCTATATACTTGGCAGGGCCCAATACAAAGTGAAAAGGAGGGGCACTTTGTTATAACATTATTAAACATTGCCTGATGGTGACAACAGAGTACAGTGCTTCTAAGTATGGGCACTGTGTGACTGCACAGGTCAGGAAGCCTTTGCAGCCAATCCTGCATCAGTTAGGAGAATTAACAGGTTATGTATCATGCCTCCCACAATGTCTGGCTTGTAACAGTAATTTAACAAATGGATTTCTCCATGTCAGTTTTCAAGTTGCTCTCACAGAGCCCATCAAGTCTAATGCATTTGGTAGCTTCCCTCAGAAATGAGTTATGTATACCAAGGGGACAAAGGTCTTTTAAATGTGACCCACTTAACTTCCTCTTTAGAGGAGAGGGGGAACAACGCATACTGAAGCATCCAAGGCTTGTAGAACAAAGATGTGCTCCAAATGTCAGGTTATTCCATGTGGTCCTGTTCCCACTGGAAAGCTCATACATTGACACCATGTGCTACCTGGAATCCCAGATGACCAAGCTAAGGAACCGTACCATCAAACAAAAGGTTCTGGCTCTCCACTGTGATAATCTTGGGCACCTCAGGGAGGGGGTGTGGAGTAACATGTTTCCTAATGAAAGTGGAAAGGAAAACCCAGAACGAATTTGTCCCAGATGGACACAGCATCGGGCTCCTCTGGCTTTTGTAGCTCCCCTCTGCGCCTCCAAATGCGGCTGTGGCATTAATGCAGATGCTTGGTTTGAGTAAGGCTATAATCACAGGGTTTTACAAAATCTCCTCCTTGAGGAATGGATACGACATCTGGAATTAAAGAGGTATTCTCTTTTAATCACTGTTCAATCTTCCACAGGGATAAATGAGGATGTATCTTCCATCTGACCAAACTGATTCAGTTAAATAATGTAATCTATTTATACACAAATGCAGAATTAATGTCACTGAGGTTCCTTAGCATGCAGTTATAATGAGCTATCCCTTTCTCCAGGTGATTAGGAGTGTTTAGCTTGTTTCAAATGCATATCAAGCCTCATGATTGCCAATGAGCCAGGGTCACCCTAAATTAGCCTCCCACAGCTGCTGACCTCTGCAGATGCAGCAAAACCATTCACTTAGGGGATAAGTCTCCTCTGAAGGTAAGTTTGGAGCTGATTTTTTTCATTACTTTTAAAATGTAATGTACTTGGCTATCCAGACTCCACAGACATTCGTCTCCCCAGAACTAGTCAGAAAATGCAATCATATGTAGGACCTTAGCACTCATTTCTCTTAAACATTTTTTCTTTTAAGAAATGGGGAATCTAAGGTCTAGAGAAGTGCCCTCTCTAAGCCCACAGAGTGATTCAGTGTAAGACTTTCAACAAAAACCCTAGATTCTGATATCCAGATACTTGCTTTTTCTCACACACAGTCTTAGCTTTCATCCACTTGAAATGACAAATTACTGGGTGAGGTAGGCAGAATGCTATGGATGCACAATTGGCCTATAAATGGTGACCAGGTACCAGTTGGGGCCAGACCAAATGTTCTCTGTATGACCTTGAGCAAAGCACTTCACAAGTAGGAGCCTCAGTTTCCCCACCAGAAAGATGGGAATTTGAACTGCCCTCTAGGGACTGCTTGTTCTATCATAGTCATTTTAGTAGCTTTTCCTTTTTAGAATATTTGTGACTCTCTTAGCTAAAGGTTTTGTTTTCTGTTCTCAAATATAACTTTGTTAGGATCCTTTCAGTGATGCTCTATTGATGAATTAAAAAAATCACATATAGTAACAGCTAACACAGAAAGGTGAAAGCTAAATGAAGAATTATTTCCCATATTGTCTTCTCTATAGAGATGAAAGATTCAAGAAGGGATACAGCAGAAACTGTCAAGTCAACAAAATGAGATTGTGCCTCTTGTCAATGAATATCCCTCTTCCTGTCTTGGTCAATAGCTGTGGAAGAAGCAGTTCTATCACTGTGTGCAAAATAGATGCCTCTGCAACTACTCCTGGATTTCAAAAGAAAAAGTAATCATTGTGTGCTATTTGAATGTCTTCATAAATGTAATGTATGTCTTTGATCAAGATCAGTCCTGCATGGTCTTAGAAGATCAATATTCTATGTTCATTAGTCCTGAACTGAATAGTTTTCACACTTTGGCCAGAAGATAGGAACTGTTTTTAATGATTTTTTTTTTTGCCACTTGGTATCAAAAGTGGGTTCTGTGTCACTGGTAATTTTTTTTAGCTATGTAGAGGCTTTTCATTCCCTTACCCAACCATGAAGGTCAGAGGGTTGTTCTCTGCAAAGAGAGGTGTAGCTGCAATAGAATTGAATTCTTAGGATAGAGCATAAGTTCCAGCAGCTTCTTGGCAGACATTGCTTTTACTCAAGCCCTGTGGTGATGGGGTGGTCATGCATGTTTTCCATCATGTCATTTTTAGAAGAGAATGGATAAACTTGGGTTCTAATTCCAAAAGTGGTACATGCTTACTGTTTTTGAGTTTGGGGCAGTTATTTGATGTAGAAGAATCTTCTTTGATGGCCCCTAATAATCCATGTCACTCACTATATACACTCTAGTGTAGTCTCTTTAAACCTGGGAGGTTTTAAACATCAGCTATTTTAACCAATGATTATTTCATCCATGATTTTTTTGTGAACCAAGAGAATGTAAAGGAACCGATATTCTGACAGTTGAAATAAATCTTAAGAAGGCTTGACAGCGTCCACTTTTGCACTCTGTGGTACATAGTTGTCAAGTAAGAAGTCTGGCTTTACTAAGATTGCCATGCTGGGTTGCTGTGAGGAAACCCAAGTAGCCATGTGGTCACTCCAGATTGCTCCATGGTTCATTGCTCCATGGTTCTATGCCTGGAGGAGGATTGGCTGTGGTTAATACTCCAGCTGGGCTCCCTGATGGTGGTCAGCACCAGATCCCAGCCATGGAACTGAAGCCACTTTGCACCTTCCAATCACCCAGTACCCCATCTAACACAACATAAAGAAGAGTAATGGCTTAACCAAATGAATTATAAAAAGTAATAAATTATGTTATTTTAAGCCACTATGTTGGAAATTTTGTGTGTGTGTGTGTGTGTGTGTGTGTGTGTGTGTGTGTGTTTAAGCAGTGCATAACAGAAATAGCTAGCCTCTCAAGCTTCTCTCTCTGAACCCATATTCTGATCTGGAGGATGAGGTGTGAGACTAGAGAGCTACTAACCAGACTAAATGCTTATAGAATTCCAGGCCCCACTTGGTATCATGTCAATCAATGTTTCTAGTTTCTTTTTCTCTAACGGACCCAAGAAATGACACTCTGGTTGCTTTTGGCCATTTGGAATTCGGTGAATATCTGAATTGCTTGCAATAGATCAGATATTCATAGCTTTAATACCTTCATTCTTTTTCTCTTCCTGTTTCTGTGCCATGAATATAGTGCCTATCAGGTAAAATGCCACATATGAAGCTATTCTACTCACCACTACCCATCTGCCACCTACACCCAATATAAAGGAAAGGGCTCAGTTAATTTATGACAAAAAGTCAAGCATATACAATGGAGAAAGGAAAGACTCTTCAACAGATGGTGTTGGAAAAATTGGACAGCCACATGCAAAAGAATGAAAGTGGATCTGTGTCTTACACCATAAACAAAAATTAACTAGAAAATGGATTAAAGGCCTTAACATAAGACCTTAATATTACTTTATTAAATATAAAGTAATTGCCTCTGAGATCCTAGGAGTATGATGTTAAGGTAGAGTACTTACTGAAAGGATGCTGAGAACAAATTGCAAATTCCTTCAAAGATCAAATCAAAAGACACTTGCATTTCCTTCATTATCAGTGATCTTTAGGATTAATCTAGATTTTTTTCTTTTAAAAATGTATGATTATTAGCACTTAAAAATCAGATAGTGTCATATGTTGTATATACATACATATAATTGAAAATTATTAAATGGTCAGATGCACAAAGTACAGTAGACCTGCACAGAGCCTTTTCCTAATACTACGTTCAGAGGGCTGCTAGTTATCAGAGGTGCTTCTGATAACTAGAGTCCAGCATCTCACCTGTTTTTGTTTTTTTAATTTTCTGACAATTGGATCCAGAGATACACCATTCCCTTCCTCTTTGTCTTGAATATGCGCTCAGTGGTTTGTTATGGGAGTAAATGGTTTTACATGCTTCCCAAAGTATCATAATACTCTCTTACACTGTATTTACCTTATTTGCAAATATTTGAGTGAAGTAAGAAACACAATTGGGAATGATTCATATTGATTGAGGGGCTGTGTGATAGGCATTGAACTTGGTAGTGCCAGATATGTTTTTATGATTAATTATTATAATTAGATATTCTGTGGGACAGCAAAACACCCCAAATAGCCAAAGCAATCTTGAGAAAGAAGGACCAAGGTGGAGGTATCATCCTTCCTGATTTGAAACTATACTACAAAAGCATAGTCATTAAAACAGCATGGTATGGGCATTAAAAACATACACAGATTAATTGTACAAAATAGAGAGACCAGAAATAAACCCATACATACATGCTCAGTTAATTTATGACAAAAAGTCAAGCATATACAATGGAGAAAGGAAAGACTATTCAACAGATGGTGTTGGAAAAATTGGACAGCCACATGCAAAAGAATGAAAGTAGATCTGTGTCTTACACCATTAACAAAAATTAACTAGAAAATTGATTAAAGGCCTTAACATAAGACCTGAAACCATAAGCCTCCTAGAAGAAAACACAGGTAGTAAACTCTTTATCACTGATTTTGGAAAAAATATATTTTGGATTTGACACCAAAAGTAATGGTGACAAATGCAAAAAATAAATGAAATTACATCAAACTGAAAAGCTTTTCATAGCAAATAAATAAATAAACAAAATGAAAAAGCAGCCTACTGAATGGGAGAAAATATTTTCAAATCATATATCTAATAAAGGGGTTAATATCCAAAATATACACAGAACTCATGTAACTCAATCACAGATAATCTCACTAAAAATGGGCAGAGGATCTCAGTAAATTTAAGCAAAAAAGACATTCAGAGGGCCAGTGGGTATATGAAATGATGATCAGCATTACAAGACATCCAGCAAATGCAAATAAAATCCACAATTTGATATCTCATCTACACTTGTTAGAATAATTGTTATATAAAAATAGATGAGTTAACAAGTGCTGGCTAGGATTTGGAAAAAAGGTTCGATGTATATTACTGGTAGGAATGCAATTTGGTATAGTCCCTATGGAAAACAGTATGAAGGTCCCTCAAAAAATTAAAAATATGCAGTAATTCCATTTCAGAGTATTTATTCAAAGGAAATAAAAATACTAACTTGAAAAAACATCTGCACCCAATATTAATTACAAATTAGTTATAATAGCCAGATACAAAAGCAAACTAACTGTCCATTGACAGATGAATGGATAAAAAGTGATATATACATAATACATTTACACACACACACACACACACACACACACACACACACACACACACTGGAAAATAATTCATCCAAAGAAACAAGAAAATATTGTCATTTGCAACCTTGAGGGCATTATGCTAAGTGAAATGTCAGAAAAAACAAATACTGTATGATATCATTTACATGTGGAATCTTAAAACTCCCCCCAAAATGTCAATCTCCTAGACACAGAGAACAGGTTGGTGATTGCTGTTGGCACAGGGTGGGGAGTTAGACAAAGTGTATGAAGATGGCCAAAAGGTATAAACTTCTGATTACAAAATAAGTCATGGGTATATAACATACAGCATGGTGTTAATAAGAATACTGCATGGCACATTTGAAAACTGCTATGAGAGTAGATCTTCAAAGCTCTCATCACAAAAAAAATAATAATCTCTTGTGTGGTGATGAATATTAACTAGACTTATGACAATCAGTTCATAATATGTACAGATATCAAATCATTGTTATACAACTAAAACTGATGTTAATTACATCTCAATAACTAAAAAACACACATATACACAAAAAAAGATTAGACATAAGGTACAAAGAAGATAAACCCAGATGGTGAATAGAAGAGCTAGAGGGTAATTCAAATGCTGATCTGCCTGATTCCAACTGGTGCCTCTTCCACCCCATCAACACTACTTCTCATGTATCCTATTCTTGGGGAGTCTACAGGAGATATGCACATAAAAATAACCACAAATATAAGATGATTTATAATTAAGTGCTACCTGAGAATTATAGATACTTATTATAGGTGCCTGAGGGAGAGGAAGTCACTGTGGGTGAGTGTAGTCTGAGAAAACATCCTGATTGAGATGAAACTTAACATAAAGTTTAAAAGAAATCAGGTGGGAGTATAGATTGGTGGATGAGAGGTTGGAGAGCGTGCACAAATTTAATTATTATTGTCTGCATTCAACACTTACTGAAAGCCCGCTGCATGTAAAACACAGGTAGTGTTATGTATGACAGATAATGAATAAGACTAGGCTACTTCATGCTGCCATATCTTCCCATGTACATGCTGCTCCTCTGACTGCCATGTTCTCCCTGAGACTGTCTAACTGCTGAGTCACCCATTACTCAACATCCAGTCTGGGCATCTTCTTCTCTGTGAAGCCATTTATATTAGTGGCTATGTATCTGAGTAGCTGATCTGGGTTACCTGGATTTGAAATCTGCTATACTTGTGAGTAGATGGGTGTGTCTTAGACAACTAACTTATCTGCGATCCAGATTCCTTGTTTGTAAAATTAAGACATGTATCCCATAATATTATGACAAGGATTACGTTAGTTAATATACATAAATAAATTGGTACAGCACCTGACAGCTTTCTGAGTCAACAAACATTATCTGGAATAATGATGGTGATGGGTGATATGATGGAGGAGGAGGAGGAAGAAAGAAACAAGGAGCTATTCCTGACAAGTCCACACCCCTCATTCCCGTGGATTATAGTGTCCTTGGATCACCACTGTCCATAGCCCAGGCAACTTACAGAACTGTTCTCCTCCCTCCTCCCCACTTTCATTACAGAGTGAGCTTCTTATGGGCAAACATAATTCTATGCACATCTGAATTTCTGCTTTTTGACATCAAATAACTTTTCCATAAATCTTGAGCAGATTATTGAGCAAATTCATGCAGTCCCCATCAAATTATTATTGGCTATGGCTGCCCAAAAGGAAACAAAGGAAACGAATGACCACCAGGAAGACAGGACTTTCAAATATGCACCAATAGAAAACTAATTTTATAGAGGAAAGTAAAATTGCCGGAGAAATTGAGAGGAGGGAAGAAAGGGAGCTAGTATCTACTGAACACCTGGCATGTACAAACCACTATGCCAGGAGAGATGGAAATATTAACTTTATTAATACTACACAGAGATTTCATTAATTTATGCTTATTATGTGGCTGGGGATCACAAAAGATAGTGATAATTAAAATAAAAGTGATTTATGAAATAAATTGTCTGAATTATGCCTTATCTGCTGAATTTTATCATATTTGATTTTCATAAGGATTTTTTTGTTCCAGGTATTACATTCCTTATTATTAAAGAGGAAATCAGGTCAGTGAAGTTAACAGATTTGATCCAAGTCAAGTAGCCATACAGGGGCAAGAGTCTATTCTAACCAAATTCAAAGTCAATGGTTATGTCTAGGAAGTAATGGCTCTGCTGCTCCCAGATGTCAGGACTTCTTGGATTATATCACTAAATATCTGGTAAGTCATTGCCAAAAAGTCAGAATTGACTGATTGTTTCTCAACAGATTTCCTGTTTTGTCAATTTTGGGGTTATTGAAATCTCATTCAAAGAAAAAATAAATGATATATGAGTATTGGAATGGATCTGTAAAAATAGATATTGCTAAAGAGACAGCAAAACAATACCTGGGTTTTTGCTGGAAACACTAGAAAGCAATGTAAGGTGCAGCCATGACAATGCACCTTGGAATCTCCAGCTGTAGGGAATAATTGACTGAAGGCCTTGGCTGCCACTTTTTGATATCCATTGCTGAATTTGAAGCAAGGCCATGCCTCCCTGGCCTTCTCCAGGCAAGGACTGAGCATGGCAGAGATACTAAGGTAGGCCCCAGGAAGATGAGGTGTTTTCTGAACTTACTATAGCTTGAGGACTCCCCCAGTGGCTTTGTTGGATTTGTCTTAGATTGCATGGTAGTCTCAAGGGTTACCCACCAACCTTCTCTCCCTCTCCTCTTTGCTTGGAGTCAGAGACTTGCCTTGCTGGTAGCTCTCCCAATCTTCCCTGGTGACTTGCCTGCTTTCTCTCACACAGGCTTACCCCTTAAAATAATCCTTGTGTTTTTAATCTGGCCTTGGAGTCTGCTTTTTTTATTATCTATATGAATATAATGCAGAACAGCCATGTCTTAGCAAATTGCCTCACAGACTAATTCAGTTCTGACAATAATTTTTTATGCAAAATGAGGAAATTATCATAAAGCTTTAAAATATCACTTATGTGGGATAGCAAAACTCTAAAAGTATTAAAAGATTTTAAAGTTTATTATGTGTTTTGCATATGGGCTCTTGTTTATTCTTGAGCACAATCCTACAATGTAGCATTAGTCTTCAATTATCATTGTTCAGATGAGGGATCTGAAATTATAAAAATTTGCCAGCATTCCCAAGATTACACAATGTTTTGGTGACATGTTAAGTCTCTAATCTAGGTCTCATGACTGAGAACTTTCATAGAGTGAGGTTTTTAAGCACTGCATTCTATTCAGCATCAGTTGTTGCTATATCATTTAATCATTCTTCTTAGATCTGCTGTTTACATATAGTAAAATTGCAATGTGGTCAGATCTAGTTAAATGACTTCTTAGAAAAAAAGTCATGTATATATCCATTGCAGGTCTAGTAGTCAGTGTTCAAGGGTGGTTAGTTGAATTAAATTGAAAATTGATACACATGGAAAAGACTTACAATGTTTACCAAGAATCTAATAACCTAAGAGCTATGCAAATTCAAATTGATTTGTTTAGGCTTTCAACTTTAAAATATCATGTTTGTTTTTTAAAAGAAAAACTAGATACACACACAAAAACAATGACTAAACATCAGAGGCCAATAACGAAGTGGAAGCTGAGAACAGATGGCTTTATAAACTACTGACTACAGGCCTAATGTTCATACAGCATGCTGCCTCTTGCCAGGAACTTTCACAGGTAGTATCTCATTTAATTGTTGCAACAGCCCTCAGAGGAAGGCATGATCAACTTGTTTCTAAATATGGAAGAAAATGAGCTTCAGAGCAGAAAGGATTACACCATGAAAGGATTTCAGTGGCAAGTATTCCTGGCTAAAACTTAAAGGGTTTGACATATAGGTAGAGGAGGTGAAGTTATGGGGCTACAGGTTTATGTGCAAGCATTTGCCCAAGCAGATTTTCATGGTCTTAAGTGAGCCCACAGAGAGCATTTCTATGCTGGACATAAGGCATGATTTGAGTATTTGGCAACACTGGCTAACAACATCCTGGCAGAATAATGGGTATAGTGACTATTGTGGTTCACTCTCAAATGGCCTCATGACCAGACAAGATCAGTGGTGGAGAGATGTACCATTGGATGAGGAAGAATGTACCAAATGCCATGTGACAACTAGCCAATGTATGTGTTTTCAAGTACATGTGAGACTCCTCCACTGAAGATGTTGACACTAACTTTTATAGTGGGATGGAATTCCTCTGTGTGCTGATTTAAACAGGAGCCAGTAAAATTTAGTTTCACTTTTAACATGACTCTTCTTCCTCTTTCTGTAGACTAAATAAAATGCAAATTCTGCTTATATAGGAAGACACTTTGGTCAGAGCAGGAGAGCCCTGGGGTAAAAGACAGCTTGCATTATAGAGCTAGTATTCCAACCAACTAGTTATGCAACCATGAGCTAATCATTGCTGCTTTCTGATTCTCAAAAGAGATGGTTAGACAGGAGCTAGCATGCTTTCAGGAGCTAAGTGAGTGATGTGCCTATTTTATGTGACAATAGCGAGTGCCAGGGCCTCTGTGAACTGAGGAATATAAATATTATAATACAAAAGTTTTAAAACTCAATGTTGAAAAATATGCAGTCAACTTTGGTCTCTGGATTACCAATGTGTAACTTCTAGACTAAATGTTTTCTAACTTAACATTTGATGACTTCAAAGAGTAAAATGAGAAGCACTGATTTCTTTGGAAAACATAACCACTAATAATTGTTAACCGTGTACTTTGGCATGGTGAATATTGTTCTCTTATTAAATAATGTGCTTTTTCCTTTTGTTTTTACTCCTACTCACTGTAAAAGCAACTTGCATAAGTGGTCCATACGCAGTAAATACTGGGCGATAGAAATTATTCAGAAATTTCAGAAATAATAATGTGTTACAGTGTTATTTCTATGTAGACATAGAGAGGAGAAGGAGGAGAAAGAAGAAGAGGAGGAGGAGGAGGAGGAAAGAATAAAGAGGAAGAAGAGAAAGAAAAAGTCATGAGACTAGTGGGCTTAGAGTACAGCTTTAACCTATGAACCGTAGAGAAGGAGACTCAGGTGGTAGAGAAATCCTGAAAGGCAGATGATGAGAACCTAGATGCTTATTAGAGGCTGGAAGGGTCCTAGCCATGGAAATAAAAGCTAGCTTTCCAGGATGTTTCAGAATGGATGCGATTATCTTCCCAGGGTGTGCCCAGGAGACTTGACGAAAAGTCCTGTGTTCCACATTGTACATGAGCAGTATGCCACTCAGGTCTGAGCTAGAATTTAGTTAGGTGGTGGCAGACTTACAGAGTCCTGAGACCCTAGTGTGGTGTGGGAAAAGCCAGAATGAATTCTCTAAACCTCCAGAGAAAGTGCACAGAAAGGGCAGAAGGAGGTGAAGGGCTAAAAGTTCTGGCTGATTGGAAGAAAATGGGAATGGAGAAGAGGATGCAAAGTTGGGAGACCTGTGACTGCAAAGCACAGGCAGAGACAGAGCTGCCAGGACACTGGCCCTGGCATTATGTGGGCATTTATTTGCTCAGTAACAGTTTTCTTAATGGATCTCACGGGGCCTTCATTTAATCTCAGAAAAGACCAATAAAATTGGTAAATACTGACTGAGTCCTGATATGCCAGTCACCGTGCTAGTTATTAAGAGCTAAAAGCATCATGGTCCCCTGTGTAAGACAAAGTGCACCAAGGGGCATGAGGGCAGAGAAGCGAGAAGGAAGGAGTTTACCAGGTGAATAAAAGAGGGGATGCCAAACTACCAAGAGATGAAACTCCCTGCTTCTGACAGAGGAGTGAGGTTGGCTGCAATGGAGGAGGAGCTAGTGATGGGTCACTTGTATGTAAAATGCAGAGAAGTAAAGGGAGTGAATCTAGAGTGTAAATAAAGCCAATAAAAATGGCAATCGACACAAGGAATAGATAAGACCCAAAGGACACTAAAGAATGAATGAAGGCAATGGGGCTTTTTTCCTCTTGCAATAAATGATCCCATAAGAGCCTTTGTATTCCCCTAACCCAGAATTGTGTGTGGAGCACAGTAGGTGCTCAATAAATACTGAAGGAGTGAATGAATTTCTGCTCAAAATGAGGACATGGCTTCTAATAGTTAAAAATAAAACAAAACACTCAAAGATAGGTTCAGATACCAGGAAAAGTATTGAATACTCCAAACTATAATTGCTTCAGTGTTTCCCAAACTTTTGACATATGTGTACCCCTTCTATAATTTTCGTAATGCTGAGTAGCCCTCATCAAAAAAAAAAAAATGGATGTATTGCCGAAACTGGTTTGGCTCAATGGATAGAGCATCAGCCTGCGGACTAAAGGGTCCAGGGTTCGATTCTGGTCAATGGCATGTACCTTAGTTGTGGGCACATCCCCAGTAGGGGGTGTGCAAGAGGTAGCTGATCAATGATTCTCTCTCATAGATGTTTCTCTCTATCCCTCTCTCTTACTCTCTGTAAAAAAATCAATAAAATATATATATTTTTAAAAGATGGATGTATTTTAATAACAATCAAAATATATTTTTCTTTTTTGGTACATACACAAAATAATAATAGAAAAATTATTCATAATAAAATATAAATAAAAGTTATATTATAAATAACATTAATTTGCTCACTGGACCATCTCACGCCTCACAAGGCTGTATTGACTCATGAGAATGTAGAATTAGGTGCATCTAAGCAAGGTACAGTACATATCCCCACCAAACTCTTCCCTTACCCCTGGGGGTACACGTACCACACTTCGGGAAACACTGGCCTAAGGGATTGGAGTTGGTCCACTCCACCTCCTTATTTCCTTTGTATGCTGAATTCTTGGAGCCTGGGGTTGGAGGTGGCAGGAGGCAGTGAGTGAGAGCATCAGACCCCTCTTGGGAAGCTGCAGAAATCACCGACATCCTTGCTCCTGACACTGGGCCTGGGGCCAGACTTGCTAATTAACCATGTGGATGGAGATGATGGAAGTAAGCAAACTTCTATACCAGCTGCTCCCAAACAGCCCTCAGGTCTAGCCCAAGTGACAGTAAACAGTCTGTCAAAGCATTCCTTTCTGTGGACACTATCCTCTCACAGATGCTAAAGTATTGATTGGCCTGAAACAAACTGAACATACCTGCCTCTAGAAATGCTTCCTGAGCGCAGCCCAAAACCCAGCAGAATTTCTTGGAGGATCAGTGAATATTTTTTGGTTTTTCTTTTATGAACTAAGAAAATGATTTTTAGGGGTGGGGAAGCCCCAAAAATGTCCTTAAGGAATGTCTCATTAATTCTCAGGTCTGCTGAGGAGCAGCAGGGAATCAAGAGAAATGCAGGACCGGTGCACAGATTAAAAAATAGCAAGTCTATGTAGGCTGATTAAGAAGTTAAAGTTTGTTATAACCATGTTTCTAAGTAGGCTGCCCAGTAATTGTTAAAAAACAACAACATGCACCAGATAAAGTTTCAAATCCCATTTCGGCAGAACAATGAGATATCATTAATTTGTGTGGTCATTGTAATAGAGTTTAATGAATTTTCTGGTTGAATAATCTTTGGTAAACTATATGCCAATTAAGTAAATACCAGCTAAATAAGTATAAACAAGTGAAAAATAAAAGGCCAGGGGAAGATCATTCTACAAAACCTTCATCATCTGTTCCCACGTGCTTTTTCTCCTGGATTTTGGAGTATGAATCCTGCCACGTTTCCTCTACCCAGAATGCCTTTGCAGAAGGAATCCTGTCATGTGAATTTCCTATTCTTGGCTATTCCTCACGGTTCTCTCACCAGCCACTTTGTGGGTAATGCAGTCCCTGCTTCACCCCAGCTACTGGCTTTCTTCTATTTGTTTCCCTAGCATTTGGTTGTAACATTTGTCATGTTTTGTATTTATTTGTTATACATTTGCTTGGCTTGTCTGTGGATTTTTCATGGGTAATAATTATTTTTATTTGTTTGTTTCCAGTGGCTATCTGGCTTAAAGCCTGGCACACAGTAGGTTTATAATAAATATTTGAAGGAACTCCCATTATTCTTTCTTATTTCTGCTATTAAATACCTGGTGTGTGCTATTCACTAAGTATTGAAAGATAAAGCTTCATGATATTTCCCCTATTCAGTATGGCCTGCTGCTCTATTCTGAAAATGTCCTTAATCAAAAAGATCCAGTTTTAGTGTAAGCTCTAGAATCTCTTCCCTGATCATGCCAGTTTTCATTATCCATGGTCAATGAACTCACATAGTTCTTGCTTTACACTCTATGGTCTCTGCTAACCATCTCTTTGTCTGTATATGGAGGCTCTCAGAGATATCTAGAGAGACTAGAATAAAAGCACACAATATAGGATTTGAAAGTTAGATTTACTTGATTATTAAAAATTACATCTGAGCTATATGTATTAGGTTGCTTGGGTTGCCATAACAAATATTACACACTGGGTAGCTAAAACAACAGAGATTTATCTTCTTACAACTCTAGAAGCTAGACGTCCAAGATCAAGATATCAGCATGTTTGGTTTCCTGTCATGTGAATTCCCTACCCTTGGCTACCTGAGGCCTCTCTCCTTGCTTGCATATGGGCATCTTCTCACTGGGCACATGCATGGCCATTTCTGTGTGTACATCCCTGAGGTCTCTTTGTATGTCTTCACCTCCTCTTTTACAAAGACACCGGTCAAATTGGATTAGCACCCACTCTGGTGGCATTTTAACTTAATTATCCACTTAAAGGTCTTATTTCCAAATATAGTCACATTCTATTTTAAAATACTGGGAGTTAGAGCTTTTATATATGAATTGTGTGGAGGAACACAATTCTGTTCATAATACTGTTAATTGCAAGCTGGTTGTTTAGGCCTAGAATTGCCAATTAGATGGAACGTCCACTTCCTTACCACTAAAGACCTTACATGCACTTGCAGCCAGGGCTACCAGGGCCAGCTACAGATGCCCATGGAAAGCCTCATTCGCGTTATAGCCTCCTCATGCCTCAGAGCTATGAAAAGCCTGGGAGACACAGGCCTGTGAGAAAGGGAAGGAAGTTAGGATAGAAATCCTAGTCAACTCCATGGCAGAATACTGGCGAGGATGAAAAGTTGCTGTCCACTACTTATATAGTGGATTTGACTTATATGGGACTTGGGTCATTGCTTATTCCCACGGAGGATGAAATGGTTAGTGGGGTACACTTTGTGGTCAGACTTATTTTTAGATGGAGAACAGCATTGTGTTCAGAGTAATCACTGCATTGGAAAAAGGCAATTATAAAATCCCATGCATACTTATTGCTGCTTCCTGAACATAAGAAAACTGTAAACATACCTGTTCCAGACTTTGAAATACCCCCCCTTTTTTTTTCCAACTTATATGGTTTAGTTAGGACTGGGGACAGGGAGCGTCAACATGGGCATGTACAAAGTTGAATCAGATCCAGTTCACACAAAATAACTATCTAATAGACAGATAAAGCATATTCATAAATTAGATCAAACAACGTATTCCTGAAAGTCCTTTGTGAAGTGTAGGGTGCTCCATAAAGGTAAGTTTTTCTCATAAATCACAGTACTAAATATCACAATACTCAGTGATGCTGGTGAGAGAGAGAGAGACAAAGTGCAATGGGAGAGCAGATAGCTCATCCCTATTAGCATATTGCACTGTGTTGGGCCAAAGAAGACACAATAAATATGCTTTGACAGGTAACATTAGGACCAAGAAGGTCTTCTTGCACCTTCCTGGAATCTCAGGAGATCAATATTCTTCCTTTATGTTCCGCCCTCTCTTCTTTCAGATGACACTCCAAGCATAACGCTAGAAGTAACGTGAAGTGATTCAAGAACTTGGGTCAAATCCCAGCTCCACCCCTTGCCAATCACACCATAGGATCACTGCTGGCTGTGGTGCCAGGTTTCCAATTCCTCAGCTGTGAATGGAGTTAATGTTTTCTACCTGATATCCTGTTATGTGACTTTTAAGTGAAATCATTTCATTTATAGCATAGAGCATAATTCTTAGTACAAAGTAATTTTTTTGTGTGGCTTTCTCTGTTTTCAAAACAATTCTTGAACTGGAGGTGGGGTGTATACCCCTTAATAAATTTTACATTCACCTTCTCCTTTTCTTCTTAATCTCACAATGAATTTAACTTTGTAAAATTAGGTAAAAGGCCATAGTGAGGGGTAAAAGAATGGTGTACTATTCTTTTACTTTCCTTGAGTTCATGGAATCTGTGTGCATATGAGGGGCAGGTGTTTTTGAGCACTGGCTACCACTTGACCAACTCTTGTTGCCCCACAAGTCATCTTTGTTGCAAAGTACAACATTCAGGGCCTGGGACCACTTGCTTGACTTTCTTGCTTCAAGGTATCACAGGGCATGTTTGTTCAAAAGGAAGAGTATTTTGATTCAATTTTACCTTAATCATTTAATATGATCTTGGACAATTAAATTTCCTTGAATCTCAATTTCCTGATCTACAATGTGCATGTGCTAGTAAAACTAATCACAGAATCAACCTGTAAGGACTGGATAGAGCAACATTCTGTTATTCTCCCTGCCATTATTAGTCATCCAATATTTTGAGAAGTGATAGCATAAGGCAGCTGAGTTCTCAGGGTAATGGCTCAATAAACAACTTTATCACAACAACAATAATTTTCCACAAATATTCATTTTTGCTTCCATGCTAAATTTATTAATTTTAATTATTTAGAAAAAAAGCATAGGCTTGAAGTATAGCTTATAATGCCATGTGAATATGTTGGTTACTTATCACAAAATGTTAATATATATATATATATATATATATATATATATATATATATATATATACCAGTTGTCTCAGAAGAAAAAAAACTTTAGATTATTGTTGTTTAAGTTTCTTATGTCACTTGGGAATGGCAACTAAGGTTAGGAGTAGAGGCTTGCTATGTAGTGATTTTTGAGGCAAGTTTTCTTCTTTGCTTTATTCATTCATTCAGTTAATGAATATTTTAATTCTTTCTATGGATTATACATTCTTTAAGGTAATATTGAAATGGTGATAAATACAGCAGTTATAAACCTTGCTTTTATGCTTCTTATGTTCTATTGCATTCTAGAGGGATTGATAGACATATAACAAATAAATGATTTGAACATATTACATTATCAAGGAAACAAAGAGTGTGATAGATAATAACAATGTATGCATAAGGGGGCTGGTCTACTTATATAAAGTAATCAGAGAAACCTCACTGAAGAAGTTATGTTTAAGCCATATTTTGAATAATGCTTACTGTTAAAATGTGACACTCTTCACTTTCCAGGCAAAACTGGGAAGTCATTATTTTTCAGATGACAGAATGTATGCCAGGCAAAAATTTCCAGATAAAGTCTTCTTTGATTTTTGCAAACTTTTAGACTATAAACACTAATCCCAATCAAAAGTGAATCAATCACCTCAGCTAATGAAACAAACATGCTTCCAGTAAACTGGCAGGTGAGATTTTCTGAGATGTCTAAATATATTAGACATTGAATAATGACAACCCTTTTAAAATTCATAGCCAAGCTCACTGGTACTCACTTGCACTGTCCCTTACATAGCACAAGAGAAAATCTCCAGAGACCATGAACAGAGAGGGAACAAACTAGTGATAAATAAGTGCTGAGTGGTTGCTTTGCAGGCATTTGCCAAGACCAGCTATCCGGAGTCTTGAGATCTAATGGCTTTAGACCCACAGAGGGTGAAGAGTTAGACTTTAGGACTCTTATGTACATACAGCTGAGAATCTCAAAGGCTGTATTTATGTTAAAGGGTAGTTTAGAGAGAATAAAAAGCCTGCCAGCAAAGCAAAGTCACAAGGAGAATTGTTTATTGGTGTTAACTCTGGAAGTAGTGAATAAATGTCTCAGTGAGAATTTTTACTATCAGCCATACCTCAATCAGGTTTGGAGTGTGAAACTATACACTGTGTGGTTTGTAAAATTTCAAGTATAAAATGTATGATAAGTAATTTTGGATTTATGGTGCTTGAGGGATGCTGGTAGTAGTTTAAATGTAAATTCTCCTTAGAGAATCTAAGACACCAAGGTTGGGAAAACCACAAACAGCAGAATTAGATACCAGAGACTTCAAGATTTTGGGAGTTATTCTACAGAATATAAGAATATTTAATGAGTTAAGAAAATACAACATAGAGCCCAAAACAGGAGCCTCAAATATTATTACTAAAAATGTTTCAATGTATTTGAAAGGAACCACATTCAACTCTCAGAAGTTAAAAACAATAAGTACTTAAAAATATACCACTCCCCCACCACCCATACTGCTCTCTCTTCTGGGTTAGAAAGAATAGAAATAGGTGAAGAGATAATTAGTGAATCCTGCAAGATATCTGAAGAACTTATACAGAATGTAGCACAAATAAAAAAATGAAAACATTAGAGAAATGGATAATAGAATGAGAAGGACTAACATAGTCAAAATGAGACCCAGAGAAGAGAATATGGAGAATGTTAAAAAGGCAATATATTATATTACATGTGAGACTGTTTGGGAACTGGTTAAAAATACATACTCAGAGTCAGAAAGCAAAGAGGTCTCAAGTCAATGAATAAAAACATATATCTAGATGTGCACTGGGGAAAATGTAGGGCATTAAAGATCAAGAGAATTTCTTAAAAATAGTCAAAGAGGGAGAAAATAAATGAGTGTAGGAATAACAGTTAGACTTAACAATCATAACAGAAGCCATAACAATATCTCAGGATTGACATAAAGTAGCTGTCAACCCACAAGAAAACACATAAAGAAAATTCAACAAAATAAGATACACAATTCATGAACAAAATAAGAATTTTAAACAAGAGAGAGAAACAAACCAAACAAACATTTAATACATGAAAATAAAACTATAATAGAGAGCACAGACAGCAGAAGAGATGAAACAGAGCCTGGAATCAGTGAGCTAGAATATGGGAACTTTCCAATAACACAATCAAAGGAAATTAAAAAGAAAAATAAAAAAGAGAGGAAACCTAAATATCAGACAAATACTGTATATCATTTGCATGTGAAATCTAAAAAAGTTGAAATCATCAAAACAGAAAGTAGAATGGGGGTTACCAGGTACTGGGGGTTTGGGGAATTAAGAGATATTGTTTAAGGGTACCAACTTGCGACTTCCAGATAAGTTCTGGATATCTAGTGTATATCATAATGATTATCACCAACAATGCTGTATTATAAACTTCAAAATAACTGAGACTAGATCTTAGTTGTTCTCACCACAAAAATAAAATGATAATTGCATGAGATGATAGAAATATTAGCTAATGCCACAAGGTTATTGGTATTGAAATATATGTAAATATATTATATAAATACATTGTACAATTTTGTCATACAATATTATATGTCAGTTATATCTCAGAAATAGATAAGGCATAATTAACACTTTTCTCAGTGAAAAAAAATATGATAAAGAAAGGCTCAGAGTAAGGGAATATGGAATTAGCCGAAACCAGTTTGGCTCAGTGGCTAGAGCATCAGCCTGTGAACTGAAAGGTCCCAGGCTCGATTCCAGTCAAGGGCATGTACCTTGGTTGTGGGCACATCCAAAGTAGGGGGTGTGCAGGAGGCAGCTGATTGATGATTCTCTCTCATCAATGTTTCTAACCCTCTATCCTTCTACCTTCTATTAAAAAATCAATAAAAATATATTTTAAAAAAGAATATGGAATTAGTGCCAAGAAACAAAGAATGAAAGAATGAAAGATGAAAGAAAGAAAGAAAGAAAGAAAGAAAGAAAGAAAGAAAGAAATGAAATGAAAAAACAACCAACAAATTGATCAATGGAATAAAATAGTCTCCAGAGTCACATAAACTTTAAAACTTTTATATGTCTCAGGTTGCATAGTACTACACATGAGTGAAAGACAAACAAGTTAGTGAATGTTGCTTGGCTAATTGGCATGCACTTGGAAAGCAATAAAATTAGATCCCAAATTAATATGTAGTATAAAAGTTAATTCCAAACAGACTAAAAATCCAAATACAAAAAAGAGGAAAATATATAGCTTTCAGAAACAATGTAACAGACTGTCTTTTTGAACTTAGGGTTTGAAAGATTTCTTAAATTAGGCACAAATTGCCTAAACCAGAAAGTAAGATTTGGTAAAATTTGACTACTTTTAATAAAAATAAACCTTCACTTAAGGAGAACATTGCAATTTATAAAATAATTATCTAGGATGTAAAAAAAAATAAGATTAAAACATCAAATAATCAAATGACTCAATAAAGCATAGCAAGATCCCTCATAATCAATTCCTAGGAGAAACATGAAGAAAAAATGAAAAATCTTAAACTTCAATGTTAAACTGAAAGTGGTAAGTTAAACTATGTGGAGACATCCCACACCTATAGTACAGGTCAAAATGTGAAAGTGACATTCCCAAGTGTTGGTGAAAATATGGTATAATAAGAACTCATACACAGAAATACACAGAAATTAAATTCTCAGGTATATACTTTCAGTTCAGAAACTCTCAATGGTTTACATTAATTCACATATAGGAGTGCTCAGCACTTAAAAGAAACAAAGAACAGAACTTCAAAAAAAAAAAAAAACACCTTTCTTGTCTTTATTTCCATCCTATAACTTCCTGTCTTGGATTACATTACTTGTGCACATGCCTTTTCTCTATTTCTCTCCTTCAACAGCTAGTGTGGATTCCTTAAAGCACAGTGTAGGGGGTGCTCAGTAAGCATTGGCTGGGAAAGGGGACAGTGTGGTCTGGGTAGTGGGAAGAACACAGGCAGGCCCTGGGAACCAGACACAAATCATAGCACTAGCACCTGCCAGCCCTACTTCCCGAGGGTGTGACTTCACTTCTGTGAGACTCATTTCTCAAGCTAAAGAGTGGAACCAATTACACCTAAAATTTCAAGAGGTTGTGTTGTGAGGAATAAACGTGTCCAAGACAGCCCTGACCAGTTTGGCTCAGTGGATAGAGCACTGACCTGCAAACTAAAGGGTCCCAGGTTCAATTCTGGTAAAGGGCATGTACCTTCCAGTCACGGGTGTGCAGGAGGCAGCTGATTGATATTTTTCTCTCATTGGCGTCTCTAACTCTCTATCCCATTCTCTTTCTTCAGTAAAAAAAAAAATCAATAAAATATATATTTTTTAAAAGTGTCAAAGACAGTGCCTGACCCAGAGCTGGAACCCAAGTCCGTTCCCTCCCTCACCCCTTCCTTCTTTCACTTTGAAAGATATTCCAAGTGGCATCTCCGGTAATGAGAGTTGTATCAATGCCAACATCATGGAAAATGCAGGTTTAATGGTAATCTCTCTACAGAGTGAGCATAATTGCTTTTGAATAAACATCCATTTTACTTGCAGAGTAATGAGGGCTTACAGATGATGATTTCATGCACTGAGCACTCCCTCTTAGAAGCCAGGTATAACCCTGCCAAGGGCGAATACTCGGGAATGGATACGATTCAGCCCCTGAACATTTCCAAGGACCCTGGCACACACAGCCCTTGGCTCAGTTCCTCCGGGGCAGGGAGCACAGGCACCTCTGGGTCACAGGGCCACTTTTCTGCCTCTGCAGTGGCACTCATTCTCAAAATCAGCCTTAATTAATATGCAAAATAAGCATAGCTCTCTACCTTCCCAACACTTACAACAGCCTTTTTTAAGATCTGAAGGAGGTTTTTCTGTGTTTCAGGGAAGATGTGGCAACTGTTCATCTTTTAAAGCACACATTTCTTATTGCGGTAAACATGCCTTTCTTGTTAGAGGAATGCCACCTGACAAGCACATTACATATTAATCAAGCAGCATAAGCTTTCCCCTTTCTCCCAGCACAGCTAGCCAGGGATGCTGAAGATGCAGACAGGTTTCTCCTGAGGTTTCGCCCTCTCTAGGCAAAACACACCTTGGTGTTGTCTTTCTTAAATGACAGTTCAAAATACAATTTTATCTCTTAAGAGTAAAGATAGAACATATTCAAAAGTGACATGAAAAAAGGAACGATAATCTAGATCAGTAGTTGGCAAACTCATTAGTCAATGGAGCCAAACATCAATAGTAAAACTATTGACATTTCTTCTGAGAGCCAAAAACTGACTTCTATGCATGGGCCACAAAGTTTCAATCCCACTGTTCGTGAGCACCTGCATGTGGTATTTTGTGGGGGAACTACACTCAAGGGGCCAAAGAGCCGCATGTGGCTCATGAGCCCTGGTTTGCCAAACACTGGTCTAGATAGATTCAGAGTAAAAACTCATAGAGCTGAACTATCACCTCCCTTATTATTTACGAAAGGCCTGGCGCATGGATTCATGCCCTGGTGGGGTACCTCAGCATGGCCTGTGGGAACTGGGCCAGAACTGACAGTCCAATGCCACCTGCAGCTCCTTCCTGCCACTCTCACTCATCCCAGCCTCACTGTACCTGTTGCTGGCTTGTACCCAGTCAGTCCCCATTGGGAGAGCTATGAGCCCTGTGTCTGGTGACCATCAGTCAGCTGAGTGGTGCTCCCACTTTGGGAGCACACTGACTACCAGGGGGCAGTGTCTGTATTGAGCATTTGCCCCCTGGTAGTCAGTGCGAATCATAGCAACCAGTCATTCGGTCATTCAGTTGCTTAGGCATATATATATATATATATATATATATATATATATATATATATATATATACTAAACTTCTGTTAATGCAGCCTGAGAGTGTATCTAGTTCTTGGTGACATTTTCCCACTTCTGACTAAATACTCAGCTCAGCAGGAACTAAAGTCCATCATTCTTCTTCATATGGCCTGCTGTTGAGCTGTGCCCATTCCCCCCGCACTCCCATGATTCATTACCCCAACAGGTGTTTATTAAGTGCTCACCCTGTGCAAGGTGCTGTGCTAGCTGCGGGAGAGATAATCAATAGACAATTCCAATTCTCAGTCTGCTCTCAGTCTAGTCAGGGCAACAGGCAATTGCACACAGTAGGATATAGTCCACAGGAAATACGGGAAGAGGTTCCCAGAGGAGAGGATGGAACTCATACCTGGAAAATCTGGTCAGGCTTCCCAGGTGAAGTGATATTGAATAATGCATGGGAATTAGGTGGGCCAGGAGGGTAGAGCAGCCAAAGCACAGAGAGCCCCACTTTCCTTATATAGAGTGGCCAGGTTCCAGGGTAAGTATCCCAAGAGAAACTCAGTCTTAAAAAATCACACAGCATTATGTATCAGAAGGGAGTCAGAAAGGCACACCCAGGAATAAGGGAAAAACCACAGGCCACTTCTGCAAGAGCAAGCATTTGAAAAATATAATTAGCTACATAAGCAATGCACAATGGACACATAGAATATAAGAGGTTGCGAGAAAGCCAGAGAGGGGACTTCATATTCAGCTTGTCAGTTTTTTGTTTTTTTTTTTGTTATTTTTTTCTTTCTTTCTTTTTTTTTTTTTTTTTCTTGCTGCAATCCCCATTTCCCATCATTCATATCTGTCCCCATTCCCCTCTGTTGGTTTTCTGCCAAGGTAGAGAGGCAACCTAGAGAAACAAGTCTTCAACATATTGGGAAATGTGCCATTATATGTATATGTGATATAATGCTTTAATCTGTTATAAGTTAACAGTATAGAGCCAGGAAAAGTTATAGATAAGGAAGAATCAATAGGCCTAGTATATAAGATATGATGTGGGATCAAAGAACAAAGGTTAAAGTCCTGGCTTTGAGATCTTGAACATCTCTAAAACCTTGTTAAGATTTCATCCTCTCATCTATAAAATTTACATAGTTGTAAGGATGAATTGCTATAAAGAAAAAAATAAATATGGATAAAGTGAGCTGTTTTTTTTTTTTTTGTGTGTGTGTGTGTGTGTGTGTGTGATTTGCATCTCAGAACAAACACAAATATTTTAAACTCTAAGAAGACAGACATCTAATATTTATTTTTTATCTGAGGACCCCAGTGCCTAGAACAATAATCAGCTCATAGAAGAGGCTCAAATATTTATCAAATAATACCTCTAAAAATTAAGGATTTGTTGGAATGCTTATTCAACTATACAGAAGCCCAAAAGCCCAGAGTTCATGTGTATTGGGGTGTGGGTGTGGGTCAGGAGGCATTTCACCAGGGAATGTTGACAGGATACATTCCTAGAAGTACACTGAGATAACAGACTCATCAAACTAGGTTCTCAGAAAGTGTCTGAATTGACTCTATATAATCATACTTAAAAAGAAATATATGAGAACCTGAAGTTTAGAGACATGACCTGATGAACTTGGGGTCATAGTAGGTAAAAAATGGCAGGAGAGAGACTAGAGTTCTTCTCATTTCCTTGGTGACTCTCTCTTCCCTCCTCCAACACACACTCTCTCTCCTTCCTCCTTCTGTGTGTGTGTGTGGGGGGGCGGTACTTTTTATGTATTATGCACTATGGTTATAACTCTGGGTGGTGTTTATTTGTATCTCATTTTGGAGACTCACTAACTTAGCTGGTCCATAATCTGGAAACCTAGTTAATAAGGATATATTTGTAAGGTAGAATCACATTTATCCTCTATAATAAAGAGGGGATATGTAAATTAACTATCACTCCACCACAAAGAAGGCAGCACCCACAGTGGAGACTGATATCCCGTAAGGAGCCTTAATAAGCAATTAGAAGGAACCTGAGGCTATGCCTCTTCCCACCCCCGTGGGGGCTTGACAGGGGACCTCAGGCTGTAACCCTCAGCCCAGTGCCAGGCCAGGGGACCTGAGGCTGTGCCCCTCATCCAGCGGAGCTTGACAAAGGTGGGACAGGCCAGGTCTGGATCTAGCCCAATGGGGAGGGGGGTGGTGCTGGCCTGTCTGGGTCTTGCGTGATTTTGAGGTGCATGTGGGTGGGCAGGAACTTGACTCTGGGTCTCATGGTGCACCCCAGACTCTGGCAGGAGGGAGATTTTCATATGTATTTTACTAATTTTCTTTAATCTCTGTCACTTCTATTACAGAGAAAGGGCAAATAGCAATATTAAAATATTTCCTCTAATCCTTTTTTAATGTGCATGAATTTTGTGCACGGGGCCTCTAGTTATTATATAAGAATCTTCTGATTTTCATACCCAATGGTCTCTTTGAATATTCATCTCTTTTATGAAAGCTGCCTACAGAGAACTCAGAGCAGCGCCCTAAGAAAGCCTTCATTTAAGAGAAAGATCTTATTGCAGCAGATCTTACAAAGAACAGTGTTAACAACTAAGAGTGCTCATCATTGAAACTTTGTCCTTTATTACAAAGGGAATTTTAAAAATTGTGATAAGAGAGGCTTATTACAGGAGCAATAGCTATTTGAAAGTTGTTTTGTTTGTTTGTTTGTTGTTGTTGTTGTTTTGTTTTAAGGAATAGACGATCACAGAGGTTGAGCACCCACAGCAAACTTATGAAGCAAGTATTCTGTATCGCATTTGATAGATGTTAAACTAATTCAGAGAGTATTTCTATTGGGCCAGTACTCCAGGCTCTGGCAATATAAGGGGCCTCTAGTGATTCTCAACCTTGTTTGCACATTACAATGACCGAAGTGACTTAAACAATACAGGAGTACCACCCACAGAGATATTAATTTTTATTATTATTATTATTATTTTTTACTTAGGGAAACACCTGTGCACTGAAATTTTTGAACGCTTACCACATGATTCTAATATGCAGTCAATGTTGATACCTATGGCTCTAGACCAGAGATTCACAAATATTTTCTGTAATAGGTCAAAGATTAGAAATTTTAGGCTTGGCTCAAACCATACAGTTTGTCTCAGTGATTCATCTTTGCCATGCAGTATAAAAGCAGCCACAGTTGATGATATGAAAGTAAATGTGCATGGCTATATACCAATGAAACTCTGTTTACAAAACAGCCTGCAGTTTGCTGACCCACGTCTGAACTCCAAAGTCATTATCTTGAATTAAAAGGGTAAACATTTGAAGCCAGGTGATCTTGTTTTGTGAAAGGATCTTGTTTTGGATTAGTTGGGGAGAACAATCTATAATAATAAAAGGGTAATATGCTAATTAGACCGGATGTTGTTCCAATGTCCTTCCTGAGGAAGCAAGGGCCAGAGAAAAGCCAGCCTGGTCCTGGGTGTCTGAGGGAAGCTGGTGCTAGCAGCAGAGGAAGGAAGGCCTCCTTTTGCATGAATTTTCGTGCATTGGGCCTCTATTTAAAGATGAAGTAAAAATTGTCCAAAAAAAGTCAATTTCTAAAAACATGCATAATGTATGTTGTTTTCATTGAGAAGTTCATTTTATATTTTAAGAAAGGTCCAGTGTGGCTAATATTAAGATTTTTAAACACTGGTTTAAATGTGTACAGCTATGTATTGTGTAGATATGTGAACACACACTTTTAGAGTTGATCTATTGAGAGCATTTTACACAGAGATTCATGGTCCACATCATATTTCTGCTTGTGTATTTGAGGTAAATACTGGGGTGTGCATGCTCTTAATTTATTAACATCGTTTCCCAGACTGTTACCTTTGACAAAAAGTAATATGTTGGGAGTAGCCAGAAGTTTTCCTTACTTGCTGAAAAGCAAAAGGCTTAGATTTAAATGATAATTTTTGGTTTTTCAAATTAGTTGTTGGCATATCTCTGAGCTTGCCATAATCAGGCCAAGACCTCCGCCCCCCTCCTCCGCCCCCCCCCCCCCAACAACGTTGTGACATTTTTTGGTCTTTCCCAGAACTGTTTAATTTTAGACCCACAGGTTCAGCCAGGCCTAAACATGGCAGTGAAAACATTAGGAGGGTTATCACCAATGGAGAAACAGAGGGCTTTAGTTGGTTGAGCGGCTATGCAGTCCTATGCAGGATGCTAGGAGAAAGCTGGACATGTAAGCGTTCAGAGCTCTCTGCTTTCCAGCACCCTGTGCCTTGATGGTTTGGTCTATACATGGAGCTTCTGCCTCAATGACGTGTTTACTGCTGCTGCTGTTGCTTCTACTTCTGAGCTCTTCACCCCTGCATTGCACTTTATCCATAGGTTCTTGAAGACATTGGGATTGGGGTCTGGCTCTAAACTCCAGCCCAGTGGTCACCCAGTGACAATGATGATAATGGTATTAATGGTTACTAGTAATTATGCTACCAGCTAACACTTTGAGAGATTTCTAAGTGCAAATTGATCAGAGTATTTTATGTGTATTATTTGTGCATTAATAGGATAAAACTCCTTGGAGAGGAGATAACACAGTCACTTCTTAAAGCACCCATATCCTATTAATATTTATATAAATAAAATTGTAATATACTAATTAGATTGGGCAGCTGAACAATCTTTTGGACATCATTCCAGACATCCTTTTGGACAAAGCCGTGGAGGTAGGGGCCAAGGCAGTGGCAGTTAGGGGAAATCAGGCAGGCAGGCAAGTGGATAGGGGTGACCAGGCAGGCAGAGTGGTTAGGTGTGATCAGGCTGGCAGGCAGGCAGGTGAGTTGTAAGGAAACAGTGGTCCTGGATTGTAAGAGGGATATCCCAGATTGAAAGAGGGTCCAGGCCGAAACCGGTTTGGCTCAGTGGTAGAGTGTAGTTCTGCGGACTGAAAGGTCCCGGGTTCAATTCTGGTCAAGGGCATGTACATTGGTTGCGGGCACATCCCCGGTAGGGGGTGTGCAAGAGGTGGCTGGTTGATTTTTCTCTCTCATCGACGTTTCTAGCTCTCTATCTCTCTTCCTTCCTCTCTGTGAAATATCAATAAAGTATATATTTAAAAAAGAAAGAAAGAAAAAAAAAGGAAGAGGGTCTAGGCTGGGCTGAGGGACACCCCTTCCCACCCCGCGCCCCGTGCAGCAATTCTGTGTACTGGGATGGATATATATATATATATATCCTGCCCTCCTTATCACTTTATCATTGCTGGACACTTGCTTTGAAATGATTCTTGTGGAATCCTCCTGTTATTGTCTATATACTTTACTGTGAAAATATCAATCTGATTAAAACCTTCTTTGACATTTGGTAAAGATGGCCATTCAATCCAGTTTGAAAAGTATTCTTTGGATACTGTAGAGTACAAAAATCCACAGGGGCTCCTCTGTGTAGAGCATTTACATGTCTACACAAAGTATTTGAACAGAAGTATTTAAAAAAAAATCTTAATGTCACAGGGCATCCAGAGGTTAGGCCAGACATGCTGATTATTCAGTACAGGAGTCTAGGCCTAGTCTCTTATGCTTTGTGATATGATTCCCTTAACGTGGGGTTGTACCTGTGCCTATTTATCATGAGCATGGAGAACACGAAGATGAGAATCACCACTCAGGATGAGTTCAGAGTCTAATGTGGCAGACAGATTGTGTAAGCACAATATCCTCATCAACAGTATCACTTCCGTTCTCAATGACAAGACCAATGTTGCCACCACCATGACCATGACCACACCCCTCCCTGCCAGCACCATCCCCTCATCAATAAGAGTGCCAACGATACCATGTTACCTGTGCTAGTGAGGAAGGGCCTGATGGAGGCAGGAAGACTGCACAAGCAGGTGTGTTTGAGCTAAGTATTCCAGGACACATACACACATAGATATTTATCAAACAGAGGAGCCTGTGTGATAGCATTGTAGTTTTCTAAGCTGAAGAGAGACTGCAGTTCCTGAAAAAGGTGTTTATTTCTCCCGGTGGCTATCAGTTTGTCTTGCTTTAGATCTAATTTCTTGCATTCTAAGATAATGCTCTAAAAAGAAATATCTCTGTGGTGCCTTTATATCTGTGTGGTGAAACACAGTTTTTACTTTGCTATATTATGAAATTTATGTTTTATATTAGAAGTAGCATTGGGCCAGTCAGACATATTGTTTTAAAATAACAAACTTAAAAATTAGTGCTAAGATCGAATTTCTATTTAAGTCAAATAAGATGCTCATAAAATTAAAAGAAATCACTCTACATTTGTTATTGAAGTTAGTCAAGTAGATATAATGTTCACAAAAGCCATTCCCCAAACGCTTTGCAGCTGAAGCTGTTGATTGAGCCTTGATTGGTGAGCTGGTGGCTCACAGAATCACAGAACATGAGCAATCATGGGGAACTTAGAGCTCCCTCACTGGGCAGCACAATAGAGCAGGTGAGTACAGAGATTCTGGATCCTGTATATGGGACCTTGTCTAAGCAATGGGACTTTGACACTTGTCAAATATGAATAATAGCACCATTTAACCACTGAACTCTTAGGTTGAAATAAGCTAAAATAAGTGAATGACCTGAATTCATTTTACTTTAAGAGTTGGATAATGAGGCTCAGAGAAGCCAACTCCTGAAAGCCACCTAGTAAGTTGGTTGCAGAAAACCACAATGACTCAGATAGCTCACTGCCCTTATACTGAGCAATGCCATCTGTTTATATAGGAAATGTAGGGGACATGAGGCTGATTCCAAAGCACCAGGCCAGAGCCTACCTTCCACTAAGTCCAAGGTGACTAAGGGGAAGGGGCGGGATCAGAGTATTCCTCTTTAGTTCACTCAAGCCTTTCCAGTGCATAGCACTCTCCCAAGGGTATTTTACTATCTCTTGTCCCATGACGGCTCCACACTGTAAGAGGTGTTGCCAAAGCTATAGTTACTATAGTTATTAACATTTTATGAGCTTGTTATTCACCCCTTAAACTCCTTAATATGAAGCAGTGTATTTTAACAGCACAGCACATACCTAATTGATTCTGCTATAAAAAAAGGTTGCTGGACTCCTAGGATTTCTGTCTTTGCTCCTGTGTCTATGAGGCATTAATGAAAGCAATATAGATTTATGGACTTAGAAGTGGTTCAAGACAGCTCAAATTTTTTCTTGCTGGAGATGGCACAATTATGCTAATTCCAAAGAACCTTTCTCCTGCTATCATGAATGATGACCTCTCTTTAACCTTTGGATTTTTACCCCTGCAGATGCATCAGCTAATGCCAAATTCTAAGGGACCTAACATTTTTACTTCATGAGATGGTAACACATATTTGGACTCTGTATCTCTAGACTGTCAACCTTCACCTATGGAATTTTTTCCAATAGCTTTTCTCATCTCTTGTGAAATAAATCTCATTGCTTTGAAAACAGATCAGGCCAAAAGTTGGAAGTTTTATGCCCTAGTTGTATGAGATACCCTCAGCCTCTATCTTCTGATCTTTAAAATGAAAATCATGGCATTTGCTCTGTATGAGGCATAGAACTTTTGTTAGTGGCCACATGAAGATTGGAACTAAGATTTATTTTAATCCCCATGTATTTATTGAAATATTACTTAGAAATAGGTTCATGAAAGTGCTTTAAGAATGGCAGAGAAATATACAAGCAAGAGAGATTATGATTACTCACATTCACTGGGCAATTTACTAAATTTCTTTTTATATTACAAAATGATTGAAGTGCATATGAAGCTAAAGTTATTTTATGTCTTGAAGTTTTTTTAAAAAAATGGTGATGATTATCTTTGTCAACTAAGTATGCATTTTAAATGTGCTGTAGGCCATAGGACGAAGCTGATGACCAGTGTTGAACATATGTGAATATCAATATAATTTATACCTGGGCTGAGAGAATGAATCCTTTTTCCCCCTGAATAAAGGTTCTTATTTTTCTCTTTTCCAGTTTCTTGACTTGTAGAAAGATAAAGCTTAGATACCCACTTAGGAAAGAATAAAAAAAAAATTAGCTGGTGTGGCTCAGCTGGTGTGGCTCAATGGTTGAGCATCAATCTATGAAACAGGAGGGTATGGTTCCATTCCTGATCAGGGCACATATATGAGTTGTGGGCTCAGACCCCAGTAGGGGTTGTGCAGGAGGCAGCTGATTAATGATTCTTATCATTGATATTTCTGTCTCTCTCTCTCCCTCTCCCTTCCTCTCTCAAATCAATCAATATATGTATATTTTAAAAAGTGGGAGTCCCCAATTCCCCATGACAATAATGTGACGGAAATACATGATAAGTTGGTTTTTCAAATACATGAATCACTTAAGAAGTAAATATATAAATCATGATGCTACGCCTGGATCTTTCTTTTCTCTTACCACAAATATTTGTCAAGTGCCCCATTTTATGTCAAATCCTGTGTTGGGCACATGTTTTCTGATTCTGGATTCTCCCAGTTTAGTTGAGGACAGAGGCATATAAACCCCTAATTATAATAAATTGATAACAGTATGCTATAAAAGGCAAGGGCAAGGACTGAAGGAGTAAAGACAAAGTCAGTGATGCCTGGGTAGAGGAAGGGATACTCAGGTTGTCTTGAGAGATATATTGGAACTTATCAGATGGGGAAAATGGGCAGTGTGTTTGTTACAGAGGGAAATGGGTGGCCAGAAGCAGTATGTTGCATAAAACACATGATACAGTGTATAAATGACAAACTGTTTGGTGTTCTTGGAATTACCAGATTGGTTTAGAAGAGGAGAGAGTGTACTGCAAGACTAGGCAGCGGCCTTTGAAGGTCATATGATATTGACCATCCCCACATAAAGTAGAATTTCAATGTTGCATCTGAAGTGGGCAGGTGGAATCCATAAATGGAAGAATTATGATAACTGTAGGATCTTAGTCTCTTTACTTATAAAATGATTACAGTACTCTCTCCCACATAGGGTGGTTTCGAGGCGTTTGTCTTTTTTTTTAAGTGCTGAACATGGAAGAGGCAAACTGTCGAGGATCAGCTTCTCTTCTACCTCCATCCCCAATGCTCTAGACCAGCAGGTGCCAATCCATGGCCTGCGGATTTCTGGTGGTCTGTGAGGTCCGAAAGGTTGGTGACTGCTGCTCTAGAAGGCATCACTTCTCATGATCTCAGTCTTGGCCCCTAAAATTGTCACCCTTATCCTGAGTCCTTCCAGGTAATTTCTATTAACCTGCCAATAAACACACACACACACACACACACACACACACACACACACACACACACTTCTATATTTTCTTTGGTTTAGAAAAAAAATTACTATTTTTACCACATTCTCTTCCATCTACGTCCTGACTTTTTCCTTGACTTTTATAAGAGAATTTCTTGAAAGAGATGCCTATAGCTTCTGTCACATGTTCCATTCCAATCAAGCTTCCACTGCCTCCACCTCCAGAGACTATTCATGTCAAGGTTATCAGTCATCCTCAGTGGTCACTTCCCAGTTCTTCTGTCCCTTTCCCTCTCAGCAGTGACTGATAGGGCTGCTTTCTCTCTGTAGAGTAAAATATTTCCTTCCCTTGGCTTCACTAATTTCACAATGTTCTGACATTCCTCCTATCTCTTCACAGCCCCTGCTCATTCTCTTTTGCTCACTCTGATTGGTGGATGATCCCAGGCCTCTGTTCTGGATCATTTTCTCTACAACTATTCTCTCATTCAGTCTGATGACTTTTAATGTTATCGACAAACATGTCCATGCCACCAGCTCCAATCCTCTCCCAGGTCTCAAGCAGCACTTACACTACTACAAACTTTTGCCCTGGTCAGTTTTGCTCAGCAGTTAGAGTGGCAGCCCTTGGACGGAAGGGTTGTGGGTTCAATTCCTGGACACGGGCATATACCTGGGTTGCAGTTTGGCTCCCCAGCCCCAATCAAGGTGTATGTGGGAGACAAACAATGTGTTTCATGTCAGTGTTTCTCTCCTCCCACCCGACTCCTCCCTCTCTTCCACTCTGTCTGAAAATCAATGAAAAATATTGGGTGAGGATTTTTAAAAAAGACAAACATTTTACCATAGTTTATTATAAAGTAGAGTTCCTACTTCACAGTCCTTCCTTTGTTTTCTACCTCATCACATGACACACTCCTCTTTTCTCATTCCACCCACATCACATTGTCTTTTGAAAAATTCCTTGAACATACAAACTTGCTCCTTCTTTCCATAGGGACTTTGTGTTAGATGTTCTTTCTGATTGGGTGGTCCTTCTTCTAAAATTGACATGGATGCCTTTTTCCAGCCATTCCCATTTCTAGCCTTTCCAACATACTCCTTTTCCAAAACTTATTCTAATTCCTCAAATAGCTATTAACACTAGTTGATCATTTTTTTCTTCATTTATTAACTTAGTGTTTTGTTTTCATAATGAGAGCAGAGGGCTTATCTTGGTAATTGCTTTACCTAAGGTCTGAGGGCACTGTTTGGCAATGATAGATGACCAACAAATACCATATTTGCCGGCGTATAAGACAATTTTTTGGCCCTGAAAAATACCGTATTTGCCGGCGTATAAGAGACTGGGCGTATAAGACGACCCCCTAACATTTCCACTCAAAATACAGAGTTTGTTATATACTCGCCGTATAAGACTACCCCCCACTTGGAGGCATATTTTTCAGGGCCAAAAAATCATCTTATACGCCGGCAAATACGGTATGTGTAAAAGGAATGATTTGACAAATAAACCTTAATTCATTTCCTATAAATCCTATAAGTAAATTCTATTTGGGTGAATGAATGAATGAATGAATGAATAAATAAATAAATAAATAAATAAATAGATAAGAATCTCTACTCATCTTCTCTCATAAGAGAGTGTTTTCAAATATCCATCACATGTGCTGTACTTGAATTGTTGGGCCAGTGGATTTACTTTGCACTGAGTTTGTCCCATTGGTAAGTCATCTTATTTCTTTGAAATCTTTGTCATCATTCCTTTTATCAGAAAGAAACAGAAGCAATGATTAGCAGCTGTCATTAACTATGGCTGCCCTTGACCTGTTGGGTGCCCCTTTCTAAACGTCAAGTATCTGCTGTGATTTACCTGGGATGGGGAATAGAATATGTTCTGAAGAGATTATCCTGGAATGTCTGGGCAAGGAGAGCAAGCTTTGTAATGTGCTTACACATAAGCCATAGTGTAGGCATGCTGCTAGAGGGAAGTGGAATACAAGAAAATTTAGGAGGAAGGGCAGCAAAAAAGGAGAGAAAGAGAGAGAGAGAGAGAGAGAGAGAGAGAGAGAGAGAGAGACAGACTGGCCAACCTGATTTCACAATTTCACACCTCAGCTTGGCTCATCCTAGCTGTATCATCTTGAACTAGTTACCTTTATTTTGAGTTCCAATTTCTTTATCTGTGAATTAGGCATAACACTATTAACTCTATAGGGTTGTTGTTCACACTAAGCTGAAATCAGTATTTCATTTTTTCCCTAGTAGATTTTCCAGCACAAAGTAGATGTTATTAATAACAACAGGAAAACAGTTAAATTGACTACTCATTCTAAGGGCTGACATTCAAATAATGACTTAGTGTTCTATCAAACTTTTACATAGAACTTTTATTCAAAGCATCTTGAAAGATGCAGAATAGAAAAACTGAATGAGTATTAAGGGTTTTTATACTTTCTTGTATAAATTGGTCTGAATAATTTTGGCTTTCCTCTCCATATAGCATTGTAACATTGCAGTGGGACTCAGAAGAAAGTACATTTAAGCAGTGGCCAACGGGCAAGGATGTGGCGTGAATGAGTCTTTGTGAGCTAGAGTATTTTCTTTCTTTCAATTCAACCCTGTTAATACTTTTTGAGCAGATACATTGAACTAGCATTCTACTGACCCCTTTACATGGATTAGCAAGATACCACACAAGACAGATATGGTGATCACAGTGGACAGATAAGGAAACTGATATTCAGAATGGTTAGTCACTGGCTAATAGTATATAATAGTATAGTGCCATTATTCAAATGAAAATGTGTCTAACATTAAGGCTGGTCATCATCATGTTTACCTCTTTTGTTTTTGTCAAACACCCTCCTACTTCTGCAACTAGAATTTCCAAGACCATTCTTCTAGTAGTCACTGATAATCTGGAGGTAGTTTGACATATGGAGATATAATTTGATACTGGCCACTAGATGTTTTACGGAAGGTCTTACCCTCTCATGTGACATTTTCCTCTGCACAAAGTTATTTAACTTATCCATCCATATTTTGCACATAAATAATTAGGATCCCAAATAAATGCTTTCCATCCACGGACAAACATGACTTGGTAAAATTGCCAATAGGTCCCATATACTTTTCCAGATCAGATAAAAGACCTTGGAACAGAGGACCCAGTGTCAATCTCTCTGGAGTATATGGGGCATGCCCACACATCTCCCCACCCTCTTTGTATTTCCTTGACTCTCTCTTTCTCCTAAGCTCTGGTGCTCTTCTTTGCCTCTGTTCGTTAGACCCCCTTACTCAGATCCCTTTATTTCAAGGCTGTCAGTTGCCAGGCCACACGATTCCAAACAGCACCGAAACGTGAAGACTGGGAGGTGCTGTGTCACCCCTTTTCCAAACGGTTGGAATTAGAGGATCTTCAAGGGTAAAATAGTACAGAATGGTACTATTTTAGGTCATTTTCTCAAAGATGTTGTGGAGAAAGTGTCAATATTACATAAGAAAAATTCCTGTTCAGATATCCCTTTCTCTTAATCACAGTTAGTATTCAAATAACAAGTGGAAGAATAGGGCTTTTGGAACAAAAGGAGAGATAATGTGGAAGAAAGGCAGCCATGGAAAAAGAAGAATGGCAAAAAATGTGGAAGATAAGGTAAAATAGGACAAGGGAAGAGGAGTAGTATTTATTGAACAACTTCAACATACCAGGAACAAATGTGGACACATTGAAAAACTCAAGGCAATTCAGTGAGATGTTATTATTCATTTTTTTAAATATAAGAAACCAAGGTGTATACAGCAAGCTTGATGTATCTAGTCACACTGCTGGTTTGGGGCAGATTTTTGCCATAATTTTACTGTCTCTCTTCTAACCTAATCATCCTAAGATTCCATGAGATAATTATATTCTGCTCTTATATAGAAAGAAAGGAGCAGAGACTTTTGATCGTTAAACACATTTTTAAAATATTGGCTTAAACTTAAACATGTTTCTTTATTATATGAATTCTCAGAAATTTTACTGGACTCATAGTGACTATAAAAAATTACCTATAATATCACAAACTCTTTTCTCATGGACCCTTTTCCTTTATATGAATAATTTCAAGGACTTTGAAAATATACAGAGTAAAAGAGTGCTAAACTAACTCAAAACCCAAATTCACTACTTATTATTTGACCAGAGTATTTTGTTTTGAACTATTTGATATTAGGAAAAGCATGTAAACTCTCTGTGCTTCCAGCTTCTCATCTGTATGATAGGGGAAATAATTTCTGGCATCTGACCTCATAGGTTACCTCTAGCTAATCATCAAGAACCTTTCAATTACCACAAAGAGGAAGACTCCTTTTCCTTTTCCTTCTACTTTAAGTTCTTCAGGGAATCTCTTCTATCCATTCAATTAGGTTCTCAAGGGGGTGGCAGAAGCGGGGGTGGCAGAAGGGGAGGCAACAGAAGCTAACAATGAACAAATAAGACTGACCCTGGTTGCCTAGTGCTCCTGGTAATGCATTGCTAAGGCCTTCTTTATAGAAATTCATGCCCATTTGACTTAGGACCCAAAGTTCAAATGAGCTGCCCTGGTTGCTGTGTCTCTACATTGACCCACAGGCAGAGGATACTCTTAGCATTGCAGCACTTTCATCGTGGGTGTGAATCTCACACGGCCATTTACTACCACTGTGCCCTTAGACAAGTTGTTCAGCTTCTTTATGACATGATTTTCTCATTGGATAAAGGTAAAAATTAAATAGTTTATTATGTGCAAACACTAGTTTCCCTTCATATCCCTGTATTCTGCTTTTGGTTTTTGTTCCCTTTCCCAAAGATAAAATGAATTCACAACTGAAACAGAAAATGGCCTGCCATACACTGCAGTCGGGAATTCTCTACTGTAACATGAGCCTAAAGAAGGTTGTGTTGTTTGGGAGAGTTGTCTGTGATGTAACTCTCTTAGCAGTAGCTATGGAGGTGGGAAGAGAAAGAAATATCCCTTTTTCAGTCTGTGAAATCTTTTTTCTCTATATCCTGTGGCCTCTATTAATCCTTCAACCTGCTCCACTGGACTTAAACTGCATGTCCAGGTACATCTCTCAAGTCTCAAACTTGTCTTCCCCTGTCTACTCCCAGGCTGAGTCAGGTGACTCCCCTGCTTCCACTACTTGAACACACATTGCACATATGGGATTGTACTTCTTCCCCAACAGAAAGACATTTTCTGCTCCCCTGGAAAGCTCAGTGAGGGAAAAGACAAGGTCTGTCTTGCTCACCACTCTTTCCTTAGCACAGAACACAGGTCCAGCAAATGTATAAATTAAAAAATAACCATTGGCGATCAAACAAGTGCATCTAAGTAATTTATCCAAATTAATTACTGGCAACTGATCTGCATTTAAAGAGCATGTGCTTTCCACTAAGCCTCATTAGCTCCTAACAAAATTGTTAGATTATACAGGTATGTTTACCTTTCAGCAATCACCTAATCTATTAACCAAGCCACACTTATTTATTGACTTTTATGATTACTCTTGGAAAGATTTTAAGCTCTATTTTATTCTTAGAGGCAAAGTTAAGGAAACCTTTCAGCTCAGTTCATTGGAACAAAATCGATATCCTTAATATGAACCTGGTATTGTATTTATGCTTATTCTTGAGGGGCTGGCAATCAAATGGAAGAGTGTGACATGCTAATAGATATTTTTCAACCTTATAAGGCTATAATAGAGGAGGACATTAAATCCATACCATTCACATGAAAACACTAATGAAAAGGATTTTTAAAAACGACAAAACCTTAATTGGATCATTATTGACACGATGGAATTGAAGTAAAAAACAGATGAATAATTCAGAATATGCTCATGACCTTCCCTCTTGGGACCATTAACCTGTATTTAGTATTCAGACATAATGAAGTTAGGCAATCTTACACATTTTAGATACTCATGAAATAAAGTAAAAAAAAAACACACATATACATACACACACAAAAAATATTTTGTGATGGGGTGGTGGTGGTGGAGGTTTTTACATGGGCACAACTGTCAATATTTATGTCATAAGGTAAAAGATAAAGTGTTCATTTGTGGCAAATGATTTTAAATATAAGATTCATACAGTTTCATTATACATTTCTGTGGTTTATTAAACTCAAAGCATTGTATAAAGATTTTTCAGCAGCTGCAGTTATAACAGTCTGGGATGAGCAGGAGTTGGGTCAGACTTCTATGTTCCCTCCCCTTCCTATTAACCTTAAGAACTCAGCTTTACTAAAATGATAATAATAATAATAATAAACTACTATTTTTAAAAATGTTTTTTTATTAATTTCAAAGAGGAAGAGAGGAGGAGAGAGAGAGAAATATTGATGAGAGAAAATTATTGGTTGGCTACTTCCTCCACACCGCCTACTGGGGATGGAGCCTGCAACCTGAGCATTTGCCCCTTTCTTGGGAATCCAATTGTGTCCTCCTGGTTCATGGGTCAAAGCTCATTACCTGAGCCATACCAGCTGGGCACTACTACCTTCCTTAAGAGATATTACAGTGAATTAGAATCCAACACATCTGGGTGTAAATCTCAATTCTGATAGTTTCTAACTCATCTAACATTACTTCTGATATTTGGTTTCCTCCCTCTACATGTGAGGCTCCAGAAAAATGAGATGAAATGTGTAAGTTTCTTGATCATAATAATTGTTAAAAAATGTTAACTGCCTTTCAGCTGAATGTTCACAAACACAATAGTACACATGTGCTGGAAAAAATATAAATGCATAAGCATTGAAAATTATAGGTTTATAAAGAAGTGGGAGCTCTGGAAAGTAGAGAACATGTGGACCTTCTGGAAGAAATAGCTGCTGCTCATATCCAGTTGATTATTATTTTTAAACTAGAGGCCCTGTGCACAAAATATGTGTACGGGGGTATGTGTCCCTTAGCCTAGCCTATACCCTCTCCAACCTGGGACCCCTCAAGGGATGTCTGACTTCCCGTTTAGGCCAGATGGTAGTAGGACCAGGCCTAAACGGGCAATTGGACATCCCTCTCATAATCCAGGACTGCTGGCTCCCAACTGATCACCTACCTGCCTTCCTGATTGCCACTAACTGCTTCTGCCTGCCAGCCTGATCACGCCCTAACCACTCCTCTACCAGCCTAATTAATGCCTAATTGCTCTTCTGCCAGCCTAATTGCCCCTAACTGTTCTCCCCTGCTGGTCTGATTCTCCCCCACACTCCTGCAGGCTAGGTACCCAGAACTGCCCTCTCCTGCAGGCCTGGTACCCCCAACTGCTCTCCCTTGCAGGCCTGGTCCCCCCAACAGCCCTCCATTGCAGGGCTGGACTCTCATATCTGCGATCCCCTGGCCATCTTGTGGCAGTCATCTTGTGTCCACATGGGAGTAGCCATCTTATGTGTTGGAGTGACAGTCAATTTGCATATTATTCTTTTATTAGATAGGATAGAGACCTGGTGCACAGGTGGGAGCCAGCTGGTTTGCCCTGAAGGGTGTCCTGGATCAGGGTAGGGTTACCTTGGGGTGTGGGATGGCCTGGGTAAGAGGCCAGTGGTGGTTTGCAGGCTGGCCATGCCCCTTGGTAACCCAAGGATAGGCCAGGGCTGGCTGGAAGCAGGTATCTGGGATTTATTTATCTTCTATAATTGAAATTTTGTAGCCTTGAATGGAGGCTAGGGGCAACCAGGGTGGGCGGGAAACTTGGCTTTCTCCATTGCCAGGGGAAACACAAGCCTCCTGCTCACTTCATCTCTGTGATGGCAGCCATCTTAGTTTGGTTAATTTGCATACTTTCTCTGATTGGCTGGTGGGTATAGCGGAGTGATGGTCAATTTTCATGTTTATCTTTTATTAATTTAGATGGAAATTTATTATTGGTGATAAAGCAAAAGGACACTCCACATTCTTTCTTTTCTTTTTTTCCCCTTTATTTTACATTTTATTGGTGTGCCATTAATCTACAATGAACATAAGGGTTTCATGTATGGATTAGTAATTTACAAAATATGTGTATAGCATCATGTGCCCACCACCCAAAGTCAAACCTTCTTCTGTTTCCTATATTAGGATCCCTATCTCCCCTACCCCACTCCTGGAAACCACTATACTACTGTTTGTATACATAAGTTTCAGTGAGATACCACCTTCACAGTTAGAGTGGCCATTATCAAGAAAACAAACAACAACAAGTGTTGGAGAGGTTGTGGGGAAAAGGGAACCCTCATTCACTGCTAGTGGGAATGTGGACTGGAACAACCACTTTGGAAAGCAGTCAGGTGTTTCCTCAAAAACTTAAAAAATAGAGTTACCATCTGACTCAATGATCCAACTCCTGGGTATAAACCTGAAAAATTTTCTTTTTTTAAAAAAATTTATTGATATCGAGAAAGAAAGGGAGAGAAAAACATCTATGGGCTGCTTTAGAGCCTGCAACCAGGGAATGTGTCCTAAATGGGAATCAAACCAGCAACTTTTCAGTGCACAGGGCAATGCCCAATCAGCTGAGCCACACTGGCCAGAATTGCCCTTCCAAAGTCATACAGGAACACTGTCATACAGATCCACCTAAAGATTATTTAATTCTCTATGGGACTTTATATGTATGTGTATATATATATATATATATATATATATATATATATACACACACACACACACACACACACACACACACACACACACACATCCATACTATGGATTAGAACCCAAACTCTGTGTAACTGCTTATTACTTTTTAGTTATTTTTTTTTCCAGTAGAAAAGACGTTAGTTTTGTTGTCCTTTAGGACATTCACGAGTTTTATATTTGAATCTAGCCATCTTATTCTAACATTTATTTCTGTAATATCTATAAATAGTTCTACAAATGCTCTATAAAATAATATTATCATATGCTAAGTTTTCTTGTTAATAATTAATCTTTGGTATCTATTCACTTATATTTGAAAGATTTAAAAAAAACTGTATTGAATATTATACTTCGACTCTCAAATGTTTTCATGGTTGTGGTCTTTGGTTTGTGGCTTCTGAGTTCATTACTTTACTCTCTTCTGTTATATTTCTACTTCTTCATGTTGAGATGGGCTGCTCAATTCATTCCTTTGTTTTAAGAAATTCTGTCCTTAATATAAAGCATAGACCTAAATTATCCATCCTTGAGAAAAATAAATGAGATGCATTGGCCATTCAAATACAGCTCAAGCTTTAAATAGGTAATCCACAACTCTGGTGATTTCCAGAATAAGAAACACCAGCTACTTACCATAAGCTTCCCACTCCATAGAAATAGTTGTCCCATAGAATTTCATGAGCATGAATGGAATGTCATTCCCATTGAAAGTGGTAGGATTCTCTTTGGCAGTAATGATTATTAGCCTTATTTATTTTAAATATGACTTTCTAGGAATTTGGTTCAAAATGTAATGCTTAAATGTAATAATTCCCTCAGTCTTTTAGTATCAGTTTGAAAGACATGGATTTTAGAATCATACAAATCAATTTAAACTGGGTTTGAATCAGTAATAGTATCACAAAGTAAACAAAACTAGAGGATAATTTTCTTAGTTTTAGCATTTGCTCCTGAAGATATGGATATTATTGTCCTCACTTTATTGTGGAGGTTAATTGAGATGATGTCTGTAAGATCCCATTGTAGGAGACCCTGTGTGTAGTAGGTGATCTCTCCACTTACCATTCTGCCTTGCCTGCCTTTCTCTTAAAATCTTTTTGAATAGAATAAAAGGAAAACTGATTCCTTTTAAAAAAAAGTCTATTTTTAAAAGAATAATAAAAAATGAAATATTCTGGAGACTCCATATCACTCCAGAATAAAGTTCCAATTCTTCAGAAAGAAAAAAAAAATCTTTTTGAATAGATCCTCTGCTACTTGCTATAATAATATCTAGGATTACTGAATGTGCATTTTCTGCCAGGCATTAAACTTATATGTAATATGTTTATTTTAAAATTCAAATATGATATCATTTAGAAAAATAAAGAAAAAACACATTTTAATTAAAAATGGATGAGGACGGTTTATATACAATGCATGAATGGGTTGACTAAACAGATTTATAAATTGTTTGGCTGCATTTGTACAGAAAAGTCATCCATTTTTCTCACTGGTTTTCTCTGCCTCATCCAGAAGTCAGCATTCCATTTTCAGCATAAACATTTCCACATGCATAGGCATTCCACAGCCTCATTTTCTCTCATACTTCCAGATCTTTATATACTCTGAATAACTCACAATAATATACAAGAAACCAAAGACTTTCCAACTCAAGCTTTATAATATAACCTTGGTCATAGCAGAGTGACATAATAGAGTGGATTTGAGTTCGGGCTCCATCATCAATTCACCAAATGATTTGGACAAGTTATACAAGTTCTATGACTAATGAGGCCCCTGTGAAACAAGAATGGTGAAATTCATGACACAAGGCTGCTCTGAAAAGTGTATGAGAACTCACGTGAAGTGTTAGCACATGGAAACTATTCAAAAAAAGATTTTAAAAAATACATTATTATTACTGCTCATAATACTGCCCTTCTTCTTGATGGTTGTTTGATGAATTATGATTCCATTCAATTTTTGCTGGCTATTACAATGCAAGCATTGAAGGCTGTGATGATCCTGGACTCTTTTTGCATGCTTTTTCTGAGTTCACGGTGAAAGTTTTCATGTCCCACTTACCTCTAGAACTAATAACACATTTTAATAGCATTTGATAGCAATTGTATTAATATTAAAGAGCCCAATTTAAATAAAATTTAAGCAAGCATTACCAATTATTTAAACTTGATATTTTGGTTAAAGCAAATGCTGTGGGCTGAGTATAAATTCTAAGGTATAATTAGGTATCCTTAACTAATTCTCACTTATATATTAAATTGAATAGAATAGATTTTACAATAAAAAATGGTCTTTTTCTCCTTACAACTCTAAGCTAAGCTTCAGGGAAAGACTTTTACCTCCTATAATTTTAGAGGCAAAGATTGCCCACCAATTTATTAGCTTCATCTATTAGTATCTGCTTTAAAAACCATAGCATTGACTATATTTTTCCCCCAGAATATAGTTAGGGTAATTATTAGATTTTAGCTCTAAACACAATAACTTACCTTTGTCATCCCTGAAACACACCAGTATTCAAACAGATGCAGAGTCATTTTCATTATCAGGTATTAAATCTGAGTATATCTCCCACTAAACTCAGCATTTGCTCTCTAAGTTACTCCTCAAATATTCTTCTCTGAAGATACAAATTTCACCTGATTTGAATAAACGACTTCAGAAAACTTTAAAAAATGTATTGGCCTGGAGATTCCTTATTTACAATGGCTGAGTAAGTTCTTGCCAGATGTAATGGTTCATAATAGCATTATTTATAATAGAATCAATCCAAATATCAACTGGTGAATGCACACAAAAAGTATGACCTATCTAGATAATGTTTGTATTTGGCAATATGAAGGAACAGACATATTTCAACATGAATAAACCTCACAAACTTTATACTAAGTAAAAAAAAGTCAGAAAAACAGGCAACATATTCTAGTAATAATTCTATATAATAAAAGTCTAATGTGCTAAGTATCCAATAGTTCAGTTGTCCATTCAATCAATCAAAGCATAATATGCTAATGATATGCTAAGGCCAATCAACTGCTCGCCATGACATGCACTGACCTCCAAGGGTGGACAGTTGACCAGTCAACCAGTATGATGTGCACTGACCACCAGGGAAGACACTCTGACTGGAAGGTTAGCTTGCTGCTGGGGTCCAGCCAATTGGAACTGAATGAGATGGGCCAGACATACCTTGGTGCCCTCTTAGGGTCCCTCTCTGGCTGATTAATCTCTCATGTACCTCCCCTGGCCTAATTGTGCACTGGTAGGGTCCCTCAGACTGACCTTCATTGTCTCGCAATCCACGACCCCTCAGGGGATGTCGGAGAGTCAGTTTTGGCAGAACCTGCAGGCCATGCTGAGGGACCCCACTGGTGCATGAATTCGTGCACTGGGCCTCTAATATGAAATAACCAAAAAAGGCAAGAGAGATAAAATGTGGATAAGAACTTTTCTTCTGCTTGGCTTGGGAATAGGGACTGCTCCCATGATCTCTTTGGGGTGAGAGACATGTTCAAAAACTTGCAAGTGGTGATGATTTCGTAAGTGTGTACATTTACTACAAATCATTGTATGGTATATTTTAAAAACTTGAACTGTATGATAGGCAAATACCTCAACAATAATAAAAATCAACAAATGGGAATTATACAACTGAAAAAGATAGTATCTGAAATAAAAAAAAAATAACTGGATAGGCTTAATGTAAAAATAAAAAAGAAGAAAAAGCTTTATAAACATGATCAATGGAAATTGATTTGAAGAGAAAAAATACTGAAAAATAATAATAGCCTCTTAGGGATCTATGGAATAGTAACAAAAGGTTGACCATAATGTGATTGTACCCAGAGGAAAAAGTTTGAGGGAATGGGGCAGAAAGATCTGAACATGTATTCATTGAAAATCTTCCAAATTTAATGAAAGATAAAATTGTAAGTTAAACAAGCTCAACTGAAACCAATCCGGGATAAGCACAACACAACCATGTGTAAGCCATCATAGTTCTAGTCCCATAAATTATAATGAAAATCTTGAAAGCAGTAAGAAGAAAAATAAGTTACATTTAAGGAAACAATGTGAATTATTTTTTTACTTCAGAGAAGATGAATAGTGTTCACGTGCAGAGAAGAAAAAATACCACTAACAATGACAATAAACTCCTCACTAGAATTTTGTCTCCAACAAAAATATTCTTCAAAAAAGAAGACAGAGTCAAGACATATTCAGATACTAGAAAGCCTAAAGAAAATTCTCCAATTTGAAGAAACTGACAGATGAAAACTCAGATGATATCAGGTAGAAAAAAAATAAAGAACATCAGAAATAATAAAAGTGGATAAGTGTAAATTACTATTTTCTATTAACTTCTTTAAAATACATGCAACTCTTCATGGCAAAATTATAACATTGTTTTGTGATGTTTATAATATAACTACATATGTATTGCAATTACAGTGTGACAAATTGGAAGAGTACTAACTGTATCTACATGATTGCAAGTTTTCTACATTTTATGTGAAGTAATTCAAATTATATACAAATAAGCTGAAAGAGTTAACAATATATATTGTAATCACTAAAAATAAGGCAAGGACATAAATCTAAAAGACCATTCATAAATTACAATAGAATTTTTAAATATTTCCTGCCAAAAGAAGGCAAGGAAGGAGGAACATAAGGAAAGCAGTAATTAAGCAAATATAGGGTGTCCCAAAAATGTATACAAATGCTTTAAATAATTATAAAGTTGGTGTTTATCAAATTACAGGTCATTTTCAAAATCGAGCTATCACCTGTTAAAATATGCATATACTTTTTATGTGTATAATGATATGATGGTAGGATCAACTCTAACCACATCATTGTTGAAGTATTATTAAAAGCCCAACTCTCCAATTAGCAGTTAGGCTTTATCATACTATATACGTTGTCTATAAGTACTGCACTTTAAGTTTAAAGAACCAAGCAGGATAAGTTAATGGAAATATGTCACCCAAGCAGTGTACATAAAAAGGCTGACATGTCTGCATTTTTGTCAGACAAAGTAGAGTTCAAATTAAAGAATACACCAAACAAAATTTGTCACTTCATAATTATAAATGAAAATATAATAATTATAAATGTTTAAGCAATTAATAAAATAATTTTAAAGAAACAGAATTAAAATGAAAAATTAACAACTCTATAACAATGTATGAAGATTTTTAATACCTATCTTTTAACAACTGATATCAGTTAGACAAATAGTAAAAACTTGGAAAATAAGAATAAAACTACCAACTCCTTGGAAATAATTAATATTTACAGAATTCTTATAAACATTCTTTTCCAATGTTTATGGTACATTTGCCAAGATGAGCTCTATATTTTCATTTACATTAAAAAATATCCAAGACATTTAAAAATAATTGAAACCATAAGTAGTATGTTATATGACTACAGTATTCTATGTCCAAAGGAATTAAACTAGAAATCAATAACAGTAAGTTACTTAGAGTATCAGATTTAAAAATTAAATACATATAGCTAGATTTTTTTAATTTCATAGGCCAAATAAACAATAAATCACAAAGGAAATTAGAAAATAAATTTTTGAACCAAATGATAATAAAACAAAGCTTTTTAAAATTTGTGTATTATAGCTAAAGCAATGTTTTAAAGAAACTTTATAGGTTTAAATGCTTATAAAAGAAGAACAAACTAAAATCAATAAGTTAAGCTTCCCACTTAAGGACATAGAAAAAAAGGGTATTTTATACTATACTTCTAAAACAGTGGAAGAAAACAAATATGACATATAAATGAATAAAAAAAAAACTGAAAAATAATAGAAATAAAACATTAATTCCTTAAAAGTGTCTACAGAATTCATAAACCTCTAATTATACTGATCAAGTAAATAAAAGACATTATAAATTACCAATATTAGGAATGACATTTAAAATATAAGTTAATTTTATAAATAACATACCGTAAAATTACATAGCTTAGATGAAATGTAAATATTTCTTAACAACAACAAAAAAATACAACTGGCTCAAAATAAAACAAAACTCTGAATAGCTCTGTATCTATTAAACTTGTATCAAAAAAAACTTTCTACAAAATAAACTTCATGTTCTAACAATAAATTATATCAAACATTTAAGGAAGAAATAATACAATTCCTTCAGAAAATAGAGGAAGAAGAAATATATCCCACCTTATTTTATGACATCAGCATAACTATTAACATAAAAATATCTTACAATAATGAGTATAAAAATACTTAGAAAATTAAATATAACTATATCTAAAATTGACAATACCTCATAATAAAATAGGTTTATTCCAGTAATTCAAGGTTTATTTAACACAAACCAGTCAATGTAATTCACCATATTCAAAGAATAAATGAAAAAAGCTGTATCATTACAATGCATTCAGACAAACCATTTCACAAAATTCAATACCAACTTTGTTAGAATCTCGCAAACAAGAATAGAATTTCCTCATTTGATATAAGGCATTTAGAATATCTATAGTTAAATCTTATTTAATTATTAAATATTGAACACTTTTCCATTAAGATCAGTAACATGACAAAGCTGCCCCTCCTGCCATTACTTTTTTACCATTTTACTGGAGGTTCTATCTAGGCAAACAATAAGGTAAGTAAAACAAAAGGCCAAAAGACAGGAAGGAAGGAAGATATAAAACTATTTTGACTTGTAAACAACCTGGTTGTTTATGTGAATCACCCCGAGAAAATGCACAAAACAACTTCTATGAGTGGCATTAGCAAGTTGCAGAATACAAGGTTAATACAGTAGGTTCATGTGTTATATCCGAGATCCATTCCTATGGCGCGATGTAACATGATTTTTGCTGAAGTCAAAACCCACCTATATAAGCTCATATGTCACATGGAGCACATACACAGCAGTAATGAAGTGAAACAGTAAAAAAATTAATTAATTAATAAAAAATAAAAAGAAAGATAATTCCTGTCCTTTACTTGTGGTAAATAAATAATAATAATAAAAACATAAAGCACACATGTATGTACATGCATTGAAATTTCGGAACTTTTTTTTTTTAATATATAAATGAGAGATGGCTACATAACCACAAAATGATGTACATCGAGTCTGACGTAACCAGAGGACTGCCTGTATATAAAAATCAATTCTAGTCTTTATATTCTAACATCAAAGCAATTAGAAATTTTAAGTATATAACAGCATCAAAAATACTTAGGTATAAATGCAACAAAAGAATTTGCAAGACTCCTACACTCTACACTATGAAATACTGTGAAAAAATTATATCTAATAGTAAATATCAAGTTACTTGCTATTTTTTTTGTGTGTGAATGATTTTGTAATCTCAGAGTAACATGCTAATGATATGCTAATGCTGCTCAACAGCTCACTATGATGTGCACTGACCACAAGGGGGAAGATGCTCTGCCTGAAGGTTAGGAGTCCTGGGATCAACTGACAGAGATGAGCAGCACATGCCCTGGAGCCCTCTCATGGTCCCACCCCAGCTGGCCTACCTCCCACATCCCTCCCCCGCCCTGATTGTGCACTAGTTGGGTCCATGGTTTGGCCTGCACCCTCTTGCACTCTTGGACCCCTCATGGGTTGTTGAAGAGCAAGTTTCAGCCTGATCCTGCAGGCCAGGCCGAGGGACTCCACTAGTGCACAAATTCATGCATTGGGTCTCTAGTTTATTATAAAAGGACTAGAGGCCCAGTGCACAAAGTCTTGAACCTTGAAAGGAACTTGAACCTTGAAAGGAACTCAGGTTGTGAGGCTGCAGTGGGCACAGGGGCATGTCAACCCATCCTCCACACCCCTGCCTGGCCCTTCCTACCACATACCCTGGTTTCCTGTCTGCTGGCAGGCCCACTCCTGCTGCCACTGCTCCCATGCACTGATGGTATAGGTCCAGCTCACATCTGTGGAGAGCATGAAACAAATGGGGCTGGTACCAGCAGAAGGTGCAAGCAGGGCCATCACTGTCAGTAGGTGCAAGTGGCAGTTGCTCCCCTGATTGCTCCTCAAGAGCAGGGTGAGGTAAAGAAACCCTCATGGGCAATTGGGGCTGGCAGCTGCCACTGGCAACCACTTAGAGTGCTGACCGATTGGGACCCGTGCCAAGCTCTGGCAGAGGCTGCAAGCTGCGACTCTAAATCTGGTTGCAGGTGTGAGTGGGGCCATCACCAGCAGCAGGTGCGAGAAGCAGCTGCTGGCCCCAATCGCCCCTCAGGAGCAGGGGGAGGAGGAGAATCCCTGATGGGCAATCAGGGCTGACAGCCACTGCTCTCCCCCTTGAAGGCACTGAGAGATCTGAGCCACCACCAGGTGCCAGCAGTGGATGTTAGAGGCAGTTCTGACACCAGCAGCAGGTGTGAGCGAGACTGGCAGCAGATGTGAGCATGGGGCAGTATCGCAGAACGAGGAGCAAAGAATGTTCAGTAACCACCAGAGGTTCACCCAGATGATAGTGGCTGGCACCCCGCCTTGGTCAGGCACTTCTGCTCACCTGCCCCACCATCCCACTCAGCTGACACCACCATATTCCCTTTGTGGTCAGTGCACATCATAGGGACCAGTTGTTCGGTTGTTCTGCCGTTCAGTCTATTTGCATATTAGCCTTTTATTCTATAGGATATTACTCAGGAATAGCCAGATGGGATAGATTCCCAGGGCAAGGTATGAGGAAAGGGCACAGAACTTCCGCGCACTCTGTTGGTGAGGTGCTCACTCTCCCCAAATCTTCACAAGTCCACCCCTTCCTTTCATATTGTTATGGAGGCTTCATTACATAGGCATGGTTGATGATATCGTTGCCTCTTGAACTCGATCTCCACTCCCTCCACTTCCCTGGAGGTGGAGAGATGAGACTGAAATTTCTAATCCTCTAAATTACAAGGTGAGTTTTCCTGACAATAAGCCTCTATCCTTCCCTGTTTTCCAAAACTAATCTTATAAACATAACAAGAAACACCTTTACAGCTCCTCTCCAGAGATTCCTAGGGCTTTAGAAGCTCAGCACCAGAAACAGAGACCAAATGTGTACTTCTTATTATAAATCGCAGTATATAAATGTATGTAATGGAGAAATATGCTAATTAACTGGGACTCTGTAATGGGTCAAGCAGACAGGAAGAGGTTGTGCATGCAATGTTGGGGGTAGGGCGGCAGGGGCCTCCACGTGCCTGTGCTGGGGGGAGGGCCTGGTCAGCAGTCGCCGAGGCTGCTTGAGGGGCCAGAGAGGGAGGCAGGGTCAGACCTGAAGTGGCCCTAGTTACTGCAGGGCCTGGGGAGCCAGGCAGGACCAGACCAGCAACTCCAGGGTTAGTGACAATGTCTCTTGACAGCAGACAGCAGGGCCTGCTTGGGCCTAGGCACGGTGACCCACAAGCAGGCAAATGGGCCTTGCAGGCAGCACCCAGCAGGGCCTGCTTAGCAGTAGCAGTGGTGTAGAGCAGGCAGGCCCTGCAGAGGGCAGAGAACCATGGGGAGTAGGCCTAGCCTAAGTCCTCAGAAGGACATCCCCTGAGGGCTCCCATATTGGATAGGGTGCAGGCTGGGCTGAATTTCATGCACTGGACCTCTATTCACAATATAATATTCATGAATTGAAAGGTTCAACTTTGTTAAGTTCTCAATTCTCTCAAAATTCCAGGAGGCTTTTTATAAGTTTATGTTAAAACAACCACGAAAAAAACAACAAACACTCAGAATATCCACTCCATCTTTCAAAAGATGAATGAAGATGGAAGACTTATGCTACTCAAAATTAAGAAATACTATAAGGCTACAATAATCTTGATACTGTGGCCTGGGTATGGGATTCCACAGATCTAATAAACAGAATAGAGAATCCAGAAATAGAGCTACCCTTATGAGAATTGATTTTGGGGGGAAGAAAGCAAAACAACACCACCAAAGTAATGTAATGGGAAAGGGAAGCATTTTTAAACAACAGTGCTGGAATCACAGGATTTTGATGTGAGAGATGACATGAAACCCTACCTGACACCATACACAGAAATTAATTCAAGAAGAGTCGTAGACAGAATGTAAGAGATAAAATCATAAAGCTTTTGATGGAAAACAGACTACTTTCATGACTTTAGGGCAGGCATTTCTTAGGCCACTAAAAGCAATAACCATGATAGAAAAAAATGATAAACTGGATTTCATCTAAATTAAAAGCATTTGCTCATCAAAAAAAAAAATCATGAAGAAAATGAATAGCATGCCACAGACAGGGACAACTATTTGCAAAACATACTTTTGACAAAGAACAGCAACCAAGATGTATAAAAGTCTCTACTCTTAGGCATTTACCCAGGAGAAATAAAAACCTGTGTTCATAAAAGACTCGTATAAGAATGTTCATAGCAGTTGTATTCCGTACAGCTAATATAAGCAACAGCCCTGGCAACCTTCAATAGGAGAATGGGTAAACAAACTGATATATTCATTTCATAGGTTACTACTCACAAATAAAATCACTAATACATTTATCGACATGAATGAATCTCACAAACATTTTTCTGAGTGAAAGAAGCCTTACATAAAGAAAGAGGACATGCAGCACAATATGATTCCACTTACATAAAATCCTAAAATAAAAGAAACTAATACATGGTGACAATTTTAGGATATTTTTCCCCCACCGGGAGAGTGGGATAATGGTAGCATTTCATATCATGATAGGTGCTTGAGTTGCTCAGGGGTATGCACTTGTCAATAAACTGTGAGTGTACACTTAAAATAATATACATTTCATTGCATGTTAAAATTACATTAAGAACTAAACAAATATTGAATTCTAGTTAGTGGTATGCATCCTGAAATATTTAGGGAGATAATGTGCTTGTGTATTAAACTGTGAAATGCACTGAAAGGCAGATGGAATAATGGGCAGGATACAAATGTATGTCAATATGTAATAAAGCAAGTAAACAAAATATTAATGGTAGAGTTCAGATGGTGCATATGTGGCTATTCACTGCAACATTTTTCAACAATGGTGTGTATTTGAAAGTTTTCAGTTAACCTTTTGGGAAAACAAAGAAAATAATTGCTTTTTGAATCCTAAAATTTTAGTTACAAATAAGACAATTTGCTGAAGTTCAGAAATATTTAGGAAATTAATAAAAAAAAAATATTGGGCATTGAAGACAATTCCCACTTGTTTACTCACATTTTTGAGAGGATTTGGTGAGCTGTCTGCTTCCTCACCATCCTCACTTGCAGCATTTGCCGAGACTCTCCTTCTAATTCCACTCCATGCTTCTTTCCTTTCCCCTCCCACATGCCATTGTTATTGTCTTTTCTGTCTCCTTTTCTTAACAATCCCTAAAACAATATTCCCCAAGGTTTTTCCATAAGTCTCAATATAATCCATCCATAAGTCACAAAATTGTCCTTAAGACCGGTAATGTCAGAATTCTCTGGTTTGTTTTCAACAAGTCCCGACTCATCAGCAAACCAGGAAGCTCCTGAGTTAGACTCTCTGTGAGCGGGACCTGAGGATCTGTGGTCAACAAGATCCACAGGTAACCCGATGCACCTGCTACCAGCTCCTGATTTAGGCACTTCCCCGGTGCCTGGCTGCACCTGCTCCTCTTCTCTAGCACTCCCCCTTTCATTCCTTTAGTTTGTTTCTTTGCGTTTTACCCATAAGATTAACATCTTCTTATAATAAAGCTACAATGGTGTCATGCCCTTATACTGCTCCTGCTTGGCTTGACAAGACAAGAATGAGTAACTCCACATTTGAGGCATCACAGGACTGGCAACTTTATTTCTGTAGTATAACATGTTTTTCCTCCTTTTTATCATCTGTATTTCAAAAACGTTCAGATATTGACTTTTCCCAGAAGTGCCTGACGCATTTATGATTAGTTCCCAAAGCAGCAAGTTTGGTTTTATCCATTCAGAAGAGCTATAATGTTTCAGCTTGTGATTGCAAATGGCTTATGTATATTTAGAAAAGAATATTGTTATTATTATTATGTTCTGCAGGAAAAAAATTAACTTTGTTATTATGAATCTAAAACTTTCTAATTTGTAAACCTCTCTCCACATCAAAATGATTGTTTTTAGTTAGCATAATTTTGAAATAATTGGAACTTTTATAAAAGCAACTACAGCAGAACCACTTAATTATAAGACTCGCGAGGTTGGAGCAGTGTCTGTATTGATCACCGTTTCATCTTCAGCACTAGCATCGTGCCTGAGACGCACTCTCCAAATGTACTTTTCATAATACATCTCCAATACATAAAAATACCAACATTATATTACCAACATCACAGCATTTGTTAAAAAAATAGATTGTGACAAAGTTTTTGATGCAAGTTCTTGTACCTATATAGTATATGCTCAATAAGTATTAGTTCATTTCCCTGAGTTTATAAGAAGAGACACAGCTTAGTCTTCCATCGGAGAAAGTATATTTAGGAGTGGAATCAGGTAGGGGTAACTTATTCCAGATGTTACAGGAGAAGAGAGCACGTACAAATGGCTTTACCCATTGTCTCCAGTGTTTCAGAGTTACTGCTTCCTTTCACTTTATTGTATTAGTTATTACCACCTCCAGATCAATATCTTGCCCGAACCAGTTTTTTTTTTTGTATGGTAAATATGTTTATAGGAGGACATACTCTCCTGTCCCCTCTCACCTAGGCTTTTGTCTACAACCAAACAGAATGTGAGTTAAGAACAGAACTATATACCTAGTTTCTATTATTTTCAGAGCCCATGGAGATCAGGGATCAAGTAGTAATGTGGCAAGGAAAATGATGATGGAATACAGATTTGCATTGATTCTCCAGATGCCAATAACTGCGAACAAACGGGCTCTCAGTCAGGGTCTTTATTTAAATGCTCGCAGGTGAAGAGATGCCTATTAAGGCTTTTTGATAACTCCTGGCTGTAACAAGTGGAGTTTTGGTAAACCAGTACCAATCGATTGTCAGCAGTTTCAAAGCCCTGAGATTGGAATTTTCGAAGGACTGGGAGAAAAAAAAAAAAAAGGGCTAACTTCACCCTCTTAGTTTATCCTGCTTCATCTTTAATTCAACTCAAATCCACAAATATTAACTAAGTACTTTTAAGTGCAAAGCAATGGGATGAAGGCCAAGTATCCGAAGTAAGAGAAACATATGCTCTATACAGGGTTAATCACGCCACTGATAGGCTATGATACTCATATGTGGAATCTAATGAGTAAAATGGACTAACAAGGAAAATAGAGACTGACTCATAAATAGGGACTTGGTGGGGGGCATGAAGTGATTGAGGGGGAAAAAAGAGAAAAATCTCATGGACATCAACAACAGTGTGGTGATTGTTAGGAGGAGGTTAGTGGGGGCAGGTATAGGGGGGATAGATAGTGATGGAAAGAGGCTTGATTTGTGGTGGTGAACAAATGATACAGTATAAGATGATGCATTTTTGGATTGTGCACTTGAAACATGTATAATTTTGTTAACCAGTGTCACTCCAATACATTCAATAAAAGCGGCAAAAATAAATCCTTTGTTTCGAAATTTTAAAAAAAATAGGTTGTGATAACTGCAGGGATGATGATAATGAGAAGGAGGAGGGGGAGGACAAAGAAGAAGAGGAAGAGGAGGAAGAGGAGGAAGAGGAGGAGGAGGGAGGAGAGTAAGGCTAAGTATAAAACTTTTCTCTTTGGAATGCTTCCTCTGGCAGATATTATTCCAGGTGTTTGCATGTTCGACAGAGATTAAACATATACTATATGGTCATCACAATATCTTATAGAAAAATGTTATGAATCACTTCATTTCACAGTTGGGGAAACTAAGGCATCAAGTTTTTAAGAACTTGACTAAAGTCACATAGCTAATAAATGCTGGGCTAAAAATTTAACTCAGACAATCTGTCTCCAAAATTTTAAGTGCTGAGAGGGGCAACAGAAGGAGTCATTAACTCTAACTGAGGGTAGTTAATAACAGGAAGTGATATTTGAGCAAGAATTGGGGGCGTGTAGTCTTGGGATTGGACCCACAGGTTCTATAGTTCTATAGTGGAACGGCTATAAAAGACAGTGGGCATTGCCTAAGCAAAGTCATAGCTGCACAAAAGTATGTCATGCACGCTGTATATTTTTCATCTGCTCCCCCAGTTTCTATCACAATTCCTCTCTTCCCTGCTCTGTACTCTGGGAAGCTGATTTCTATATACATAGTCACAGGGACTCCCTTGCCTTCTGTTTCCATTTGTGTTTGACCATTGGGAAGCACCAGCATGAGAGCAAAGGGTGTAAAGATAGAATCCAGATTTCTTTTCCCCACTGGTCAAGGGTTTGGCAATGGCTGTGACCCTTTACCTAAGTCTACAACCTCTGACAGGTAGGCTCTTCAACACAGCTACAACTCCTTCCAAGTTCACTCCTCGCAACTTGTCCATTCACCAAGCTCTCTTCAGTTACCTTTTTAAGTGTGCCCTTTCCTGCTGTACATTGTCTTGTATCTGCTACCCTGTTTCACCGAAAATAAGACAGTGTCTTATATTAATTTTTGCTCCCAAAAATGTGCTAGGTCTTATTTTCAGGGGATGTATTATGTTTCCATGAAGTCGGTCTTATTTTCGGAGGATGTGTCTTATTTTCGGGGAAACACGGTATACATTGTCTTGTAGAGTCTCCTTAGGGAACTCTGGGCACCACTATGTGGATAATGAACTAGAGTCCTCCCAGCTCCAAGGCATGGTGGAGAGAGATGGAGACTTGAACAAAGGCAGGGGTGGTGAGCGGAGTTAGAAAGGAGGGGAAAAGGCTTCATTCATAGGATTTGCAAGTAAATAAGTGGGGGAAATAGAGATGGCTTTGTACGTCCAGATAGGTGGCCTCAAAGCTGCAGAAGTAATACTCTTGTCCAGCTAACAAGAAGCCAGAAGGTATCTGGCAGCTGAGAGAGCATGCCCAGGACTGATACCCGATTTGCTCCATTTTCTCCATCTAGGGCAAAGGGGTAGCACTGCCTTTATTCTCTCCTAGGACTTCTAGAGTTTTGCAGTTTTCAGTTCTATAAGTTGTGGTTGAATTCTGAAAACAACCCCGTGAAGTAGAAAGAGCAGATATTAGCATGTTCATTTGAGAATGGGAAAAAATATGTTTTGAAGGAGCAACATGGCTTACTCATGAGGATGAGAACTAATTTGGACTTCTGCTGCCTCCATGCTGCCTTTTTATCCAGGCTCTAAGTATGTTCCAGGAGATAACAGGTTAAGTTAAAGTGCCAGGGCTCTGTTATAAAGGTGTTGGAATGCAACAGGAGAGTGCCCTGGCCCTCCTTCTGCACCATGATAGCAAATCCTGTCTCCTTAAGAATCTCTCTCAAATGATGGTCAGGTCCTGAAAGGGGTTAAATTCCAAGTCCCTGAATCTCAATTAAGGAAAAAGGATCTTTGATAATATACAGATGATAATAATATATATTCCAAGCTACTGGAATGACTGGAACCATTGGTCCAATGACATGCACTGTGGCCAGCTGACTAGCCTGATGGGGGCAGGGCTGGCCAGCCAAACTCCCGAGGCACCTCCCCCCAGCCGGCCCCAATCACCACCAATCTGGGCAGGCTGGCCAGATCCCACCCATGTAAGAATTAATGCGCCAGTTCTCTAGCAATAATAATAATAATGTCAACCCAAAATATTAAAAGAGACACTCAACTCTTAAGAATTTGCTATGACCAATAAATTAGGTAGAACAGAAAAGCCATCTAAGAAGTCAGTAACAGAAGTGATTATTTCCAAAATTATATTCAGTTTTCTGAGGGGAAAAAAAAGATTTGTATTAGAATCTTGTCTCTACCATTATAACATATTAAAACTGGGGGGAGGAGTGTGGCATAGTTTTCCTCAAACAGTTCCATGCAACTTATTCATTCCTTGATAAGAGAAGCAAATAAATGAAGCAAAAGAAATAACAACAGGGTGATGAGACAGAGATATGCTAATAAATATTCAGTGCTAAAAGATTTCAGTGATCCAAAAAAATATGGAAACATCATGGAAAACAAGTTTGGATAAGTTTCTGTAACATGGGGCTTTGTAGAACTGTTATATGCTGATATCCACCAAGTGAGACTATACATGTTAATTTCAGATATATTTGTTCTCAGACCCTATTTTATAAATGCAGTATAGAAAATGCTAAATAAATAATCTTCTAGGTTTGGTGGCCATTTCCTCAGTGGGGAATAGACATGGGGATGATATTTACTATTTGGTGAGCTGTTCCTTTGCATCCAGCAATTTGCTGATATGCTTGTACACATACTCATTGTTAATTCTCACCAATGCTCTTTAGAATAGATATTATTGGCCCTGATTTGCAGATGAGGACACTTGGGCTCTGGGTAACTAATTGTCACTCAGTCACTTAGTTATTAAGTTGAAGACCAGGAATGGAATGATTCTTTTTTGTTTAAGCCCTTATTCTTTCTGGAATATCAGAATCACACACCTTGTTAATACAGAGCAGAGTTGGAACATTGATTCTTTCTTCTCCAATTTTCTCAAAAATGTAAATGCTGGAACATGGAACATACCAGGTTGTCTTGCCCCATGCCCAGCCTCTAATCTAACTTGGCCCAGGTAAGATCATAGATAAACTATAGCCCAACACTCTGTGGACTTTCCTCTTTGAAATCAATATTTTTATTGATTTAAGAGAGAAAGGGAGAGAGAAACAGAAACATCAATGATGAGGGAGAATCATTGATGGGCTGCCCCCTGCTTGCCCCCTGACTGGGAATCCAACCTTGGCCTCCTGATTCATAGGTTGATGCTCAACCACCAGCCATGCTGATTGGGCTGGACTTCCTCTTTACATGCCCACTTCTAGGCTGTGAGCTCTCTGAAAGCAGCAACTGTGATGTATTCCTCTAACAGTGCTAATGTTAGTGTAGCACTTGGTGCCGTTTGCAAAATGAATGTCCAGATTTTGTAGGTCAAACCACAGGGTCATATGTTCTTCATTACATCCATCCAAACTACCTCTGCTGCCTTTTACAGATGAGTCCCATTTTGCTTTCATAAGAGTCTTAGAATGGTTGGTTGCTCACTTCCTTATCATGAGCATTTCTAGGGCAAAGGAGCTTGATTATTTCTATCTGTTCACTCCATTCTGAATGAGAAATGTACATGGCTTCAGTTCAGTTCAGTTCAATCACTCAATTCAAATCCAAGTCCCTTGAGTCCAATCCAATATAATTCAATACAGTTTAGTATCACCATATTTCTTGCTTGAATTCATCCTAGTCTTTACATTCCTGGAAAGCAAGGGTATTATCACTATTTCCCCTGCTCCTGGCACAATGCATTCATTCCACTTAGTAGGCCTGCTATTGGTGAATGGATGACTAAATGAATAAATGAGTAAATATTTAATATATTTAGCTAATGAATAAGCATTGGAATAAAAAGAAAGAATCTTGAATTTATTTCTGCACCTTTCAGTTTCTAGTGATATGATCTTGAGTGAGATACTTAACAACTCTGAGGCTCAGTTAATTTATCTATAAACTGAGAAAAATAATATTACCCAGTTCTGAGTATAGTGACTTTAATTAAATGAGACTATACAGGGGAAAGTGCTTGGCACTGTGCCTGGCACATATAGATCAGCTTTGTTGTTGCTATGGATATTATTAATACAAATTATATTTAAACTAGAGGCCCAATGCTTGAAATTCAGCATGGAGGAGTGGGGTACCTCAGTTCAGCCTGTGCCCTCTTGCAATCTGGAACCCCTTGAGGGATGTCCAACTGCCAGTTTAGGCTCAATCTTCACAGGGATCGGGCATAAACCAGAACTCAGACATCCCTCTTGCAATCTGGGACCACTCTCCCCTAACCACTCACCTTCCTGCCTGCTCACCATAAAGGTCATATATATATATATATATATATATATATATATATATATATATATAGTAGAATAGTTGAATGAACAAATGAGTAATAATTTCCCTGGGTATAGTGAAATTGGCAGTGATAAACTTCAGGTCTAACTCTGACCGTTAACTACTGTGTAGACTTAGAAAAATTACATGACCTGCCTGAACTGTTTTCTCATCTATAAGTTGGGACAACTAGAGTCTACATTTCAGGGTTGTTTCTAGGCTTAAGGAAATAATACATGAGCATTGCAAAATCAATGATAAAAATCTAGAGTATAATAAGAAACTACTATTACTTGAATGTAACAAGCAATATCCATTAATATGTCTAAGAGAGTTGTCTGAAACATAGAAATAAAATCAGGCTTACTCATATGGCTTGATGACAGATGTGAACAACCTTGTGAGTCCATTTCAAAAATGATAAAAATAAGCCTACTCTTTTCTCCATTCAAGTTAAGATGACTAACATTTAATAAAGTTTGAAATATCGTGGCCAATGTCCATAGGAAAGAGAAACACTAATGTGTTGAATGGACACCTTAGCGTTTGGTGCTGTAGTTGCCTGGTGTTTGATTTGTGCAGGAGAGCAGGCCACTTGCAGGCCATTGTCATCCCCTTCTGCAGGTGCTCAGTTTAGGATGTCAGGGAGAAACTGACATTGACTTTCAGCATTGTGCTTCCAAACCTTTTCTTTTGATATAAAGCCCCTACCTCCTTTTTTAGCTCCAATTCCTTCCCTGACAAAATGGGCACAGTTATATTTAATTTCATGGGTGGTGGTAAAAAATGAAATATTTATACTTATTCAGAATTTATATAGCACCAGGATACTTCACAAACATTAGGTTACTTAGTTTGTATACTAATAACTTAATTTGTATAATATCCCCACCTTATGGATGAAGAAACTGAGTTGCTGAGACTTATTAATTTAGCTAAATTCACAAACCTACTAGGGGCAAAGCAACTAGCAAAGAGCTTGGTGAAGACTAGGTCAACTGTAAGAGACTGTGTTCTTGCTATGCCTAGGGATGATGCCCTAAAGCCCCTCATTCCATGTGGTTATATCCCCACCTTAACAAAATTAGAATGTAAGTACCATATAAAAGAAAGAAAACTACAAAATCCTCATATTTGTTTTACTTATAATATTTATTAGGTTAACCCAGACGCAGTAGCTCCTCACTTTGGAAGCTCACTGTGGATTAGACTAGAGAAGACATAAATAAACAGACTACTTCTGCTTGGTGTTGGCCATCTCAAAAGCCCATCATGCAGCAGGGACTTGGGGACTCTTTCATACATAGGACACTTACACAGCTAACTCAGACAAGAGTAGCCCTGGGTGGGCAGAAAGAGGAGACTCCTAGCAGGTGGGTTCCGGTATTAGTCTGGCTACATAACCTGGTTTTTGGGGGGTCTAGAATTGTCCTAAGAGCTCCATATCCAATAAGCTAAACCATTCCTCTTCTTATTTCTTCAATGTTCATTCCACTTTCATTTCCTGAATGAATTCTAAGTCTCAAAGTGGAGCTACTTGCCTGGCCAGAGGACATCCCACAGGACTCATCCAGTGCCCCCTCTTCCTCAAGCCTTCTAGCTTGGAGTTTTACCAATCTAGTAACTCATGGAAATCGACAAAATGCTCATCATACTGGGCCACAAATATCATCTTGAATTTGTTCTTTATTACTGCATAACAATTTCCCACAAACTTTGGTGCTTAAAACAACACATGTGTCCCTAGCTGGTTGGCTCAGTGGATAGAGCAGCTGCCTGAAGACTAAAGGGTCCTGGGTTTGATTACAGTCCAGGGCATGTGCCAGGGTTGTGGGCTCAATTCCCAGTAGGGGGCATGCAGAAAGCAGCTAATCAATGATTCTCTCTCATCATTGATGTTTCTAACTCTCTCCCTTCCTCTCTGAAATAAATAAAAAATATTAAAAATATCAACAACATGTGTATTATTATATCCCAGTTTCCAAGACTTCAAAGCTTATCAGGCTGTATTTTAGCTGGATCCTATGCTTAAGTCTCAGAGGTTAACATCAAGTTGTGAACCCACTATTATCATATCTAGAAATTATACTAGGGGAAGATCCACTTCAAAACTTGATCAAGATGTTGAAATAATTTATTTTCTTTCAGTTATAGGTGTGAGGTCACCATTGCCTTGCTAGCAGCTGTCTGAGAGGACCACCGTAAGCCCCTAAAGACCACTCTCAAATCTCTGCCATTTGAGCCCCCTCAGCTCAGCATTGGAGAACCTCCTTGTGTCAAACCCCCCTCAAGGTTCCAGTCTCTCTTAAATCCCCTTCTCTGACCAGCCACAGAAATATCTGTTTCCCTAGGGCTCTTATGATTAGATCCACCAGGTAATCTTATATTAGGCCAACTGTGCAATAGAACATATCCTGATCATGAGAGTAAAAGCCAGTATAGTCAGTCCAGGGAATTATGCTGGGCATATACACCAGGGGGAGAGGAAGTAAATCATGGGGGCACTTTACAATTCTTCCTACCACACATCTCTACCTTGAAATCTGGCTTCCAAGTCCCATCCTCTGTTATAGCCTCTCAGGGAATGATGCCAAGCCTCATTATGAGACAAAATTTATGATCCTTACCACCTACCCTTGGAATCTGAGTTTTGGGCAGGTGGCTCCCATTAGGAAATCATCTTCCATGGGCAGCTCAGTCCCTTTAACTGAGTACAGATTATTCCCAGACTCTTGTCCTTTCCTGCACTTGCCACACACCTCACACTGAGCCAGCCTATACAATGGCATCCCAGGTATATAGCCAGCTAAATACTATACTGCATGACAAAGGCCTCATTTATATACATAAGGCCTTGAAACATACGATGGAGATTCTGCCTGGTGAAAGTGGTATTGAGAGGGAAAAGGTTCAGAGGGGTGACAGTTGTTATGAATTTGATAGAGGATGAGAATTACATTAGAGAGCAGAAAGAGCATGTCAAGAATAAGTCAGTAAAGCCTCAGAGAGCAGGAGACTGTGATGCAGAATTAGTTTAGAGGGAATGGAAAGGAGCGTTTGAATTTTTAAAACTACATGATCAGGAGAGAGTACAAAAAGGATCTTCTATACCACTAGAGGCCTGGTGCACAGATTTGTGCACTGGTGGGGTCACTCTGCCTGGCCTGTGGAGATCAGACCAAAACTGGCTCTCTGGCATCCCTTGAAGAGTCCCAGATTGCGAAAGAGCACAGGCCAGGCTGAAGGACCCCGCGGGTGCACAATCGGGGCCAGGGAGGCCTCCAAGGCATGTCAGGCCCATCTCGCCCAGTCTCAATTGGCAATATCTCAGCAGCAAGCTAAACTACCAGTTAGAGCATCTGCCCCAAGGTGGTCAGTGTGTGTCATAGTGACTGGTCCAATGGTTGAACGATTGGACACTTAGCATATTAGACTTTTATTATATACGATATTCAAATTGTAATTTAACTTGGAAATAAATGTAGCCACTAGTTCTCAAATAGGGGATGGCGTGATTTGATGTGTTTTGAGAATAATCATTCTGAGGACAGGATAGGTTGACTTAAGGGGGACTATTCAAGAAGCTGCAACAGTAGACCAATGGAGGGCAGTAGTTGGGGGATTAAGAAGACAATGAATTAGATACTAATTTTGAACATGAAGGCTCTGGGTATAGGCTTAGTCTATGCTGTTGACTGCATTTTGTAATTTTGTACCCTACATTATATAACTCATTTTATATTCTTCTCTAAATTTTGCATCTGTCTGTTTGTCTTCTTCAGTGATATGCATGAACTTTGATGCTTTTATCCTTCAGGTATTAGATACAATATTTCATCAGGTGAATATTTCACTTCCACATGGATTCATAGCAGAGTGAACGCATTGTCACTGCCATGGACCCAACATTACTGCCCCTCCTATCACAGCTAAGATATCCCAGGGTGATTTATGCATGTCACTGACTCCAGATATCTTTTTCCAAGCTCTCCAATGGGGGTCATTGTTTCAGAAGCATCTGCTTGTGATTTAGAGACATTTGTCACACACACCCTGTATCATAAAAATGGCATTGATATCTATCAAAAAACTATGTGTTGGAAATCTAATCTCTGGTGATATAAGTCAGAAGAATGGCTACCCTTTGGGGATTACGGACTAGAAGGGGACAGAAAGCAGCCTTCTGGAGTGCCAGCAATGTCCAATATCTTTATCCGGTAGTGGTTTCATGGCTGTGTTTACTGTGTGAAAAGGCATTGAGCTGTGCCCTTAACATCGTGTGCTTTACTCTATGTGAGTTATGTCTCAATAAAAACAAATAAAGGGAACAAGGAAAGAATAACCATGTGTCATTCCTGAAGCTTATCTATAATGCTTAGAAGGTGGGTTTTATGATTTCCATTATTTAAAAAATTGAGGTTCAAGTTCAAGTGACTTCCCCAAAGTCACATGGATAGCCAGAGACAGAGGCAGAAAACAAGCCCATGGTGAACTCATTAAATAGGCTCTACGTTTTTAACTATAAGACTAAGGCTTTGCAAGGCTTATTTCTGACCTGCATTTTTTCCCCTTTCTGAAATACAATGAACTCTGGCTGTACATATGTCCCTCTACTGTGCATGGTAGACTTATTGTATTTTAAAATGGTTGGCTCCAATGATGCCACAGACCTTTGCCCAGGGGCAAATTATGATTTTTCCCCCTTCTATCCAAGGGGAAAAAGCTCTGAGACAGGAAAAAGCTGAGACGGGAACCAGAAGGGGCTTAGACTGGAGAGAGTAAACTGCCCCACCTTTTGCTGGGTCCCTTAGCTGAGCCTTCCTGGGAAGCAGAGAAAGAAGGCCTCTGCTACATGGACTCTGGAACACCCAGAGTGGAAGCCATGGCATTCAAGTGATTATACCTTATTTCATAAATGAGATGATCTAGTTTACTTCCCTTCCATATTCCTTTGTCCTTTGGCAATGTTTGCTTAAGTGGGATAAAATATCCTTCATTCTGAGTTTAACTGTATATATGTATAAACCTGCAAATTCCTGAGCCTTATTTCAAACCTATGTAATTAAACTATGTAATGGAACTTAGATCATTTAAATCAGTTCTCCCAGGGGTTTCTTCTAATACACACCAAAGTATAAAAGCTGCTGCCCTATAGTTTACAACAGTGATTTGAAACAAACCCACTTTACTCTAGGATCTCTGCAGAGACTGAATCTTAAAAGGGAAGTAGCCCCTCTCAGAGCTCATAATGAAAGTGACTTAGTAAGAAAACCCTGTGTGAAGCAACAGAGGGTCTTTGAAGCCAAACTCCTCATCACAGAGACCCTTGACCCACACAAAACTTGTGGATTTGGATTCCAACCCCCAACCCTGAGATTCATAATGTAAAATTCACTTTTCCAGAGGTTTAGTTTTTGGCAAACACAATGCCATGTAACCCATACAGTTTAGATATAGAACAGTTTCATCATGCCCAAAATTTCCCTTGTATCCTTTTATAGCCTACATCCATCTATACCTCTAGATTCTGGCAACCATTGGTCTATTTCTGTCCACTTAATTTTACATTTTCCAGATTGATGACATTCCATCTATCTAGAATAATGTAGCCTTTTGAGTCTGGTCTCTTACTTTCTCAGCATAATCCACTTGCTGATACATAATCCCTGTTGAGGGGTGTGTCAGCACATTCTTTCTTATTAGAGGCCCAGTGCATGAAATTCCTACCTGCATCCTCTCACACAATACAGGATCCCACAGGGGATGTCTGACTGCTGGTTTAGGTCCAATACTAGTAGCAACCTCTGCCTGCCTGCCTTCCTGATAAACCCTAACCACTTTGCAAGCCTGCCTAATTGCCCCTAACTGCCTCTGCTTTGGCCCATCCAGAGGATATCTAGAATGACATTCTGCTGTCTGGTCTAATTAGCATATTATGTTTTTATTATTATAGATTATTGAGTAGCATTCCATTGTATGGATATCATAGTTTGTGTGATGGAGGAGGAACTGGCCTGACTCAGTGTGGAGGTAGGAGGTGGTGTGGTGAAGCAGTGGCAGAATGTGTGACTGAGAGCCCTCAGTTTATATGTGACAGCATACCTCTGTGATATTATCCTGCAACGTCCTTCAGATGTGGACATCTATAAATAGGAGCAATTTTTTCAAAGGTGGCCATTGAATGCAAAATATACTTATAGATTTATTTCTATTAATTATGATTAATTTTTCTATTTCCAGCCAAATTTTATTTGGAGGACATTGGTGAAGGATCATCTGAATGTCTGCCTGGTTTTTACAAGTTGACTTATTATAGAATGGAGACTGTGAAGAGCACTAAACTATAGTGGCAAACCCAAGTGTTGCTACTTCCTAGTTTAACTGAGTTTAACCATTCTAAGTCCTTTCTGCTCTACTTACCTTCCCAAGGTCTTAGAGACTCAGGTAGGTAAGAGATGTCAGACCCTGTGAACACCCTGAATTTATTTGCATATGTTAATTACCTTGGGAGGCATCTGTGCCTATGTTGTATCTTCACTACAATTCTGTGTGGCTCAAAGGTAGTAGATGTCTCCACAGTGCTTCCAATACAGGAAGAAACTCAAACACATTTGAAGAAAAGCAATGAAGAGAATCTATATAACATCCAATTTCATCTCAGGAAGCTTAATGTGAGAGTTATGTTGTAGAAAATGTTTTTATAGATAATTTTAGGTCTGAGAAGTGATCATTTTTATTCTGGTTAGTTTGAACATGTTAAAATTCCTTTATTTTTTTCTTTTGTTTAAAACTTTTATATTTGACATGTACACTAAGAGCTGCCAAATTAAATTGTTAGTTATAACGTAAAGGATAAATTCAAAACTAATACACAGTGTAAGTATATAATATGATTTTGTAATATCTAAAGTTTATATATTATATTTTTAGTTTGTATAGTCAAATGCCTTAGTAATTTAGATATCAAATCATATAGAATTCTGAAAAATAAAATAAAATTAACCCCTTGGTGAAACAAGAATTATCATATGGATATCATGAAGTTTAAATGAGATAACATGAACTGTAATTAGGAGAGGACCTGTATACTGATTGAAGACCTATTATGGAAAATTTACCTAGAATATGTTCAGGGTAATAAAATTTGATAAAATAATATCCTTGCCTTCAATATACACTCTAATGGATGTGTGTGAGGCGCAAGATAAATGAAAGGATAATAACAATTCCACAAGATAATATTCTGAATGATAATGTAGACACAATGATATGAGAATATAGAAGAATGGGCACTGAGCCTTGAAAGATTGTGAGAAAAATTGTTCAGAAAACTTTCCTATGTGAGCTAATAACATCTGGGCTGATTCTAAAAAAAATTAAGTAGCACTTAGACAACTGACAACAACAACAAATGGAATGATTTACAGGCATTCAATATCTTTCAATATTTCTACCTGAATTCAATACTTTTACCACCACTCACTGGATGAATAACCTTGGGCAACTTACTTAGTCTCTCTTATTTTTTTGCTTCCCAATATCCTCCTAGTGTAATAAAAGGGGGATTAAATGAATTAATATTGTAAAATACCTGGGAAAGAGTACATACTGTATACAAAATTTAAATCACAAATAATTAAGCCAGGCAATCTGCATCTGGTAAGATCTAGAGAAGGGATGACAGAGTGTATTTGGAATTCTGCTCAGGTTATTTTTGGCTGGAGAGGAAGATGTGGAGAGAGAAGCTGTAGGATCTGGGGGTAGCTGTTGATTGGTGAATAACAGAGAGCCTTGTAGACCATTCCAAGGGTGTTGGGTTTTACCCTGATGATAATGAGAAACAATGAAAACATTTAAAATCAGGTAATGACCTGAAAATACCATAATTAAAAAAACTTAGGAGTATTCTTTGTGACATTATATAATAAAATTGTGTGGCCTGAACTAGAGAGGCGGAGAAGTATTAAAGAGGTGAAATTGACAGGTCTTCATATCAGGTAATTAGAGGTTGACAAGATTGGGAACTAAGTTTAATTCCAAAGCATTTGGCTTTTGTGTCTCCAGGTGGAGGAGCCATGCACTAGAGAAGAGACTGGAAGAGAAGGAGAAAGAGGGGGCTGTGGCTATGAAGGATATGAAAGATATGCCATATGGATCCTATTCTGTTTCATCCAGGACACCCAAATGGTGATCGCTCACTCAAAGGCCGGAATGAACAGCATTCCTCTGACTTCACCATGAAGAGAGGAGGAGTGACGGAACACGTGCTGCCTCTCTGTTGAGTGAATGAAACTGAAGGTCAGTTCTAGAAGTCGAGTCCCAGAAAGCTTTGATTCTGGGAATAAGCCCAAAGCTGGATGGAGCTCAACTCAAAGCAACAAAGTCAAGTGAAGCCAAAAAAAGGGAGGGGCCAGGGGGATTAGGGAGCAGGAAGAGTCTAGGAATTTGATGCATCTAAGAAAGTGTCAGTGTCTGCCACAACCACAGATCCTCCTGAGAATGGCAACCCCACAAGATTTTTCTGATGAGTTACTGTGATTTGGAACATGGATCTCAAGCACAAACAAGCCAGTTACTTATCCTATGTTGATTAGGCTGGGTCTGATGCCTGAGCCAATGTTATACCACCAGGAAAGCAGGAAGTCATTACTGTCCCCTCACCCCTACCACCATCCCAAGACAGCTTGGAAAGAAAGCATAGATATACCCACTTATGTCCTCTCTTGCAATGGACAAATAGACAGCACCCATGGGCATGGTATTTTGAACCGTGTTGCTCTGCCCCATGATTGTTGGGTCCCAGTGTGATTTTCCACCAGTTAAAGAGATGACATACCTCACATCCCCAGTACATTTGCTATCAATTATATTCACTTTTGTCAGAGAAAGACACTGAGACTCCACATGTCACATGTGGATGGCTAGAACTCACACTGTCCAGATAAATTGGATATTCCCTCCTATTATACAGTGCCTTGTCAATACTTTGATAAGTATAATTCAATCAGCAGTCTATGCTAAGTTTTATTAAAATGTCAAGAGGCTTACCAGTCAGAATAAAAATGCGGGATAAAAAACATATTTGTGGATTTTACTAAACCCCACACTGTTGGACCACAATTCCTACTGTTCAACAAATCCAGGCTCACTGGTCTCCACTCTATTGTGTTAAGAATACAAAGTAATAGGAGGAATAATGTTTTCCTTTTGCTCTGCTCAAGCTTTAAGCTGGAAACCGGACACAGCAGGCCGCTTTCTGTACAAAGCCAGGGGATTTGATAGCTACCGTACATGTGCTTTTGGCTCAATCTAAAATCTTATTCCCCAAGTTTGGAACAACTGGCTACCCTCCTACACTAAAACTTTATTTGCCTGTTTTTCCTTTTCTGCAAAAACCACAAATCATAACAAATGGTTATTATTATTTCCTTTGTATTGAAACCACAATCATGCCTAATCTCTGGTAAGAAAACATGAAAGGAAGGCTACACAGAGAGAAATGGGTTCTTGCATTACACTCCTTTATCCTACATGGAGGCTTTCAGGAGGTGAAAGTTGGCATTTTTCAAAGGCCTCAAAGGCACACAGGTTGCTGGGAGGTACATCAAGGAACAAAGTGAGATCTTTCCTGAACAAGAGATTATCAGATTACAGACCTGTCACCGGTGCTTCCTGGGAAGGGTCAGCACCTTCCCGGGTTCCCTGCAGACAAAGAATGTGTGGAAGGCAGATCGATACTTCAGTTAAATAAATAGCTGCCTAATAACAGAACTGACAGAACACAAAGGTTGGATTGAAGACAATGAAATAAAAGTGCCTTTTTATGGACTTTTTCCCTATTCAACAGCTTGGTGGGTCCTGCTTTTACTGAGTGTGTGTGTGGAAGGGGGGGTGGTTGGTGTGTGTGTGTGTGTGTATGTGTGTGTGTGTGTGTGTGTGTGTGTGTGTGTTTCCTTTCACTAGATGAGGCTGATGGTGATTCTAAACTGAACTGCAAGCTAATAATGTGCATAGGAGGTGCAGTTTGTTATGAATAAAGGAGTGGCCAAGGAGGAGAGGGAAGCCAACAGATTTCTCAGCCTCCTGTGGATGATGGCGGAGGCCCAAATCAATTGTCATTAACTAATTACTCTTCTCCTTTTGTCAAGATAAATTGGTTCCTCCAATGTGTTTTCCAAGTGTGTCAGGTGAATTGCATTAAAAAGGATAAACAGCACTCTTTTTCTGTACACTCTGTCGAAAATCTTAACAGCTTAATTGCTATTCTGCTGATTGGAGAGGCAGCCTGGGTGGTAATTAAGGGCCAGGTCTGGGACTACTCAGATTTGAAGTTTCCTTTACTACCTTTTAGTACTGGGGCCTCCAGCAAGTTCCTTCCCCTCTCTGTGCTTCAGTTTTCTTACCAGCAAAATGAGAATATAACCTATAGAATGTGAGAATTTAATGTAATACAATTTAAAAAGTCACGTAAAGTGTTAGGTATGATGACTGGCACATAGTAAAATAGTGACCTTGCAAAATATACTAACCAGTGGTCAAGGACAATAGGAGGGTGGGGGCATGAGTGGGGAGTAGGGTGGGGGATTGGAATGGTGGTGTTGAGGACAAATATGTGATACCTTAATCAATAAAGAAATTAAAAAAAAAGAAAAATATATACTTTCAACATTGTTTTCCTAATGACTTGGGATCACTACATAAACATATGAGTTGTACCTGTTTCAATATAAAATATCCAACTACTCCTGAACACTCATTTAATCAGTGATCTCAATGATTCCAACACCTCACCTCTACATAGTGCTTTATGGTTAAGGAAGCACTTTTCTATCCAGTAGTAGGTTTAATTGTCACAGAATTCTGCAAGAGAAATCAGTTTGGAATGACTATTATTGGAGGGGGAATTGAAGCTTCAAGAGGTTATGTAACCTGTCAGTGTACTTGGCCATAAGTGGTAGATCAGTCCAGTAAACTGGGTAACACATCCAGTTTCTGCAATCACATCTCAGTTTAAGTCTTTGCTTTGCCACTTCTTAGCTGTTTGGCAATGGACAATGTGCTTAACTTCCCTGAGCTTCTATCTCCTTACCTGAAAACCAGAGATACCTACCTCCTAGAGTTGTGGTGAAGAGTAATAAAGAAACAAAAGGAAGCACTTATTAGAAAACTTGGTAATTGGTAATAATTCAGTCACATGATGGCTCTTTGTTCACTAGTGTTACTATCATGATCCTCCTCATTGTCAGTTAGGTAACGTGCTTAATAGGGACACTATTTTTTCAACTTTATCACAAAATCTGATATTTTCCACTCTATAATCTCCTTTTCCTCCTTCTCCTCCTTCTCCTTTGCTTCTTCTTGATCTTGTTTTCTCCATACGCCATATGCAATTAGTATGAGTAATAGTCCTCTTGATACAGTTGAAAGTTTTGACATTTGGGTCTGTTATTCAGTTCCCTGTGAACAGATCCTTTGGAGTGTGACCTCAGTGGCTTATGCTAACAGAGTGGAGTTTCTTCATCTGTAATGTAAACCTTAGCTGACCACTGCCTCCTGACACATCCTCTCTCTATCTAACACTTAATGAACATGATTAATGCATTTATCGAATGTCTGCACCGGGAGAGAAGATTACAATGGCAAATGAAACTAACCTCATATGTTTACTATGTCTATAAAGTAAGTATCTGATCGCAGCATGGTAAGGGCAAAGAGGAAGGTGATTAGTGCCACCTGAACAATTATAAGGCTCCTTGTGAGTCTGTATGCCTCAGAATAAGTGGATGTGGAAAGTGGGCTCCTCACCAGAGAGGGATGTGGGTAGAGTCCCTCAGCCTTTTCTGTGACACCCACACATACACATGCATACACGACTTCACAAGAATAAATAGGTGTATTTTTTAAATATTTTTGTTGATTTCAGAGAGGAAGGAAGAGGGAGAGAGAGAAACATCAATGATAAGAGAGAATCACTAACCAGCTGCCCTCTGCAAGCTCCCAACTGGGGACTGAGCCTGCAACCTGAGCATGTGGACCTGACCCAAATGGAAAACTGACCCTTCACTCTGCAGTCTGATGCTCTATCCATTGAGCCAAACCAACTAGGGCAATAGGTTTTTTGGTGTTTTTTTTTTTAAAGAAAACCATAAAATGTAAGTAGCTTAAAGGTGATAATGGGCTTGGGGTGGCCAGAGTGAAAGTTGCAGCCTAGCCGAAACCAGTTTGGCTCAGTGGATAGGGCATATGCCTTCAGACTGAAAGGTCCCAGGTTCGATTCTGGTCAAGGGCATGTACATTGGCTGGGGGGCGGGGGGTGTGCAAGAGGCAGCTGATCGATGTCTCTCATTGATGTTTCTAACTCTCTATTTCTCTCTTCCTCTCCGCAAAAAATCAATAAAATATAAAAAAAGAAAAAATATATTTTTAAAAAAACAACAATAAAAAAGAAAGTTGCAGCCTGTCACCCCGTGTGAATGTGAATGTGCTGATGTGAATGCATCAAGCCCATTGCTCCTGCCCAGTGTCTGTGCTTCTGTCTGAGAGGTTCTGCCTTTGTGCCTTTTTGCAAGTTGAAGCCTTATCTTGAAAAACCCAGCCTACCCCTATTGTACCTGTCACTGATCTGGGAAATACCACCCCGCCCTTTACCACCAAATGAATATTCCAGTTGTTCTGAAAAACTTTTCAGACCTGCCTTTCCTCCAGCTCCCACCATAACCTAACCCTGCCCTCTTCTGTCTCAGCCCAAACCTGCAATGGGAATTCATTCATATTTCAACCCTCTTCCCCACCGGACTTAGCTCCTTCAATATCTGGGCCTCTACCCTGGCAAATGTATGAGAATAAATGCATAGAGGGGAAAAAGGGAGGGAGAAAATGGACTTAAGGTGTAGTTGATGAGATATTGCTTACATAATGTCACACTGTTTAAAAAACAAGCATGGAGTTATGCTTGAGCCCCTCTTGAGTGCTCTGAAGAGGGAAAGAATGAAGAGTTATTGTAGTGCCTTGACCAGGTTGCTATGTCTGTGGAAAAGGAAAGAAATATTCATGTGACAGAGATGGATTTGTTTTGCTCTTGGAGGTAAGGAGAGAGAAGATATTCTGGGTGGCAGCCTGACAAATCCCATCCTTTTCTGCAGCAATGACATTGTTTCCGAGAAGCACTCATCCATGGCCAGGAAGGCTCTGGGGAAAAGCGTTCCGGGCTATGTGCTAGTCAGAATTTTGTCCTTGCTGGAGCATCAGAGACTGGCTAGGCTAGGGCTACAGAAATCACGGGTTTGAAATGTTCTTAGGGACCATTTAGCTACAAATACTCATGCAGAGGAGATCACTGAATTCCAGAGAGGTCAAGTGCCTTCCTGATTGTCACACTGCCAGTTAGTACCAAAGAGGGTTTATACTCTGTGCCCCGATGTGCCTTCTGCAACAAGGCAGGAACCTGGCCCATACTTTGATTATTCATAAAAGGTCATAGTGTTTTTCATTCCTTATATATTTTACTCTAAGAAACATAAAACTAGGTAATCAACATTGGCCTCCTCCCTAGCATGGGAATGGAACAGTCACTATGAGCTCTCATTTTTTTTCTGTCCATTTTCCACTTCCGAGGGAAAAAATGCAATATCTCAGTAAATTATCCTGACACAATACAGTAGCAAAATTATGAATAATAATTATTTTTTAATTGTGGTAAAATACACATGACACAAACATTACCATCTTAATCATTTTTAAGTGCATGGTTTAGTGTTTTACATACATTTATATAGTTATGTAAGCAATCTCCAGAACTTGTTCATTTTGCAAAATGGAAACTGCCCATTAGACAAACACTACCCTTACCCCCTCCTTGTAGTCCCTAGCAATCAGCATTCTACTTTCTGTTTCTATAAATTTGACTATTGCCAATACTGCATATAAGTGGAATAAGACTATTTTGTTTATTCTTTTGTGACTGACTTATTTCACTTTGCATAACGAATTCAAGGTTGATCCATATAAAAGCATGTGTTAGAATTTCTATCTCTTTTAAGATTGAATAATACTCCATTGTATGTATATACATTTTGTTTAATAATTCATTTGTCCATGGGTACTTTGGTTGCTTGGCTATCTTGAGTACTGCTATGAACATGGGTGAAATAAGTAATTTACTTTCAAAACATAAATGAAAGTCAATTTAGGAATATTTTTTTAAAAAATTAAAAAATATAATTTATTGCTTTTTTACAGAGAGGAAGGGAGAGAGATAGAGAACTAGAAACAACAATGAGAGAGAAACATCTACCAGCTGCCTCCTGCACACCCCCTACTTGGGATGTGCCCACAACCAATATACATGCCCTTGACCGGAATCAAACCCAGGACCCTTCAGTCCACAGACCAATGCTCTATCCACTGAGCCAAACCAGTTTCGGCGATTTAGTAATATTTTTAATATAATTTGAGACACATGCCAGGTTTCAAGTACTCTATGAAACCCCATGGGAGTGTGTCATGGGGTGACCCTTAAGGGATCACAAATGGAGAAGAGATTTAGGGTATAGTTACCTTCTAGGCCCAGAGGTTTAGTTCAGAACACCTATCTCTTAGGGCTGCTGGGAGGCTTAAAGGAAGTGACTGAAGAAAAGCACCAGGCACAGTAGCACCTCCATATACTTACAATCTCCTTTCCTTCCCTTGAACGCCCCCTACCCTGGAATCAGTTGGCTGGGGGTGAAGGTGGGAGGAGTGGAGAGGAGGCACAGGATCCACGGTTGCTTATAGCTCATCAAGTATTCTGAAAATGATTAGACTGCAGATTCTGCCTTTTGTATAGTCAAAACATTTAAAATACCATTAAACCTCTGCTTTCCCAGCTCTGTGGGTTCCTGCAACCTACAGCTCACAAAATTTCTGTGTCTGCAGGAGTTCATAATGTACTCCAGGCTCCATGTGGTAATGCACATGTTTCCACAGAGCGATTATGGGGAAGAATGCAATGCGGCTAGACTCTTATTTTGAGATGGCAATTTTGCATGACATTTATCTCTCCCCTTGATTATGTATTTTTGTTCCCTGGGATCATTTTTCATGGGGATGGAGGGGGTCTATGAAAATTCTGTAATCTAGTTTATTAAGATTTTTGATCTTTAAATTTTTGTCCTATAGGCATATAATGTAGCAGAAAAACACAGTCTCCCATGTTGCAAGGGGCTTTAATACACTCCAGTGTTCTTGGACTATCGTAGCAGAGATGTGGAATATCAGAGAAGAATCCAGGAGATAGCATCAGAAAAAGAAAGAATATTTATTAGTATACATCATTTATGGAGCACCTCCTATGTCCTGGAGCCTGAGCTGGGTGCTTCACCTCCATGATCTCTGGTCTGTCAACGATGTTTGTGAACCAGAGAGGTTCAATTATTCAACTTAGTGTTAAATAACCCTTAGGTAGCTCAAGTGTCAGGACTGGAGCCCAGCCGTGACTGGCTCCTAGGTCTGTGCTCAGGTAACTGTACAATTTGTATGTGGCCCCTAAAAGCCAGGAACTCTCCAATCCAGTAAATACAGCGGTGGTGATGCTGGTGCCTGGAGTTTGCATCCAGGCAAGACCATACTTTTGGATTACATAGGACCACTTCCAGGCAGAAGTGACCTCCTTGGGGTAAAGTGTTCTGAGAACTTAAATAAAGGTACATAAGCATCCTTTAGGCTAAGTGGGGAAATGTTATATGGGCCTGAAAAACTTGCAGGAAGAAAGGCATTTTAGAAGGGGATTGTTGCTTGATCAAAAACCCGGAAGTGAGAAAACTTCAAATGGGATAGTTGAGACTGAAGCTAGAAAGCTGTTTCTCATACAAGCTATGGTGAGAACCAAGGTTACTCTAACTCTTAGCTTGGGTTTTGCCATGTCTAAAAGAGGATGTGTGCTTAATGCAGATGAGACAACTACACAGAATGAGGTTCAGAATCTTGCCCTGGCTGCTACTCTCCGATGAGCTGTGCCATGTGGCTGACAGGGAGCAGGAATTCCAGTCAGAGGAAAAGTGACCTGGGCAAAGGGGAGAGTTGAATCCAAAGGGTCCCTTGAGAGAGCTCCTAGATAGCATGTCAGGCACATCATCATGCCTCAAACTCCAATAGCTTACCAGTTCAGCTTGCATAGAGCTGCTCTCCCAAGTGTCCTTGAAGTCTCATCTCCTGCTCTTACTCAGGGTGGAGAAGGATTCCTCTATCACTCCAGTCTCCATCAAACCTCCAACCCTGACTGTGGTGTATTTCCTCCATCTGTATATACTTCCTTCTTCCTATCAGTATAAGGGGCATACCTATTTCATTTCTTATGACTAACTCAAAAGCCTCATCCTTGGTAACAAGTCTTCTTCTCTAGGCAGAGTTGGGCTCCCAAGCATTCCCGCATGCTGTTATGGTTATAATTGTGAATATTCTTAGTGTGCACAACTGGAATTACCAATGTCCAAGTTTGTCTGGTCCATGGACATTGTATACCTCCAGGGCTTAGGAAGAGTGAATGGAAAGAGTGAATGAATGGGAGAGGGAGTGGATGAGTGACAATTGCTCCATTCCCACAGCCTGATGCAAGGTCTGCACCAGTGGGCAAGAGTGTTGGGGAGGGAATGAGTGAGGTGAGTGTGAAGGAATGGATAAAAGAGCTCACAGTGGGGCAGTCATCTGATCCCTCCTCTGACCAACACCCTGTGGTGATGGATGGACATGGGAAGTGACAGGTAAAAGAACAATTTCCAGAGACAGCTGCCCTGAACTTGCCATAGAATTTAGTGAGTGAGAAATGATACTCAAACAGCTACTTGGGAGGAAAAAAATCAATTGACCTAAAAAAATAAAAATACCTAAAGGAGGATTAAAATCTTAAAAGACAGTGTGCAAACTGTACACTTCTGCCCTGTAGGGTTTCAGCAAGTACCTGGTAGAAATATCTGGCATTTTTTTTACTGGTGGTCTTGTGCATGAAATTTGTGTACAGGAAGGAGGGTGTCCCTCAGCCCAGCCTGCACCCTCTCCAATCTGAGACCCCTCAGGGGATATCCTACTGCCAGAGATCCAGCTTAAACTGGCAGTTAGACATCCCTCTTGCAATCTGGGACCATTGCTCCTCACCACTCACCTGCCTTGCCTGCCTGATTGCCCCTAACCACTCTGCCTGCTGACTTGACTACCCCCAAATTCTCCCCTTTCCAGTCTACTCACCCCTAACTGGCCCCTTGCTGGCCTGATCACTCCCAACTGCCCCCCTGCCAGCCTGATCACTCCCAACTGCCCCCCTGCCTGCCTGCCTGATTGCCCCCAATACCCCCCCCCCCTTGCTGGCCTGCTTGCTTCTAACTGCCTCTGCCTCTGCCCCACCATCCTGGCTTTGTCCAGAAGGATGTCTGGAAGGTTTCCTGGAAGGTCTCCCAGTCTAATTAGCATATTATCCTTTTATTTTTATAGGTTTTTTCCCACTTCATGTAGAACAGCTTTCTCCAAAACAGTGTTCCTTGTGCAGTAATAGCTTTCAGGCAACCGCATCCTTAGCTACACAGATAAATCACATTCCTGTATATAGTAGTAAATGGCACATTTCAATAAAGACAGCCTGGGAGAGCAGACAAAGGCCACCCTGTCCTTCCATAGATCTGGCTGCAATTCTAAATTAGATCACTTAACTAGTTGGGAAATCTTGGATGAGTTTACTCAATGTGTCCTTTATAGAAATGTCTCCATATATATAAAATGGAAGGAAGATCCTCGGCCATTACTGTTGTGAGGAATGAATGGCTTTTAATAGCTGATCCTCACAAGAGTGTGGTAAAGGCAGGAGGAATGTAATCTGGAGTAACAAGGCTTGAGTTGCAGTCTTATAATTTTTGAAAGTTCACATAACTTTTTAAAAGGGCTGTTATGTTTCTCAATATACACACATTACATAGGATCATAAATAAAGTGCACCAGATGCTACAGGGATGCATAAGCAGGGAATTGTGGTAGCACAGTGGGATGTTGGAAAAGCAAGGCAGGCTTCAAGGTAGAGGTGACAATTGAGCTCCACTTTTGTCTTCAGTAACTGATACCAGCAGAAGAGCTTCTCTTGGTGGTCTCCCTCAGTTATGCAATTACATGTTAGAGCACTAGGCAACCATTGCCATGGGGAAAGATTGGAGTAGAAAATTTTATGATCTTTGTCATATAGGGCTAAGTGTCTGGGAGTTGACAGATTAATTTGTGAAGGATTTCAGAGCGTTCAGAGGATAGAGGAACCATGACTCCAAACCCTGTTTAAGAAATTTAAAAGTAGAAATGTCTTGGACAAGATTTACTAAGGATAATTCACGAGGAAAGCAGGGGAGTGCTGCTGGTAACCCTGACTCAGCTCAGGGCACCGGGTACAGGGCATAGGGCACAGGGCTGCATAAAAGTCCTGGACCCCACAAGCGAGGCTGAGGCTGTGTTGCTCCTTAGACTCAGGAACCCTGACTCGGAGTTCAGTTTGCCAGAGCAATACAAGAGCGTCCAAACATGGGGACCAAAGCTGTACCTTGGAGCTAACGCAGGAGCCCCCACAGGACTAGCAGGGGCCCAGCAAAATGTGCAGTCAGAGTCTAGCCAGGAAAACAGAAACCATCCCAGTCTTAATATAGAGGATTCCTTATGCAAATAATAGATGGCAGAGAAGCCAAACAGAGCACTGTGGGATGACCCAGAGATTGGCAATAGAAAAAACAAACAAAACAAACAAAAAACAAAACAAAACAAAACACATAGGAAAGGGAAGTAAGAGGTGTTATCTGACCAGTAGCCTGAGGCCCAGAGGAAAAGGGAGAAACACTTTGTCTCCTTAGGTCCACCTTCTAACCTCCCTCTAGTGCTTCCCATTGGCTGAAGCCATTTAGAAGGCAGCTGATAAGAGGCCTGGACACTCCTGCCCAAACAGCCCCTCCAATGCACAGCAAGGGAGGGGGAAGGTGAGAATGAGGCTGACAGCAAACAGGTTTACAAGGGCAACCTTGGGCATTGGTCAAGGCAGGCCTTGTGGAGCCAATCTTCCACAGCGACAACATGTGGCAGCAAGAAGCCATGGTTTAAGGGGGACTGATCAGATTCTGGTTCTAAGCTTTACTATACCCCAGTGTTCTTGGATAACCCCTAAGGGAGATGTGGGATATCACGGAAGAATCCAAAAGATAATATAAGACTTCCCGTTCAATTAACTGACAAAGTAAATTGTATTTGAATGTAACTGAAACCCATGTTAGGAATGAGAACATATAGATTACATGATAATATAGTAATAATTATACAGACTAATATCAAGTTCTATGTGCCAAGCACTGTATTAAATACTTTATGTAAATTGAGTCACTTAATATGGCCAACACCTTGTTAGGGTATATAGTATCACCTTGTTTTGCAAATAAGGAAACTGAAATTTAATGACTTGTGGAAGTCATACAACTAGTAAATAGTAAAGATAGAGTTTTTTAAAATGTATTTTTAATTTATTTCAGAGAGGAAGGAAGAGGGATAGAGAGATAGAAACTTCAATGATGAGAGAGAATTATTGATCAGCTGCCTCCTGCACTCCCGACACTGGGGATTGAGCCCACAATCCAGGCATGTCCCCTAACCTCCTGGTTCATAGGGCACAAAGATAGTTTTAATCTCAGTTCACTTTAAATCCAAAATATATGCTCTTAATCACTATGGTATTATGCAAAGGAATGAAAGAAGGGCCTTCCCATCCCAATTAGAATACAGCCTGTTTCTTCCCACTAGAAGGGGTGGAATCAAGTGCCACACAGTGGAGAGAAAACCTCACATCACTAATGCAATGCAACATGCCAGAAATCAGCATCAGGACCTTGATAATGTAAAAATGTATTTTCACAATGTGCAGCAGTGATAGTTTTCTCAGCTTCTGCAATTGGGTAATCTGACACTAGTCTTGCTCTCCCCACGGCTAGAGAGAGAAGTTTGATCCCAGGGAATGGAACAGGGGAAATGGGCTGAAACCAACCAGAAGAGAATTTGAGCTGATTATTCTGCAAAATATGTCTGAGCTCTGAGCTCTAATGCCATGAAAGTTGCCCCAGGGATGGTGCAGAAGAGAAGCCCCATTGCCTTTAGCTCCTCTGAGTAAGTGTTGTGTAAACACAACATATCCAGATGAAAGTTACGCCTGTGTCCTATCAGCTAAGGATTAGTGAGGGCTGCCAGAGGCCACTGCAGACACAGATGGAGATGGCCCCTGGTAATATCAACCCTCAATGCAACGCCATGTCAATACAACATACATGATCTTGTAAGAGCCTCTCAATGATCCTGTAAAGGAGGCAGAACAGAGGGTGCTGTGGCAGCAATATCTGACTTAGCTTCTGATAACAAGATTATTCTAGGGAAAGACCACCTTCCCATGAGGGGGGCCATGTGACAACAGAAAGGGAGCTGCAGAAGATAGCATACCCAGACTTCAAACCTCAGTTCTACTACAGCTGTGAATGCTTGGGAAGATACAGTTCCCATTGCATTCCTTTTCAGGTCTCATCAGATCATTTAATAGTCCTAAGTCCTTTGAAAAAAGCTTCATAGGAGGCTTGGGGCAGTCAGAGTAGAAAAGGAGCTGGTGTTTCAGCTGAGGCATGGAGAAATCTAGGATCCTGGACACGACTTGGTCCAATATTGCATCTTTCAGATCCAGTTCATTTTAGCCCAACATTTATCAAATGCTCATTTATCAATCTCCTCAGGAAACCATTATCCAGAGAAGTTAAGATATTTTCACAATCATTCAATGTGCTCATGGTAGGGCTGGGCTTATAAGACAGGTCTCCTGAGCCCCAGGATAATACAAAGCATGGTATATCTCCCCAACCCCATCTCTCCAACCTACCATTTCCCTCTCTTGGAGCAAAATAGCACTGAGGGCCTTTAATTGCCTTATTTTCCCTGTTGTTAATACTAGTTGAGAAAATACCAGACACTACGATCTTCCACATTTCATGTACAGGTGGAATAGTAACTAGTGATCTACATTATCATAATTAAGACTTTGCCTAAAAAATTAGCTGATTGAATTTGTCAGATCTGACAATGGTTTCATGAGCCACAGTGAAATCACAATTTCATTTGACATGAATGAATACTGAAGCAGCTATTTAACCTCAGGCAAGGCTAACCTATCTAATCATGATGCTACAATGGAGTGGAACCTTTGACTTGCAACCTAACCTCAGAAACCATTGCCAAGGCATCTGCAGTGCATCCAATTTTGAGCACTTTATATGCACCAAGTGCTCCATGTCCTCTGACATATATCACCACATGTAACACAACAAGATGAGAAGTGCTAGACCTGTTTCACATATGAGAAAGCTGGGGCACAAAAATGTTAAATAACTTGTCCAAGGTTGCATGGCTAGTTAAGTACAGAATTACAATTCACAGTTGTTATTTTTTTTTTAATTCCAAATATCATGTTCTTTTACCTGCAGAGAAAGAATGCTTTGAAAGCAAAAAAAAAAATTAAAAACAATGAAATCTCAGATTTGGAAGGAACTTGATGTTGTAACTACATGGAGGCAGGGCTAGTGGGTCTTCAATCACAGTGGTTGTCAGAGGAATAGGAGTAGCTGGAGGTAAGCATTGTAGAACTGGAGAGCTGGGTCCAGAACATCAAGTAGGCCCAGGACTAGCCTTTGGGGCTCTACTGTCAAGGTAGTGACTAAGTTCAGGTCATGTAATCACTGTCATCATTATATATATATATACATACACACAGGTAAGCCTAACTGACCAAATGACTGATCCTGGTCGCTATGACACCACTGACCACCAGGGGGCAGATGCTCAATTGCAGGAGCTCCCACAGTGGGAGCAGCACTGCTTGTCTGACTGACAGACACCAGGCTCTTGGCTGGCAAGCAAAGCTGCAGTGGTGCGAGCCTCTCCTACATCCACAGCAGCACTACCCAGTGGCAGCAGTTGCAGCGGGGCTAGGAGTGGCATGGTGCTCCTCCCTGGCCACATGCCACTTCCAGCACTGCTATATCCCTCAGGGGATGTCGGACTGCAGGTTTTGGCCCCATCCCTGCAGGTCTGGCTTCTAGTAATCCTATATAACAAAAGGGTAATATGCAAATTGACCCTAATGGCAGAATGATCAGAATGTCTGCTGGACCAGTCATTATGAGGTGCACTGACCACCGCTGGTCCCTTTCCCCAGCAGGCAGGCTCCGATCGCCTGATGGAGAATGGGAACCAGGGGTGGGTGGTGAGGGACACAGGTGCACTAGGCCAAGGCCACCACCCTGCAGGTTGCCCCATACACAGAGGGCAATCTGCGGCAGGGGTAGGGCCAGTGAGTGGGCAGGAACATCTGACCTTTTGGTCCCTCCCCCAGGTCTTCAGGCAGCGGTCACCCAATGGCAAACAGAGAAACAGGGATGGGTGGAAGATGGCCCTGATTGCAGCCAGGGAAGACAGCCCTGAATGCAGGCCAGTCCCAGGGACCATGCCTGTGTAAGAATTTTGTGTGCGGGGCCTCTAGTAAAATAATTGTACACTCCTTGGCAAATTCATGAACAAGTAGTGGATCAATAGGATGTTTTGGGACTGGCCAGCTTGACTCAGTGGTTAAGCATCAGCCTATGAAACAGGAGGTTATGTTTCGATTCCAGGTAAGGGCATATGCCTGGGTTATGGGCTCAATCCCAGGTATGGGGTGTGCAGCTCAATCCCAGGCAGCCAATCAATGATTTTTTTTCTCATCATTGATGTTTCTATTTACTTCTCCCTCTCCCTTCCTCTCTGAAATCAGTACAAAATATTTTTTAAAGGGTGTCTCCTATTTTGCTCCTGACAATATAAATTGGCATAACCATTTAGGAAAATACTTTGGTATTACTTCACCACATTGATTATTCACAGTGTCACTCCCAGATCTATACAAGAGGAATACATTCACATGAATGACAGAAGACATGTTCAGGAATATTCTCAGCAGTACCGTCCATTGCAGCTAAAATTTGGACATGACCCGGAAACCATTCTTAGATGAAAAGCCATATATTTATGTAATGGGATATTACACAGAAATCAAAATAAATAAACTATGGTTATAAAGAACAATATAATATCCTAGCAATATATTATATAGCAAGTAATCCCAAATATTACATCCTTCATGATATCCTTTTTTTTTTAAATTAAAAAAACAAAAACAAAACTAAGTAAAACAAACCAAAGCACCCTAAAGAAAATCAAGAGATTAATGAATATAAGTTTCAGGGTAGTGTTACCTCAGGTGGGGGGGAGGAGAGGAGGGATGAGATAGGTGAGGATTACATGGTAGATTGCTGTGGTTAAAGGCCTTCATATGGCCACGACTGCCTATATCCACAATCTGGGTAGTCCTCTCCCACACTGACTGTGGGATTAGTAAATGACTTATTTTGGTGAATGAGATAAAAGCAAATATGATGTATACCAAGCTTGGCCTCTGTTGCTTACCTTGGAACACTACCACCATTGCCATGTGAATGCACTTCAACTAGCCTGGTAGAGAAACATGGCCTGGCCAGCCTGTCACCCACAGCTGACAATCGCTACTAACCAACTGTAGAGGTTAGGTCATCCTGCCAAGACTTCCCAGATTATAGGACCCACCCAGGTGAATCCAGGCAAATTGAGTCCACAGAATCATGAATTAATAAGTCATTACTATTTTAAGCCACTAAATTTGGGGGGACTTTATTATATGGCATAACCTAAGCAATTTATTTTTATACAGGCTGGTGATTTATTTTATAGGAAACAAACAAACAAACAAACAAATGAGATGAGAGAACATGAAACAATGAGGATAGTATATACTGTGAACCAAAGGTGAAAATCCAATTCTCTACACCTGAGACTCATTTAAAAGCAAACAGTAACACAAAACAGAACTCATCTCTTAGCTTGATGAATATATCAGCCTGCAAGCCAATCTTCCCATCTAGAATCCTTTGCTCGTATGGCCAACTGCTGATTGATAACCTTTCCCCCCACTCTCAATGTATTCTATGACTAAATTCTCACTAATGAGCATAAGAGGAAGTGATGTGTGCAGATTCCAAGTCATCTTAATAAAGAGTCTTCTTCCTTTTCCTTCTCACTCTCTGGAAATGACAAGGGCAGGAAAATCTCAGATACTAACTTTGAGGATATTGCACCTGCCAGGTTAGTTGAGTCCTTGGTGACTTATGGACTCACAGCCTGCTTACTCTATTTGAGTTGTTACATAAGAGGGAAATAAATTTATATATTGTCTGAAACACTGGAATCTGTGAATGTTGGTTACAGTGCACTTTGGTTTTGTACCAATTAATAAACACATCCATCCCAATCCTAAAATTAGCTTCTTAATGTAGAATTCCTTTTAAAAATATAAATTCCTCTATTTTTAAGAAAAACTTTAAACAAAACATAAATGTATAAAAATATAAATCCTGAGGATAACCAGTGGTTTGGGATATATCATTCCATATGTTTAATACATATAAAATTACACATGCCTGAATTGGTGATATTGTGATCTACACTTTTGTATAACCTGAGCTGTTTATTTAATAATATGATATGTCTCTCTTTCCATATCAACACAAAGTCTATATAGCAATGTATTTAATAGATGTACACTATTTTATTTAAGAAACCTTCTTTTCCCAACTTTTCACTGTTTCATTAAAAAAAAAGTCAGGAACAGTCTTTCATTCATTTCTTTTTGTGCACTTATCCAAATGATTTCCTTAAGATACTTTTTACAAGATGAATGTCTAGGAGAGAGGATGTTAATACATTTAATACATACCTTATCTGGTGAAATGTCTTAACAATTTCCCATTTTCCTTAAGATAATGTCCAGGCCCAAATTCCTTGGCATATCCTAGCAGGGATTTTCCTTACTAAACTTACACTGGCCCTTGAAGCCTTATCTCCCACTCCCCAGTGTATTCTGTGTTTTAGCCATGTTGCTTATCATTTTCCAAGGAAGGCATCAAGTTATTTCATAACTTTGTCCATCTCATGTTACTCCTTAGGTCTTGGTTGTTTTGTATATGCTGGTTCCATATGTCATACACGCACGCACGCACACACACACACACACACACACACACACACACACACACCTTCAGTTGTGAGATAACTTCTGTTCTTGAATATCTAACTCCACATTACTGATTCCAGAAAGCATTTTATTATAGTTTCCTTCAGCTTGATCACTCCCCCCCTTCACATAGTAGGCATTCATGAAATGGCCCATATATCTTCATTTCTCCCAGGTTTTCTGGGTGATGTTGCCACCAATGTTTACTGTAAATAACATTGAAGGGTCTGCCAATATCCCTCTGACCGTGTTGATATTGGTTTATAGCACTGGGGTGAGTCTAGGGCTACATAAACAATTCATTAGAGATTCTATGTAAGAGAGGGGGAATAAGCCAGGTAGGAGTTGAAACCATATAGATAGATTAGATATAGATATAGATATAGATATAGATATAGATATAGATATACATATAGATAGATGATATCGATATAGATATATAGATACAAAAAAAGTTTTAAGACTAGAGAGCATAGGGCTTTGATAAAGATTTATAGAACCCTAGGGGATTGTCTAATGAAGCACTCATGTAACAGATTAAAAACAAAACAAAAACAAAATGTCTATAACACTCACTTGTCCCAAATGTTACTTAGTCTGAGAGCCAGGATGAAGTCGGACCTCCAGGTCTTCTGAATTTTCACCAATTCCCTTTTGATCAGCTGTTCTAGTTTCTAGGGGTGGTCAGTGTAAGATGGTTCTCATTATCCCCTCCTTGAATGTCTTTGTGCAATCCTCTCACCTTGAGTGAACTTTTAACCAGCAGACTATGACAAAGATTATATAATGCCACTCTCTTGTTATATCCTATGAGGCTTTCCCTTACCAGATTCACTTTCAATTACACCAAAAAATCTGAGTGATCTTGAAGCAGATTGTTCCCAAGTCCAGTCTGCAGCCCAGTCAATATCTGGGTTTCAGCCTTATGGAACCCTAAGCAGAGGACACAGCTAAGCTGTGCCTGTAAGGGCTGACCCACAGAAACTATGAGATAATACATGTTTGCTGTGTTAAGCTGCTAAATTTGTGGTAGTTTGTTACATAGCATATAATACACTAGACCTCCAACAGAACTGTCTTGCATTTAAGTTAATCAAGATTCTAAAACTATGTGGCATGACTGCAGTCATACATTAAAAACAACACAGGGGAGGGTAAATGGTGATGGTAAGAGACTGGACTTAGGGTGTTGAATAGACAATACGGTGGTACAGATGATGTGTTATAGAATTGTACACTTGAAGTTTATATAATTTTTTAACAAGTATCACCCCCAATACATTCAATAAAAATAAATAAATAAGGAAAGAAAGGTATAAATATAGATAGATAGAAGATAGTTATTAAAAATAAATAAATAAACAACACAAAGTTAGAAGGCCTTGGTGTATTCAGAAGCTCAAGTTCACTGTAGGATAGTGTGAGTTGTTCATCACAAGACAGTCTGGACTGGATGTCTTTTCTGAGGCTCTGTCTGCAGGTCTGCAGTCCTCACAGTAACAGAGATATTGTTCTGCATGAATGGTAACTGAAGATCAACTTCTTGCACATGTGGGAAGCATTTGCATATACAGAACAAAGGCCGGATGTTAAGAGTATTCCGTCTGTTGCTAAGCATGGATATAGAAGTGAATAAGGTTGGTAAAGACTACATTTCAATAATTTAGCAGAATTAAGACATTGTTACTAATGTATCAAAAGGTTATTATAAGGATCATAAGAGTCTATCACTTCTTCTTGAATTAGGGCATTGTATTCATCATAATAAAATTTATACCTCATTGATGTCAGCCAAAATGTAGTGAAAGCTGAACATTTATGCTTAAGGAGATAGATGACATTTTTTAATAGCAAGCATGTCAGCTAGTTTTCATCTTGTATGTCATCTGTAATTGATTAATATTGGCAGCTTATATTGAAGTATGATTCACCAGAAAAAATGCTATTCTCTAAAAGCAACATGTACTGTGGGCAAGGGAGGACAGAGGAGTGATATGCATGCCATTCCTGGGAAATAGTTTGGGTAGATTTTATGTTGAAATGCATTTTCAACCAACTTGGTGATTTGGGGTATATTGCCTAACCTCTCTGAACCTTAGCTTCTTCAAATAGTTACCATCATAAATAGTTATGAGAATTATTATCATCTATGTAAAAGTCCCCAGAAGAGTGTCAGGCCCCTATTATAATTTAAAAAAATGTTCATGAATGCCCAAACTTGGAAGTAATCAAGATGGCCTCCAGTAGGTGAATGGAATATCTCCTGATACAATGTTAAAAAAATAAACTATCAAGTCTTAAAGACAAGAAAGAATATTAAGCACATATAATTAAGCGAAAACAAACAATCTAAGCAGGCTATATATTGTATGATTTCAGCCATATGACAAAAAAGACAAAGCTATGGAGACAGTTAAAAGGTCAGTTATGTTGCCAGGAGTTAGGGAGGAGAAAGGGCTGAATAAACAAAGCACAGAGGATTTTTTTTATGGTGAAACTATGGTGATCATTGTGGAAACACAAAATTATAAATTTTTCCAAACCCAAAGAAGGTAAAATAGCAAGAATGAACTTGGAATGATGATGATGATGTGTTATTGAGAGTTCATCAATTGTAACAAAGGCACCACTGTGGTGCAGCATGTCCATAGTGGGGGAGAGGGTGCACGTGTGGGACAGAGAGTATATAGGAACTTTCTGTTAGATTTTTCCACAAACCCAAAATTGCTAAAATAAGTTGCTAATTTAAAATGTCAAATTATTTTCCATTCTTAAATAGAGTTAAGCAGGTGAGTGAGGAACTAAATAAAAGTGAATTGCACTAGAGGACAGTTGCAGATATCAGTATATCATGGAACAACAACAACAGCAAAACTTTAGTGACTACATAGAGTTATGAGATCAAAAGAAAATAGGAATCAAATGAAAAAACACAGAGGTGAACATATCAAGAGGATATGGCCCTGAGATGGGATAGGCAATTTGAATGGCTAAAGCACTAAGTGGAAGGTACAACTTCTGAGTTGACCTTATTGTGTGACAGCCATGGGGTGCACGTTATTTAACCTGGGTATGAACAGGTGCCTGCTATCAGACTACTCCCATCTTATTTCCAACACCCGGATAAACACTCATGTAATTCCAAAGGCAGCATGAAGAATGGTGAGATGTTCATTTTTGAAGCAATGAAAAGAATAGGATCATCTAGTTATTGAAATGGCTCATATACAGAGTAGACAAGGGCATCCTCACTCCAACTGAAAAGCAGGGACACTCGGGGAGGAGTCTTTGGCTTTGAACATCAGCATATAACTCAGAATTCTGAATAGGCTGATTCTCTCAGTTCAGAGCAGAGCCTGACAGTTAGAAGGGCACAGATTGCAAGTTATCCATTGGAGATCAAGAAATGATTGCTTCTGCCTCAATACCATCTATAGATTAGGAAGAGAATCAGAAAAGAAAATATCACATAAGAGTATAAAATGGTAACAAATAGAGTGCTCAGTCCTGGCTCTCAGAAATTCAAGTTTCAAGGAGGGAGATAGTTAGCTAAATATATGCCATGGCATTCTATACTGGGTACTGTATAGCAGAGAAATGAACACTATACTATGGCAACATAGGAAAGCCTTTACTTTTCACAAGTGTCAGGATCTGGTTATGCCATTCAAACTCCCAAGATAAATGCATTTTCCTGACTTTTATGCTTTTCCTGGCAACAAGAGCAGTAGGGTTTAACAATCTCATGTACAATGTATGCAAATCTAAACTGAAACAATTACTAGGAAGCCATTTTGCCTAAGCCACCTAACCTCTGTGAAACTCCTAAAAAAATTATAGACAAAATGGAGCTAATAATGATATCTCCTTCAAAGTGTGTTGAGCCCAATCCTACCTAACAGGGTTGGTGTGAAGGTCACTTGGAACAATGGTTATGGGCACACTTTGAAAATGGCAAAGCACTATAAAAATATAAATTATTGATGGCATTTAAAATTTTAATTATTTAATATTCAATGTAATTAGTTCAAATGATGTTCCTTAAGGGCTAGAAGTGAACATTTTTATTTCTCCCTTTTATAAAATAAATGCATAATACCATGTTTTGAACATAGGGTTTTCAGTAAAAATATTGCACTGAAGGGTAACCTCTCTTTGCTTTCTGAAATATCAATTGAGTTTAGCAGGTTGAGGACTGTTTACAGACATGAGCTACTATGTGACAATTCAGGACACAGACAGAATCCATTGTGGCTGGTCAAGGGGGAACTATTGTTATAATCTGTACTATATGAAATATGTATTTATATTCATATGTTAATATGCATATTCATATACACACATATGAGCATGTATAAAGTCATAGTGCCTTCTCTGAAATCCATATAGTTGCTAAAATTAACCCAGTTATACTACACTATATGTAGTCTCAAACAGAGTAGAGCTGTGTACCTCTGCATCTAGATAAAATTATAATGAATCTCTTATATATTTTTTGTGTGTGAACTTATTTCCTCATGTTATATGCAGGGAATGTATTTCTTAATTTGCCAGTCAATTAAAATGTGCTTTGATAAAGAGTTAAAGAGATTCATCATTATCTCTGAAGACAAATGCACATTCCTTAATGTACCAGTCTATTTAAACTGCGGTTTGACTAATGTCAAACTCACAAAAGGAACATGTCAGGGAGAAACAGGCAGGGTTTATCGGACTAGGAATTCTTGTCTAAAAGGATCAGTTTCTGTTTCACTTCAACTATCTGTCTTTATAGCTGGTAATGTTTTCATACCCTTACAACACCTAATAAATAAAGCCCTTTTGATATCCTTTCAAAAGGTGCTAAATAAAATAGTGAAACCAACATCTCTTTTTCACCAGCTGTTCATAGTAACTGGGAATGTCTTGCAGAGAAATGGGAAAATCACTTCCCTTCAAACTTGCTCAGTAGGGATAAATGGTTAGATTCCATTTTTTTATAACTGTGTTTCATTTGAACAAAACCCTCCCTTCCCCCAGTGTGCCTTTCATAAATGTGAAAGAAGGCTGATACTACAAAGAGCCACAAACCAAAGAAAGAACAGTGAGGCACTATTTCAGGTGGTAGGGAATATATAACCGAGAAAGAGGCTGAATTCAGAATCTGAAAAACCGGGATCAAATTTTTACCTGCACGGAGTAACTGGGTCCTTTGGAAAAACCTTCAAGCACAATTACAATTTTCCTGTCTGTAAAATGGGGGAAAAAGAAAATCTCTCCTGTTTATTTCATAGGTTTATATGTAAAATTCAAAACAGATCCTTATTATCATCATTGTTAACTTTTTAAAGAGCTTGCTGTGAAATGGAATTAAATAAGAATGCATGCTGTATGTATTAGGTATCCATCAATAATTACAGCAGTCCCATTGGGTGTGTCCTATCTGTATTTTGTGGTTGAGGAAATGGAAGTTAACAGATTTGTCCAAGATTACAAGTAAATAAATGGTACATCAGAATTCAAATCCAAGAAAATACTTAGTCTGTGCAGTTAGCTACTACACAATATTACCTCCCATGATCATGGATATACAAACACTCAGAAAATAATAAGCCACGAGGTAAATGCATATAGATTACTAATATCCATTTAACTAGGATCTTATAATGAGTTAAAATACCTAGCAAAGTGACTTTTAAGAAGCAAGAGCTTGGTAGATGATGCTTCAAACATCAGTATAAATCCTTATTTGTATTGTGTGTTAGCACCTCATAAGACAAGAGACCACTTTACCAGTGTCATACCTATGTTAGAGGCAGGTATGTACAACTACCTTCTTTCCTCTTCTTTATCGTTATTACTCTTCTCCACTTCCCACAACATGCACAGTATGCTGATTTATGCCCTAGGTTGGAAACAACTTAACAAAACCTCTATTATTTACTTTACAAATATTTACTGACCATCTGCTGTGACTCTGCTGTCCAGTATATACATCACGGATGCAAAAGCTTTCCATACACGAAGATAAGTCAAAACTATTATAAAGCCAAGAGTCTATGGGACTTCAGAAGGGCCAGGAACTCAAGAGAAGTATTAGATTTCTCTAGGAAGAGAAGATTTTAAGAATATTCCAGTTTGTGGACTTGTACATGCAAAGGCAAGAAGACCAAAGAGAACAGAGTATATTGGAGCCAAGGGTATATTTGATGGGCTTAGGTCCAAGGCCATCAGGCATGGCCAGTGTCACTGGGAAGTGGGCTTCCTGGAGGGATGTGACAGGAGAGAAACTAGAGCTAAGTAAGGCCAGAAAGACTAGTTCACCCAGCCAGAATGCCAGTGCCCTCATCTATTTAGTTGAAGTGTCCTATTAAACATCACCAGGAGAAGACCTGATGTGACCCATTAACAAACTATTGTTTTGACATGGAAGCACTGTTTCCAACTTGCCTCTACTCTGCACTCAGGACCATGGCTGAAAGGTATACCTTATAATTCTGAGTACCTGAAGAATATCTATAGAATGGATATGGTCAAAGTTGCCTTTCTGATTGTAAAATAGCCATTTCCTTATCAAAAATTGATCCTTTGCCTGGTCAGGGGTTTAGTTTGCATATGGTCTCAACTTTCATTTTGGTGATAATCTCTCAAAATCTCATGTGGACATGCCTAAAACATCAGGCCTGGACTTTAGATGAATGTTGTTCTTGAGGGTTCCCACAGTCTTAAGCTCTATAGTTTGGAGATTGAACCCAGGGTAAACTTGGCTGTGAGCACATTTAGAGTTCAGCTGGCTCTAGCATAGCAGCAACAGCTTGGTGGGGCTAATAGAAGCTATAACTCACATTTGTCTATGAGCAAATGAAACTAGAAGCCTCAGGCTGAGAATTTATATCAAGGTAGAGAGAGAGAACTTTGGTTCTATTATTTTTTTTTCATACTCTCATTAAGAAGAAAATAAGAAAAGAAAGAATCCCAACAACTGTGCCAAGTAGTATGCAGAAAATTTCCCATGGAAGGTCTCATTTGATCCTCAGAGCTTGGTGAAGTATTATAATCTCACTTCATAGATGAAATGATGAGTCTCTGAGAGGCTGAGGGACATGCTCATGGCTAATAGGTGACTGAGAAGGCCTCCAAATCCAACATGTGTTACGCTATGTCCTGATTCTCTGTATTGGTCTGTAAAACACTCATATAGTTAGTGACTTAAATGAAAAAATGTTAAACTATCTTTAAACCAAATCTTTGGATTGTGGCTTCAGATACATTTGTTATGTCTCTTTAGCTCTTTACCATTTAAGTGTGGACAATTCTCTTCAATGATAAGAACTTGATAGCTTTTTTTCTTAAAATATATTTTTATTGATTGCAGAGAGGAAGGGAGAGGAAGAAAGATAGATAGAAACATCAATGATGAGAGAGAATCATTGGTTGGCTGCTTCTGGCATGCCCCAAACTGGGGATCAAGCCCTCAACTTGGGCATATGCCCTAAGCAGGAATCGAACTGTGACCTCCTGGTTTATAGGTTGACACTCAACCACTGAGACATGCTGGCTGGGCTTGAGCAGCCTTATTTGCTTGTATCTTTCTGGATGACAGGGACACAAAGCTGGATGGGAACCAGTTTTGCTCTCAATTATTTGTTTATTTAAGCAACATATATTGATCACCTTCTTTGTGCCAGGCAATGAAGTAGATTCTTAAAGCACAATAATAAATGATACAGCAATAATTCTGGAATCATTTATACTCCAATGTAATTTATTCACATTGGAAGTGCTAATTCTAAACCTCCAGCTGATAGCACATGATTCTTCAACTCTGGTTAAAGTAAGAGGCTTTTGTTGACCCATACACACTTGTTCATCTGAGCACTAATATCACACATTTATAAAACATTTATAGTAAGGTGAAAGGAAGAGAAAGAAAGCAAAATCTAGATTTTGTCCTGTCCTCTGATCGAATATGTTTCAAAATCTAGTAATCTATCTGAAAACTAACACTCATGGGTCATGCAGGGTGTGCAAAATTAGGTTTACAATTTGTATGGAAATTAATTCAATAATTAATAAATGATAATACAAGAAAAAACTTTTGCATACTCAAAACTGTAAACCTATTTTTTGCCTCACCCTGTATTTAAGAAAACAGTTTTCAATAACAATATAATCACTTATTATAATCCTTAAGGATTATTTCCCATGGAAGAAAATCATCTCAAAGTGGTAGTCAGTCTTTAACTATATAATACTTCACCCATTATTTCTTTTACTTCTTTTTTTAAAATATATTTTTATTGATATTTTTACAGAGAGAAAGGGAGAGAGATATAGAGCTAGAAACATCAATGAGCGAAAAACATAGACCAGATGACTCTTGCACGCCCCCCACCGGGGATGTGCCCACAACCAAGGTACATACCCTTGACCAGAATCGAACCTGGGACCTTTCAGTCCGCAGACCGACTCTCTACCACTGAGCCAAATAGGTTTCGGCTCACCCATTATTTCTGATGAAGGGTTTGTGAAAACATTATTTAGAAAATAGGACCAAGAAAATGAGGAGTTAACACCCATCCAAATTAAAAATAATTTTAAAAATCTAACAAAGACAGCACTGGCAGACAGACAACATTGCATCCATCATCTATTTACACAGTGATGCCAATGTAAGAGTGGATAAGATAGCTTTTGATATAAACAGACAGCATGTTTATTCAATAAGCATATACAGTGAGGGTTTTTCCTATGAAATCAACCATACACTATATCTTCCATCCATGCATTATACTCAGGCAGGTTGAAAAATAATTATGGAAGGATCCTAATATAGAGAGAGTAAATTTACATAAGAGAAAAAGGTAGAGGCTCAGTTTATAGATTACTTTCAAATACTGATGCAAAATTTCCTGGCATCATCTACCTGCTAAAAATATAATGGAAATTGTTATCTTGGCTCTTTAGAATTACAGATTGATTCAGAAAAATCCAGTGAAGATGTGAGGATTGACTGGGAAGGATCAAAAAGATACTTTCTGGCGTGATGGAAATGGCCTGCCCTAATGTTCCAGGATGATTCAGTTGCTAGAATGTGGGGAGTTGAGATTGGAATATTATTTCCAATGACAACTTTTCCTCCATGAAAATTTTCTGTCAAAGATTGCTTTTGCAAACATTTACAGAAACAACATGTGTTTTTGTTCAAGACTTGGGAGTGTAGTGAATTTACTCTTCTTAGGAACATTAGAAGAGAGTGAAATCATGATTGGAAATATCAAAGTGAGGCAACATAGAGTAAGAATAGAAGTGTGTGTGTGTGTGTGTGTGTGTGTGTGTGTGTGTGTGTGTGTGTGTGTTGTGGTAAAGTATTGAGAGAGATAAAGGAAACAGGAGCACCTGCACATAGAAACAGCTGGGAAGACCCAGGTAAGAAAGGCTTCTGAAGTATGCCCAGTTTATTGACCAACCACTCAGAACCTTCCATCTTATGTGGTCACAGTTCTTAAGTGTTTTGGAGTAACTGCAAGAAGAGACTTTCAAATAGTCTGCTGGTCATAAAAACAAAAAGACATATATGTGTGGAGCAAAAACATAGAAACAAATGCCTCTTGCTGGGCATCATGTCCACAAAACAAATTCACAGGGATTATCCCAGAAATCACAAGGGAGCAAAACCCTGACACTTTCATGAGATGGTAGATGAAAAGTAATTACACAGAAGCCATTATTTCTCATTTAGAATGTATAAAATATCACGAGTGCTATTCACATTGAGTGTTCTGTCATTACTACTTTATTTTAGTTAACATGAAGTTTTTCATAGACTTTCCTCCCAATTTTCTTCTCACTGAGTCTTTTTATTTTGTAATGTCTCAAGTTCTGTGTGATATAAGCCATCTTTCCATGGTGTTTTTCAGAAACATAATCCTAATAGTTGTATCTCCTTATAAAAATACACTCTGTTGTTATTGCAGAGGTAGGAATTATGTATTGTGATGAATATGAAAGAAAATACATACAGCTTCCCAGCTTCCTGGGCTGAGTTTTCTTAACTTTAAAAATTTGTGCATTCAAGGAAAATTATTAGTTTTTTTTTGGTTTTGTTTTGTGTGTTGTTTTTTTTGGGGGGGGGCTGGCTGGTGTGGCTCAGTGGTGTGACTCAGAGGTCACTGGTTCTATTCCAGGTCAGGGCACAGGCCTGGGTTGTGGTCCCAGTCAATAATGAGGGGCACACAAGAGGCAATCAACTGATGTTTCTTTCTCATGATTGATGTTTTTGTCTCTCTATTCCTCTTTCCTCTTAACTCCCCACTCTATTCATTCACATTACTCACAAGGAAGCGACTTTAGGGCAAAGACCTCCAATACTTTCTTAGTGAGTTCTCAAAATTAAGTTTATATCTAGAAAGTGTGAAATCATTTGAAAAAATGGTAGAGAAACAGAAAAAGCAATCATAGACCATGCCATTCTATTTAGTCTCTTTTTCTTTTAAACTTAATTAATTCTGAATTCTGTAGCAAGACAGTCAAGACTTCTATGATACTGCTCTCAAGCACCTTTCCAACTTATCCTGCCACAACTGTCTATCTGTTCCATTAATATGCTGAAAATGGCCCCCCACCATGTACTTGCTTGTTATTTTTTACCATTCAGGGAAGCCCTCCACTCTCTCCTATAAAAAAGGTACTCTTCCTTCATGATGGAAGCTCAAATGCCAACTTTCTTGGATCTTTCTGATTGGAACCAGACTTCCTTCTCTCTGATGCTCTAAACATTTTATCTATCTTGGAAGCACAGCCTGCTAATGATGAAATACTTATTTCATTCTTTTTATAATAAAGTTCAAATATCATCTGAGTTTCTTCTCCTTATATTGAGAATTCCTCAAGGGCAAAAATTATGTCTTATTCATACTTGTATTTCACATAAGTTCTAAGCAAAATGCTTTTATAATGTCCTAAAAAGAGTATCAGAGTAAGGGTGAGGAATTTGGGGTTTCAGTTTTAGGCCTTTTAATAACTAAGTATTTGGTCACAGACATATTATTTAAACTCTAATATCTTGTGTAATATGAATATAAAAACATCTACTTCACATGAATAATGAAATGCTAAAAGGCTTTTAAAATTCTAAAATACTATATTAATTCAAGAATGAAAGTTATTAATATTGTTCTTATAATTTTATTATAATTGTAGTAACTCAATGACTATTAAATGTGTCAAAGAATGAAAAGGCAAGAGTAAGTAGATAATAAATGTCATATTTGAATTCAGCTATAACAGAATGGGATGGCTATAGACATTTATTTTCTCTCTTTCCCCAAACTCTATTAAAATAAAATTAAAGGAATATTTTAGTAGTAAAAAAAGCAACATTTCAAAGAGAATGAAGAGAAAACAAGAACAGACATGGGATTTCTACAAACTATTGAAATGTGGAAGTAGATGGGGAAGTGATAAATGGCATAGGTGAGCAGAGTTCATAAGAAACTCTAAACCTGGAGAGAGAAATACCAAGGAGAATCTGCAAGATCCCCCCAAGGAACTCAAGACAGTCCTGAAGTTGCATAACCTAGTCAGAAATGGGAATAAAGGGCATGTTAAAATGGTGTGCTAGCACTTTTCACATCTTCTGTACTCCAATGAGCAGAGTTATTTCCTCTCTCTCTCCCTCCCTTTTCCCTCCATCTCTCTGCCACCACCCCCCCCCCCCAAAAAAAATAGGTTTATACTGTAGGGAAATGAACCTTAGAACCTCTGGACTCCTGAGTAACAGGAACAATGGAGGATGGAGGTAGAATGTGGGGCCAACAATATAGGCAGTGGAAGCAAGAGTTTGTATTTTGAATTCTAGAGCTCCCAGCTTCTTTCTTTTCATGGCTTCTCAATGCATGGAACAAAGAGTGTCTCTCTAAATCTAGAGGCTGCAGGCTTTCTCTCTAGAAAAAAAAAGAGGAAACTAGGGATAAAACATGCCAATAGAATCATATGAAGAAGAGATGTTTGTCATCTCATTTCCCTGAATTAAAGGCCAAGAGTCAAAGCTAACTCCTATTCCCTTGTCCTTCCAACACCCAGAGACTCTTCAATATGCTTTTTAGTGTCTCTTCTTTAAATGTAAGTGAGCATCTACTGAAGAGATGCATTCAATATAAGGAGAGATAGAGATAGAGATGATAAATAGATAGATAGATGATAGATAGATAGATAGATAGATAGATAGATAGATAGATAGAAAATAGATAGAATATTAATGAAACTCCAAAGAAACCATAGCTGGAGAAATTTTCAAGAAAGAGAAAAGATGATAATGAATTCATAAAATGAACACAGTATATATGATAACTGGAAAAAAATAAATATTTCTAGAAAACTAAAATGACTATAACCCATCTAGTATGGGTCAATGGTTGAGTGTCAATCCATGAACCAGGAGACCATGGTTCAAAACCTAGTTAGGGCACATGCCTGGATTGTGAGCTGGATCCCCAGTAGGGGGCATACAGGAGGCAGTGGATCAATGATCCTCATCATTGATATTACTATTCCTTTCCCTTCCTCTCTCCAAAATCAATAATAAATATATTTAAAATTATTTTTAACAAGCATTATTGCTTTTTTAAAAAGACTAATTTAAAGAAAAGTTTCAAAAATTTTCCCAAAGTTAGACTAAAAAGCAAATTTGTAAAATTAAGTTAGAAGGTTCCCCACCACCCCACCTCTGGAAGTAGGTAGAAACAGACAAACATTTCCTATTCAGCTTACTGACTGAGATATCCACTGATTTAAACAATAATCACAATACCAACTATAAATCATCTCACCTAAAACCTGCCCAATCCTTCCTATACAACTGTAAGGGGGAAACAGATCTCACTGAGACCTTCTAATCTTCATGTCTGAGTGTACTGTTACAGTGTGAAGAAAAAAAAAAATATTTTTTCACTACTTTTTGTCAATGGAGAAAAATTAATTAGAAAGAAACTTATAGAAACTGACAAATAAGTGAAGAACACAAGTCTCCAGCATGTGGGCCAGAGTGCCCATGCTTACAAGGAGAAGAAATACCTACATCAGGTCGCTGGGAAAAGAGACAGGATCCTAAGGAGCTTCCATGGAAAACAAACCGCAAGTCAACTCCTGGCAACCTGAAGTCAGAATGGAGTCAGACTTTCCAGTAGCAATAATGAACTTTAAAATTCCCGGGCAATGTTTTCAAACTGCTAAAGTAACATTGTTTTTATCCTGATTGTCTATCAGTCACATTTTCAATCAGATATAAGGATAGAATTAAAATGGAGTCCTTACTAGAAAGGGATTTAATAGCTATAAGTACCCTCTAGTAATTCAATGCTGCATTTCAGAAAAATAATTGAATTAAAAATAATGCCTATGATTCAGGAAAGAGGGTATCTCCCCCAGGAGCAGGGTGCAAGAAGATTTAGAATGACTGGATATAATCAGTCTTGAACAGCAAAACAGAGGACTCTAAAACAGAGGCCTCCATATAGAGGAAGAAAGTCAGATATAAATTGTTTTTCTAAAATAAGTTTCAGAAAAGTCTGGTAATTGAAAAGTCTGTTGAAGTATTTCTGAATAATTGGTGAAAATTAGAGAAATTAATAAATAAAAATGGTAATTTATGAAAATAGCATATCAGAAATGAATATACAACTTGAAATGCCAATGAACAATATTTACTCCTTATACTGAATATTACCAAACTTCATCTACTATTACAGAACTAAAAATATCTTTAAAATGCTTGGGCAGTGTTGCTTAGTGGTTGAACATCAACCTATGAATTAGGAGGTCAAGGTGCAATCCCCAGTCAGGGCACATATGGGCTCATTTCCAGTAGGGGGTGTGCAGCACACAGCTGATCAATGATTCTCTTTCATCACTGTTTCTATCCCTCTCTTCTACTCCCTTCCTCTCTTGGAAATCATTTTGTAAAATGTATAAAATGGGTAAATCAAGAAATGATTATATAAGCAATTTATTTAGACTATTTAGAGATCAATATCATTGTAATAAATAGGCAGGTTAGTGGTTCAAATCTGTGTGAGTTCAAAAGATGGGGGAGAAGTGAGGCAAAGTATATTTTTTATTTTTCATTTTAATCCTCTAGTTTCTATTTAAATTTTAAAATCACATCCATATGTCCATGTAGCAATTTTATGATTTAAAAAATTGAATTCAGAAAAGTTAAAAGAAAAATGTTCCATATTTGAGAAGCAAAAAATACACTGGTATAAAACCTGGTCATTAAACTAGGATTTCCTTCAGCTGGTTCACACTCCATTGCTTATGTGCACAGAAGCAATGACTGCACAGGCCATTGAGCAATTTTGAGTTTAAATAAATCTTCCACAACTGGAATGTTGTGCAGTGGGAAGTAAGTTGATAAAGGGTGGTGAAATGAAAACCCTAAAGTTTCTAAGTGTTGCTGTTCATCCTGGGTACATACAAATATAGCTTCTCCCTTTTGGATTATTTATTTTGAATTTTGATAAATCAGACAAAATTAAGTGCTAAAAAAATAAAAAATGCAGTAAGTCAAAAGCAAAAGCTTCAAAGGAGCTTAAATTTGGGAAAGAAGATGGGGAAAAAACTTACATTTACTGAGTGCTTACTATGTACCAGGTTTATTCATGCAACTCATTCTCACCTCACAATGGCTTTGGGAGACAAATGAGGGCCCTCTTTTTAGAGCTGAAGAAACTGAGCACCAGAGAGGATAATAACCTACCTATGTTCACAGGTGGTAGGCTCTTATTGGCTCCTAGGCCTGTCTCATAGGAGGCTCAAAGCAAGTTCGGTTTTCTCATCCCTTCATCCTTTATTTTTTAGTTTTTTTTTTTTTAAATATATATTTTATTGATATTTTACAGAGAGGAAGGGAGAGAGATAGAGAGCTAGAAACGTCAATGAGAGAGAAACATCGACCAGCTGCCTCTTGCACACTCCCTACCAGGGATGTGCCCGCAACCAATGTACATGCCCTTGACCGGAATCGAACCCGGGACCTTTCAGTCCGCAGACCAACGCTCTACCACAGAGCCAAGCCGGTTTCGGCCCTTCATCCTTTATTCATCACTCACTACCTAGGGCCCAGTGGCCACAGTGTGTGCCTCTCATGAGCCAAGAAATTGAGCTTTTCAGTCCTCAAGGCAAGTGAAGTCCATTTCCTCTACTTGAAGTATGGTAGCAACCATACTTCGGTAAAAATTGCTGTTTAATATTTTAACCTTGCTGTTTTGGGTTCTGTACTCATTTAAAGGTTATTTAGATTTTCTGTACTTATGTATGATTGAATACTCCCTAGATGGTGGTTTGGATATCCCATTGATTGTAATCTCACTGGTCATGGAAGCACATTCCTGAGACCCAAGACAGTTCAATTATCTTAAATTGCCTTAGTAGCTACAGATAGTGCATTCCTGTTGATTCAGTGATCCCAAAATCTGGACAGTATAATTATTCTAAATTGTCCAGGTGATCCGTCTCAGATAATGTTTTTCTGTTCATTCAGTGATTCCTAGATGCTTTAGATAACTTGCTCAGTTTCACTTCTGTAAAATCTCAAAACAGGTTCCTCATTTCAGACCCAAAGTGGTAATTGATACTTTTGTGATAGTCTGCCAATATAAGCCAGATGTGGCAAACTGTTCTGTGCTATGAGATTTGGAGCTTTAGCCCCTTGTATGCCATTGGCCTTTAATAAATGATGCCATAATTTGACTTTTTTGAGGTGTCCTTTGTAAAATGGGGGTTACACTATAACATATTCAAGTCTTTCTTTCGTGTTAGTGTCACCATTGTCTATGGACATCATGAGATGGAAAAGGCTGGAAACACTGCTTTACACAGAACTAAATCTGCTCTCTTACACTTCTATTTTCTAGATACCTTTACCAAAACGTTTTAAAACCACTCTTAAAAAGCATTGTGTGGTATCTAGTAATGAGGGCCCACCTACTTTGTACTTCTTTCTCAGGATTGCTGCAGCTATTAAGGGTCTTTTTTTATTCCAGATGAATTTTTTGAAAGGTTGTTCTAGATCTGTGAAATATTCCATTGGTATTTTAATGGAGAGTAGATTGAATCTATAGATTGCTTTGGGTAGTATGGACATTTTGATGATGATGATTCTACCAATCCATGAACACGGTATAGTCTTCCATCTGTTTATGTCTTCCTCTATCTCTTTTTTCAGTGTCGAGTAGTTTTCTGCATATAGGTCTTTTATCTCCTTAATTAAGTGTATTCCTAAGTATCTTATTTTTTTGGTGCAATGGTAAATGGAATTTTTTTTTTAATGTATTTTATTTATTTTTTACATAGAAGAAAGGAGGGAGATTGAGAGTTAGAAACATCAATGAGAGAGAAACATTGATCAGCTGCCTCCTGCACACCCCGTAATGGGGATGTGACCACAACCAGGGTGCATGCCATGACTGGAATTGAACCTGGGACCTTTCAGTCCGCAGGCTAATGCTCTATCCACTGAGCCAAACAGGTTAGGGCTGAGATTGCTTTTTTAGTCTCTCTTTCTTTAAGTTCATTATTGGTGTATAGAAGTGCCAGATATTTCTTAGCATTAATATTGTATCCTGCTACATTGCAGAATTCATTTAGTAAGTCTAATAATTTTTATGGAGTTTCTATGTACAGTATCATGCCATCTGCAGATAAGGAGAGGTTTACTTCTTTTCCAATTTTGATGCCTTCTATTTCTTCTTCTTGTTTGATTTCAATGGCTAGTACTTCTAGTACTCTGTTGAACTGGAGTGGGGAGAGTAGGCATCTCTGTATTGTTTCTGTTCTTAGGGGAAATTGTTTTAGGTCATGCCCATTGAGTAGGATTTTGGCTATGAGTTTGTCATATATGGTTTTTATTATGTTGAGATCTGATCCTCTATTCCCACCTTGCTGAGAGTTTTTATCAAGAAAGGGTGTTGGATTTTGTCACATGCTTTTTTTCTTTGTTAATTGATATGGCTATGTGATTTTTATCTCTCAATTTGTTTATATGATGTATCAATCTGTATTACAAAGCCATTATTCCCAAAACAGCCTGGTACTGACACAAGAATAGACATATAGATCAATGGAATAGAATAGAGAACTCAGAAACTACCCAAAACATTATGCTCAATTAATATTTGACAAAGGAGGCAAAAACATACAATGGAGTCAAGACAGCCTCTTAAATAAATGGTACTAGGAAATTTGGTCATGCACATGCAAAAAAAATTAGACCACCAACTTACACCACATACAAAAATAAATTCAAGATGGACAAAGGACTTAAACTTAAGATGGGGAACAATAAAAATATTAGAGGAATCCTCAAGCAACAAAATCTCACACATATGCCAAAGCACTTCTTCACTGGTACTGCACCTATGGCAATGAAAACTAAAGAGAAAATAAACAAATGGGACTACACCAAAATAAAAAGCTTTTGCACAACAAAAGAAACCATCAACAAAACAACAAAAAGCCCACTGCCTGGGAGAGCATATTTGCAAATGTTATCTCTGACAAAGGTTTTATCTCCAACATTTACAGAGAACTCATACAACTTAACGAAAAGAAAATAAACAACCCAATGAAAAAATGGGCAACATGCCTAAATATATACTTTTCAAAAGAAGACAGAAGGCCAAGATACATATGAAAACGTGCTCAAAGTCACTAATCATCTGAGAGATGCAAATCAAAAGAACAATGAGGCTCCATCTCACACCTGTCAGAGTGGCTATCATCAACAAATCAACAAATGACAAGTGCTGGTGAGGATGCAGAGAAAAAGGAATCCTCATATACTGCTGGTGGGAATTCAGACTGGCAGCCACTGTGGAGAACAGTATGGAATTTCCACAAAAAACTAAAAATGGGACTCCCATTTGACCCAGTGTTCCCTCTTCTAGGAATATATCCCAAGAAAGTAGAAACACCAATCAGAAAGGATAGATGCACCCCTATGTTCATAGTAGCACAATTCACCATGGTTAAGAAACAGCCTAAGTACCCAACAGTAGATACATCTGCACAATAGAATACTACGCTGTGGTAAAAAAAAAAAAAAAAAAAAAAAAGAGTTCTTAACCATTTGCAATAGCATGGATGGAACTGAAAGCATTATGCTAAGCAAAATTAGCCAGTCTGAGAAAGATAAATATCAAATGATCTCACGCATTTATGGAATATAATGAACTACATAAACTGATGAACAAAACCAGATCCAGAGTCAGAGAAACATCAATCATACTGTCAAACCTCAGAGGGAAGGTAGGGGAGGATGGGGTAAGGGGAAGAGATCAGCCAAAGGACTTGTATGGGCCTACCCAATGGATACAGACAACAGGGCCTACCCAAGGGACACAGACAACAGGGGGGTGAGGGCATGAGTTGGGTGTGGAGCTATAATGGGGGAATAAGGATATATATATATATATATATATATATATATATATATATTTAATAACTTAATCAATAAATAAATTTTTTTAAAAAGTATTGTATGGTACAGGTAATTCTTGATTGAAATAGAATATTTTGCTGTAAGGAAGGAAAAACGTATCAATCATTTCAATTCCCCTGAAAATGGGTCCAGATCAGCCCTGTGACCTCACCTAGAGCGGAAAGTGCTCTTAACTCCATGTGTCCTCACCTTCCTAGGGAGCAGGCACGCAGGGATGCTGTGGCCTTGCCCTGCATGGCTCTGACCGGACAGTCTCACAGGGGAAGGTTTCTGCTTCATCCTTTCCCTTGGACAGGACACCTTTAGAGGAGAGACACTGAGTGATCAGAGCTCCTTTTTCCATGTATTTCCCATTGCAATAGAACTTGGTCTGCAGTATATTTGGTCTCAGTTTCTAGCTCTCCTCTGGAAGCTGATGCAAAGCTGCAGATCACTTAGGCCAAATGTGAGAGTTAGAGCTCTTATCCCCACACCCTGTGAAACTGGAGCCGGTGGGTGATCACAGGGCTCTATCTGCCTTAAGAAAGAGAGGAAATTAGTATTCTCCTAATAGACAGAATGTCACAGGAAAGTTCAACCTTCTTCATAATACTGTAATTAGTATTTCATATAGTATAATTTTAGTCTTGATGAGATAAGCACTTTTTGAAGAAATTTCAACATCTATATTGCTAGTGCTGGCAAAAAAAGAGACAATTTAAAATGACACATTTTAATACATAATAGCTGCCCCAGCCTTTTGATGTAGCAGCATGAATATCAAATTCTTTGAGTGAGAATGAGGTTTGAGGTGCTTCCCAAGGGTTGGTGCCTTTATAATGAACACAACACAAGTCTGCTGAATGGAGCCAACCTCAGCCCCCTGGGTCTTTGGCTGATCAGGCTGGTAAGAATGTTCCCTTCAGCTATTCCTGTAATCCAAGCAGACTCAACCACAGGGCATGCTAGCAACCTAGTGGCTTTGCTTTGTGCTGGGCATTCTGCTTTACAACCTGTGTGTCATTAACTATAGATGAGAAAAACCAATGCTTGCTACTGCATAGGTAGAACCAGTAGGAATTAGAATATGGATCTACCTAATTATTCCAGGCTCTGAACATTGCAATAGGCTGCCTTCTGGAAACTGTTGTTTATGAAAGAATTCCTTGATGGGTGGTCAGATCCCCTAGCTACGTACACTGAAGGGGGGAAAAAGTGGACTCCAAAATTTTCCATTCTATATAAATAGCACTGATAGTGATACACACTCCCTGAAAAGACCCTAACTGGTTAGGTCTTGGAACAAAAAAATGTTATCATTTGGTTTGTTATCTTTTCTGCAACCATTGGGTTAAGACTACCTGCAGTTATGAGGACAGAAATGGTTAGTGATTACAACTTCTTATAAACCTCCTCTGAAAAGGGAAGCACAATGATATTGCTTTGGCATTGTGCTACCTTCCTGTGAGTTTACTTTGACAGATAACTTTGATCATTTTTTAAACAGCTATAAGGGATGGGCAGATTGAGGCATCTACTGGGAATTGCAGGTTGGGGGTGATTAAATTGCATTCCCTTCACTTGGATGGCACTCTTGACCAGTGCTAATGATTATCATCACTGCAGGGACAGCACTATTGTCCCTGATGCTATGAGGAGGAAGAAGAGAGATGAGAAGAAGAGAGGAGACATGGAGAGAGGATGAGGGAGAAAGTAGGACAAGGATATTTCTATGTTAGCTACTATGTCATCTTCATTTACATGCTCCAGAATGTAACACAGTTGCTGGGAAATAACTGATCCTCAATAAAAAATGCATGGAAAATTTCATCCAAGGACCAATGGCTCAAAAGTATAAACTACCCAAATGAATAGTCTGCTAAGCCTGCCATAATAAAATACCACAGATTGGATGGCATAATTTGTAGAACTTTTTTGTCACAGTTCTGGATGTTGAAAGTTCAATATCAAGGTCTAGCAAGGATGATTTAATCTGAGCTCTCTCCTTGGTTTTTAGATGGCTGCCTTTTTACTGTGTCCTCACATGGCCTTTTTCTCTGTGAATGCACATCCTTGGTGTTGCTTCCCATTTTTGAAAGCACACCAGTTCTGTTGAATTAGGGTCCCCACTCTATGACCTCATCTAATATTATTTACTTCCTATCGCCAAATACAGTGACATTGGGGTATTATAGAGTCGACATATTCATTTTTGGGAAAACAAGTCATTTTGTAACATCATATAGTTCTATTCTAGTTTAAATGTTGTCTTTGGATTATTTCCTTATGCTTATAATTAAAATAATGTCTCTATCATTTGCACTTCTGTAGCACAATGCAAATATCTGTGTTTAGAACTCATCAGTTAGCTCTTTTGGGGGGCATAGCAGAAACCTCCTAAATGGTCTCTTTGCCCTTGGTCTTCCTCTCAATATGTTGTCGTAGGCAGCTAACTATTACTAAAGGAAGGAAGCAAATGGGATCAGCATTATAAAGGTTATTAAGCATAATCAACTAAGGAGCATAAGCCTGCTGAACCAGGAAGCAGCACCTTCACACATGCCAAGGGATAGCATCATTGTTCTGCCAAGGGGATTAACACCCCTCCCTTTCCCCACATGGGGAGCAACCCACCATCTGGTACCCGAAGGGGAGAGTGGGGGGATTAAGGAGGGTGGAACAGGGAGAGGTAAGCACATAGTCAGTAAGAGAAAAGATGGTGACCATAAAGTCCTGTCAGTCTAGCCTTGAAAAAAGGATTGAATTGGATAAGGTACATAAAACCCTGAAATATTTAGAAAATAGTTGGTTAGGAGGTGAACCCATCAGAAGTCCATGAAAGCTTGAGAAGTTGATTGGTTATTTTGAAAAAGCTCTTGGTCCTTCTCAAGCCCAAGATACCATAATCCCAGCTAAGAAAGAGCTCACCCTCTCTTGCTCTGTAACATGTGCTTGCCCCTTTCATTCGCATGTTCTCTCCATAGTAGCCATGTGAGCCTAGCAGCCTACCTGGGGCCCATGGCAGCTGGTATGGGACTGAGCTTAGCACCTTCCAGGAACAGACTAAGATAGCCCAATTGGGACAGAGACAGGAACTGAACTAATGACACTAAATGTTTGGACACTGGCCCTAATTATGGTCTTGATAAAAGCAAAATTAAACTTTTTCCATGGAGGCACTGACAGAGTTGGGACACTGGAAACCCAGGGACAGCACTCCTTTGATTTTGTATCTGGTGCTGCAAATAAATATTATCATTAGACCTCATACCACCTTGTGAGTCCCTAAAAATGCCATTCTTGAAACACATCACTATAAGGAACCCATGTTCACTGACAACAATTCTGCATAGCTGTCAAGTGAACTTACAAAAAATGCTCATGGAATCATCTTACCACTTAGCTGTAACTTCACTAAGCTTGTGAACAGAAATACAACATCTCAAAATGAGTTTAACTTCTCTGCACAATACAAGGCCCTGCTTTTGTAAAGAATCTTCATCTTCTAAATTGCTCATCATTCATTGCTGTCTGCCTACTCTGTACCACAGGACCCTCTGCTGCTTCAGATTCTAGGCATAAGCATGTCTTCTTGCTGCCTCAGATTCCTGGGCCAGAATTCTACCCAACCCACCATAGTGACCCATGGCCATGCACATGCACACACATCTTTCCTCTCTAGAATCTACAGTAATGAAAGAGTAAGTTGCAAATTGGCCATACCTTTGTGATGCCGCCTGCCAATCAGGAGTGAATATGCAAATTAACCCAACAAAGATGATGGGATAATTTGCATATGCAAGCACTGTCCAGCAGCTCCAGGCTTCTGGGCAGCATGGGAAGGTGGAAAGGTAGCTCTGGGCCAGAGCAATGGTGGTGTCAGTAGCCAGGGGAAGGAAGGCCCATTCTTACACAATTCTTCTTGCATCAGGCTTCTAGTTGAAGATATCCCCTGATTCCCCTTCTCCCACTCAAACTTCTCTTATTCTTCTGTTTGTATTTTTAAATTGCCATTCTCCTCTAAGATGTTCCATAGATGGAAATCATACTTAAATATATCTTACAGTGATCATACACATTAAACACTGTTAGGTAATTTCAACTGGCAATAATCATGGAGTAGCTCCTCTCTGGTAATATTATTACATAAGAACTATAAACTCTGGGGGGAGGGAGGGAAAGATCCTGAAAGCACACAATGCCAAAGCACTCTTAAAAAGGATGGATATTTATTGCTGAGTGATTTTTTTTTTAATGATTTCTGTTTGTTTGTATATTTCTAAGAGCATGCCCCAATTGTCACCACACCAAGTAGGTTACATTTAATTGGAAAACATGTAGACTTAATGGGTGGTGGGACCAATGGAGAAAGATTATTGTGAGGATAAGAGTAAAAAAATGAAGGAAGAAAAACAAAGAAGCAAAAAGGATAAGAAGGGAAATACTATGTACTGCCCAAACTTCTGATGGTCCTCAGTACAATGGTATCCCAACTCCTAAATAAGGTGAAAGAAGCAAACAGATTTTATGCATATCAGAGAAAAGTGAAAATCTGGAGTTTGAGTTCAGACAGGTTAATTGTTAGTTAAAGAAATAAATGCACTTCAAAGGAACATTACCAGAATCCAGAGTTTCTACAATATATACCGTATTTTTTGGACCATAAGACGCACCTTTTCTTCACCAAATAGTGGGAGGAAAAGTGCCTGGGTCTTATGGTCCGAATAGAAGTAGTGCCTGCGTCTTATGGTCCGAGTTGCAGAGCAGCAGCGGGTCCCCCGGGACCTTCTGTGTCCCTGGGGACTGCATATTTGGTGAAGAAAAAGTGCGTCTTATGGTCCGAAAAATACGGTAATTCACAATGTTGGAGACATGTACTTGGGGGAAAAGGCCAAGAAACTATATGCAGAAAACAACAAATATATCCTCTTCAAAATGAACTAAAAAACAAGATAAGCATATCAATGAAAACTGATAGGATTTGCTGGGTTGGTGCTTCTCAGTGGTTTAGCATCTAGCGACCTGTGAACCAGGAGTTCATGGTTTTATTCCTGGTCAGGGCACATGCCCAGGTGGTGGGTTCGATCCCCAGGAGGAGTCATGCAGGAGACATCCAATCAATGATTCTCTCTCATCATTGATGGTTCTATCTCTCTACCTCCCTCCTCTCTGAAATCAATTAAAACATATTTTAAAAACCTAATAGGATTTGCTGCCATTAGGTTGATATAGGAAAAGTAAGTTTTTTCCTTTAAGATTGAAGTGAAATTAAGACATATAAAAACTCAGACAGTAATAAAGAACACTGAAAATGATAAATATACTAGATATTCACAAAGAACTATATTTCCTCTACACTACATGGTTTTTTAAACATGAATGTTGAAAGAAAGAAAAATGGTAACACTGAATTACAGAATTTATAACATACATATATGCAATACATATTACAACTCTAGAGATAAAACACATGCTGTGCCCTAAAACAAGTGTCAACACAAGATATGTCTAAACTTGTAAGAATTTTATGAGTTTATTTGAGCCAGACTGATGACAACTGCAGGAAAACAAAATCTGAAAGGATTGAGAAAATCCTCCAGAAAATGTCAGTTTTACCACTTATTTTATACATAAATATCAAAATAGGAAGATATAATGGTGTTATATGAAATTCTCTTGTGATAGATTATGGAGGTGGGAGAAAGCAAAGTGGGGCTTTCTCTCTGCCTGACCACACTCTTAGTTAAGGGAAAACTTGTCAAATGGCTTCCCCCCAAATTCCTAAGTGAAAAGTGAGAGCAACATCTTCATGCTTGATGAAGCTGGTATAGGAACTACTTTCTCAGCCAAAGCCCAGAGAGAGGAAGAGGGAGATAAACTTTCTCTTTTCATTTCTGCCACATTCAGTCAGAAAGAGGAAAGAGGCACTCTTTTATTTTACCTTCTTTATTAGATACCCTCCTCTGGTCACAGGTGGAGAGTATGTTCACTGTGGTGAACTTTGGTTGAGACCTCCACAGTAAACTTTTGTTATGCAAAATAAATAAGACAATTTGGAAAATCTCTCTGCTCACAAAGCTTAGCAAAATCATGTTCTATACATTTGACACTGACATTTTGTTCATTCTCTTAATTTTCCTCATATTTTCAGCAATCTTCCATTATGAATCTTAAATTCTAACCAAGAGACTAGATCTGTCTCTTTTATTAGGGCAAATGACATATACTCAGAAAGGAAAAAGAGTGCTATAATAGTTTTAAAAATGTTTTTCCTAGTAAAGAAGCTTGGTATAGGTATGAAATCCTACCTAATAAAAGATTAATATGCAAACTGACCACACCTCTGCTGCATCCACAAGCCATGCCCACCAGCCATTTCCACGAGCCAATCAGAGCAAGTATGCAAATAACCCTAACCAAGATGGCTATAGCCACAGAGAGCTGGAGGGAGGCTTGGTTTTCCCTGGCAATGGAGAAAGGCAAGCTTTCCTCCTGCCCTTGCCAGCCTAAGTCTCCACTCAAGGCTACAAAGTTTCAATTATAGAAGGTAAACAAATCCAAACAGAAATGGCTGCTAGCCAAGGAGCAAGCAGGAGGCTTGGCTCCACTCCAGGCTACAACGTTTCAATAGTAGAAGATATATTAATTCCAGATACCATGGCCTCCTCTTAAATTGCCAGGGGGCATGGCTGGCCTGCAAAGCACCACAGGCCCCTCACTCAGGCCCCCCAATGCCCCAAGGGAACCCCCACTCTGATCCAGGACACCTTTCATGGCAAACCAGCTGGGCCCCACCCATGCACCAGGCCTCTTATCATAGGATTTGCTGCCACTGGGTCTATATAGGAAAAACAAGTTTTTCCTTTAAGATTGAAGTGAAATTAAGACATATAAAAAACTAAGACAGTAATAAAGAACAATGAAAACGATAAATATATTAGGTATTCACAAATAAATATATTACTCTAATAAAAGAGTAATATGCAGATTGACCATCACTCCAACACACAATATGGCTGCCCCCATGTGGTCAAATGTCCTGCCCCTATGTGGACACAAGATAGCTACTACAAGATGGCCAGAAGGGGAGGGCAGTTGTGGGCGATCAGACAAACAGTGGAGGGCAGTTGGGAGGTACCAGGTTTGCAAGAGAGGGCAGATGAGAGGGACCAGGCCTGCAAGGGGGGGCAGTTGGAGGCAATCAACCCTGCAGATAAGGGCAATTAGTAGTGACCAAGCTGGCAAAGGAGGGAAGTTGGGGGCAATCAGGCTGGCAGGGGAGCAATTAGGCATCAATCAGGCTAGCATGGGAGTTGTTCGAGGTGGTCAGGCTGGCAGGCAGAAGCGGTTCGGGGCAGTCAGGCAGGTGAGCAGTTGGAAGCCAGCAGTCCTGGATTGTGAGAGAGATGTCTCAGATTGGAGAGGGTGCAGGCTGGGCTGAGGGACACCCCCTGTCCCCTAGCATGAATTTCATGCACAGGGCCTCTAGTGAATATAATAAGACATTACACATACACTACTTAAGTTTTAAGTAAAATGTACATTATAAATTAGAATTTTATACATCTTGAGTTATAATGGCCAATGAAAAATTAAATTTTATTTTATCATTTATTTATGCTAAAAACTTCAGGGTCACTTGCAATTATTACAAAGTAATTATAATTTTAACTTTTATTATTGTGAAAGATATTTGTATCCAATGGAACAACTTGTGTGTAGAGGTGTGTATATGTGTGTTCATGAATATCTAGTCCTCTGCACAAATATTCAATGGTTTTATGGCTTACAAACCAGAATTTTCAAGTTATTTTTTTCTCAATTAAGATGTGAGTTACTCATAAATCATGTCCATTTAATTAAAAATTTAGCCTAAACCGGTTTGGCTCAGTGGTAGAGCATAGGTCTGAAAGGTCCCGGGTTCAATTCCGGTCAAGGGCATGTACATTGGTTGCGGGCGCATCCCCTGTTAGGGGTGTGCAAGAGGCAGCTGATTAATATTTCTCTCTTATCGACATTTCTAGCTCTCTATCTCTCTCCCTTCCTCTGTAAAATATCAATAAAATATATTTTCAAAAATTATATTATTGAAGAAACATTTTAAAATTATAATAAAAGCAATACTTTATCCTCTTCTTTTAGTATGTGCTAGGTAATGTGATATATATACACATGTATTTCTTACCTTTGTCAGCTGATAGGGCCCAGGAGCAACAGTATACTAATAGCAATGACCAAATCTAGCATCTACATATTGGTTTCTGATATCAGTCACTAATAAAAGTAACCAGGGATCCTTGGAGATGTGGCTAATTCTAGGATCTGGGGCTAGTACCAGAAAGTGAAAAATTCCTCAAAACAAATAAACCACAAACACACATAGGTATGGACAGATGCACATACATAAAACAATATCAACCCAAATGTTGAGTATGCAAAAGGGAAACAAGCCATTTGACAGAACTAATGGCCAAAGCTGGAACAATTTGAGCAACAAAATAAATAAGGTAAATAAGGGTTATAACCCTAAGTGTAGAGTAGATATTCACTGGTTCATGCTGATATAAATAAATGATTAGGGAAAAAAATAGAAAATCATAGACAAATCTTCCATCTGGAAGAATCTCAAATAATTTATGTAGATGCTCCTCTCTTAAAGAGGTAGAACACAATTTCTCACTCCTTATGTACAAAGTGACCTTGTTTTAAGTATAAAATGTATGGAAAAAGTGAGAAAAATGTAACGTTACATAGGTAAAACCTGGGAAATGCCATCTAAAGCCAGGTGATATGGACTCACATCAACAGATATAAGTCATATTGATAGTATATGCCCTTGATAAGAGATGATGCCAATGGCACTTTGCCTCTGTGGTCTTCCTCCCCCCAAATACACGAGCCTAGTCTAATAATGAAAAACATAAATAAATAACACATTGAACAAATCCCACTTGAGGGACTTTCTTCAAAGTCCCTGACCAATAATCCTCAAAACTGTCAAATTATCAGCAACAAGGAGTCTGAGAAACTGTCACACACAAGAGGAGCCTAAGGAAACATGCCTTCCAAACATAGGGTGGTGTCCTGCATTGGATCCTGTGACAACAAATGAACATTAGGGAAGAACTGAGGGAATCTCAATAAAAAGCAGGTATCAGTTAGAAACAATGGAAGAAGATTGGTTTATGAATTGCGACCATAGTAATGTAAGATGCTAATCATGGAGGAAACTGAATATTTCCTGTGGGGTATACAAGAATTCTCTGTGTCATCTTCACAATGATTGTGTAAAATTAAAACTGTTCTAAAAATGAAAAAAACATATTTAAAGCATGCTCCTCCTCTATTACTAAACATATCATTCATGCTTATAAGCTTAGGCTAATTTAATTTCTTAGAATGTAAAATTTCTTGTCCTATTCACTAGTAATTTATTGAGAGGCATGCTATAGGGAAAAAATGCTTGGGAATTTAGGCCCATTAATTTTTTGGATCTTCTGTAGGTGACTGTGGCCCCACAAATCATTACAGTGATATATAAATTGAGAGAAATGCAAGGGTGTGTTAGATCAGTTTTAAGATCCAGGACTGCCAAGGAAACAAGGGCTGAGCCATGCCTGCCAGTTCATGCTCATGTTTTTTTCATACCCCTTGCTTGCTGTGCTTTGTTCCCATGTGGTTCTATCCTGTCATTGAATGTGTGTACATGTGCTTTCCCAGAATTGCACTGCAAGCCCATCCCTGGGAGGGCAGGAGCCTAAGTATGGCTGTCAAGGACTCGGCTGCAATTCATGTTCATAGCCAGTGTCATCAATTAGAGGTTCCCTTCTGAACTCTGCAGCTTAATTTATGGACACATTGCTATTGCTATAATTGGTACATCCTTTATCACTAATTAGTTCATAAGCCTTTTACTCTGGAATTAGACTCCCTTGTTTTTCCTACAAAGTCCTCTTTTGATTCTCTTATAACACACCCTATCAGAAGCCTTTCAGAGACTTACTGAAGATGGTGGAGCAGGTAAATGGTATACTCGCCTCCTTCCACAATCACATCAAAATTACAATTAAACTACAGAACAACCCTTATTGAGAACCACCTGATATCTAGCTAAACAAGTCCTATAACTAAGGATATACAGAAGTCATGTCCAAGCTGGTAGGTAAGGCTGATACTCCAAATGGGCTAGTCCTATACTCACATGTGGCATATAAAAGTCAGCAGGGATGTTTTTACCGCACAGGTTGCACCTGCTGAGCAAAGGGTGGAAGCCCAATATCCATCACTCCAGCCCAGGGTTTCAACTCTAAGAAGAGAAGTACCATACCTACTGGTTATAAAAATCAGTGGTGATAGTGGCTAAGTGAGACAGAGCACAGGGTTGTAGGCATTCCTCTTGAAGGTCTGCACACAGACTTCCTCAAACTCACTGGCTCTGAACTCCACTGCTGGGGCAGAAGTTTGAAAGGTTCCAGGTATGTACAGGGAGAATCTAAATTGTGTGGCTTCAGAGTGAGGGCTGTAGGAGCAGCTTTCTCCCAGAGAGAAGTGCTGGCAGATCCAAATGTTTCTCTGATGAGCTCTTCCCTAACAGATCAGTCAGGTGGTCACCACATCTGAATTTCTATCAGCCTGGCTAACACTGTTCACCCTACTCTGGTGATTCCATGAGACCCTGCCCCACCCAACCTGCAGATCCACCCAAGACATTTCCACTGGTTTTTCCATACAAGTAGCCTGTATTAGCTCATGCTGTAAACTTTACTAAAATCTCTCAGACAAGTAGCATCAAGACTCAGCATGCCTGGTACCTCTCACTAACTGGCCTCAGGCTAGTTACTAGGGGCAGCCAGCTTTGGTTTACAGCTTGACCTCTCTTAGGCACCTCTAAGCCCAGAACAATTAGTAACCATCTGCAAATTGCTTTGTAGATTATACTGGGTAGCCTAGGATAGGCAGTGCTTAAACTTAGCTGGCACCTTCTGGAGGCCCCAGAGCCAGCCAACCTGGTGGACAGCTTCAGATCACACAGAATCACCGCCCTCCACAAGTGAAACACTCAAAGGGTTAACTCAGGGGATACCAGAATCCTGTTAAAGCTATTCCTGTTCTATGAAGTGAACCACTACACACACAGATTATTCTGTGTTGGCCAGTCCAGCTGATTGGCCTAAGGGCAAATCCTTCCCACTGACACACCAACTGCAGTCAAGGTTCAAGAATAGGAAGGTGCACACAGGCTACTAGTGTAGACATATATATTAGGGGTGCACCTGGAGTGCCCAGTTCAGGTGACTAGGAAAAAGGGGGAGGCTGTGCCAATGAACCCTACAGAATTCATGCTACACTAAGCCACTCTACTAAGATCAGAAGATGTAACAGATCTACATACATAGAAACAAGTACATGGAGGCAGCCAAAATGAGGAGACAAAGAAACATGTCCCAAATGAAATATTAGTACAAAACTCCATAAAGAGAACTAAACAAAATGGAGACAAGCAATCTACCAGATGTAGAATTCAGAACAGTGGTTTTAAGGATGGTCAATAAACTCAGGGAAAGAGTAGATGAACTTAGTGAAAACTTAAATGAAGAAAAAGGAAACAAAAAAATGGAAAACATAAAACAGAACCAATAAGAAATAAATACTACTATAACTTAAATAAAGAATATATTACATGGAATCAAAGGCAGAGTAGATAAAACAGAGGATTAAATTGGAGATTTGGAAGATAAACACATACACACATAATCAGAAAACAAAAAGAAAAAAAAGAATGCAAAATAAATGAAGATAGTTTAAGGAGCCTCTGGAAAAACTTCAAGAATACCAACAATTGCACTAATTCTTTTTCTTTAAATCAATTTATCTAGTGATGGAGATTTAATATGCTGCAATATGTTTAAGATGCTATATGTTTTTGTTCAAAAACAAAATGAAAAGGTAGACATAAACAGTCTCAGATATTGAAAATAAAATATCATTGCTCTATAAAAGAGTTATTAATAGTTGTGTGAAAAAGGTGAAGGGATTAAGAAGTACAAATTGGTAGTTATATAATAGTCCTAGGGATGTAAGATGCAGCAAAGGGAATATAGTCAATATTATTGTAATAATGTTAGAGAGGTACTTGATTTACTGGGTTAAACACTTTGTAAGTTATATAAATATACAATCACTGTGTTTGTAACTAAAACTGATATAATGTACATCAATGTAAGTAAAAACAAATACACTTTTAAAAAGATATATACAATATGCATTATGAGAGGTAAAACCAGTGTGCTATTGTTGGGGCCAAGTCTAGATCCAGGACTGAAGTAAACTATGTTCCTTTTAAACATAATTGCTATTCCATTAATAAGTGGTTCTATGGCTTAATAAAACCGGGATCTTGGATAAACTCATGTAAATATTCATTAAAAAAAAAAAAAACAACTTTATGGATATATATAGAAAGAACTGAACAGACTTAATATGTAAAATTTGATAAATTTGAACATATGCATACACCTATGTTACCATCACCACAATTAAGGTAATAGACACATCCAACATCTACCAAAATTTCCTTGTGTCCTTTTGTCTTGTTTGTTTATAGAAGGAACACCTACTATGAGTCAGGTAAATGTTTCTTTTTTTCAAAAAAAAATATTATTTTGTAGTTTTTAAAGTACTAATATGCATATTAACAATCCACACTTAGTTGACCACCTGCACTTTACATGTTTTATTTAACTTGATCCTAATATATAAAACCCCAGGGTCTATAACATCCACAACAACCAGAGGCTCAACCAACCGGAAGTGTGTGGTGACTCGGTACTGAGTGTCTTGCTGTGGGAGCCTGGATCTAGCACTGACTGGAATGGGGGCTGTGGATCAGGCCCAGAGAGAGGTCTGGGGAGAGAGAACCAGGTCAGATCTATAGCCTCCATAGCAGCTGTTGATCAGCACTTGCCTGTCTCTTTTGCTCCAGGCCTCCTCAGCAGCTATGCCTCTCTATCTCTCTGACCTCTACTGGAGCTACTGATCAGCTCTGCCTCTCTGATCAGGCCCATTGACAGGCCTGGAGACAATGATTGGCATAGAAACTGACCAATCATAACAAAATCTGCATGAAGTGTGAGGAACCAATGGCTGCCTAGGAGGCGGAGCTTGTGACACTGACTGGCATAGAAACCGACCATTCAGAACCTAATCTGGGTGAACTGAGAAGGCAGAACCTAAGGTGGGGACTGAGGAGGTGTTTTAAGGGCAACAGTTGTTTGGTGTAAGATATAAGAAAGCAGTTCAATTTTGACCTGTTTGGCAGTATAGTGCATATGGCTGGTTGATAGTCCAGATATAAGGATTGTGTATTTTTGTCTGCCAAGATTATCTCCTCCTGATGAAAACCCCTCCTCCCCCATTTAAGCAATGCTACCCTATATAATTTTTATATACCACTAAAAGGGTAATATGCTAATTAGACCGTGTGGACTCTGCCATCTTACTTACATTCAACTTCCTTCTTTACAAAGCCATGGTGGTAGGGGCCACGGCAGAGGCTGTTAGGGGCAATCAGGCCATCAGGAGAAGGAAATTGGGGACAAATCAGGCTGGCATGGGAGGGCAGTTGTGGGCAAGATCAATAAGGAAGCCAGAGGAGGGCAGTTGGGGGAAATCAGGCAGGCAGAGGTAATCAAGTCAGCAGAGGAGAGCAGTTAGGGACAAGATCAGGCCAGTTGGGGAGGGCTGTTGACAGTGAGATCAGGCCAGCAGGTGAGGGCAGTTGGGGGCAAGATCAGGCCAGCAGGGGAGGGCAGTTAGGGGTGATCAGGCAGACAGGCAGGCAGAGGGGTTAGCGGCAATTAGGCAGGCAGACAGAGGCAGTTAGGGGGAATCAGGCAGGCAGGAAGGTGAGTGGTTAGGAGCTAGTGGTCCCAGATTGCAAGAGGGAAATCCAACTGCCAGCTTAAGCCTGATCCAAAGGCGGTCGGACATCCCCCAAAGGATCCCCAATTGGAGAGGGTGAAGGCTGGGCTGAGGGAACCCTCTGTCCATGAATTTCATGCACCAGACCACTAGTATTAATGAAACATATAACTGGACTACTGTCTTCTAGAGCACACTTTAAAAAAGTCTTCCTTACATCTCCTAACAATCTTCCTCTGTTCTGTGGAGATATGGTCTAATGGCCCCTTCCCAGCACGTAGCCCTTTCAAGGGCAGAGCAGGACTGACTCCGTTTTGTATTATGTCTTCCATCTTGTATAAAATGTATCAATTACCCAACCCACCCTCAAATCAGCCAATAGAAATACAGAAGGAAGTAACCCAGCATAACCGGACCCTGGCCCTCACCCCACCAATCAGAACCAGCCAACTCAGTGGTCTGAGCCACACCCCATCCCAAACCCTAAATCCTATAAAAGGACTACTCTTTCAGAGCTCCAGGCTCCCTGCATTCTGTCCCTGCGTTGGTAGAGGCAGGGAAACCAGACTCGAGTTTGAATAAAGGCTCTTTTGTATCTGCATCAGACTCGGCTCCCTGGTGGTCCTTGGGGATCCTGAAATCTGGGCATAATATAGCTTATTTCTTAATAGACAAAATATTGACTATAATCAAGGGATATAAGAAGAAAAATCTCTTAACTCCAGTAGGAAAATAACTCCACTAGGATTTCAGTCTAAAATTCCAGTCCTAACACCATTATGGATAGTCTAGAAGTCAGAAGACCCTAGACTAACACTATCCATAACAGGGCTAGGACTTGTCCTGATTCTGCTCTGTAATATGTGATATAACCTTGGTTTTCTCATTGGTACAGGTAGAATAACTCACAGACTGCTGGTACAATTCTAGAAGGGGCAAGTTTCTAACAAGGCATTATTGATTGAGGGGGATTCTGAGTGTTTGAGCTGCTGGGATTATCTGAGCATGTTGATTTGGAGTGGCTCAAACATTTTCATATTCAGAAGTTATGCAAAAATTATTTTCCTAGAGCTCCTGTCCTCCTGAGTGGTAGCCCTGTCTAAATAATAGAATGAATATGTATTATCCCATACTTGTACAAGTTAGTTAAATGCTCTGAGAAGTCAGTTTTCTTCTGTTATAAATAATCATCTTTTATAAAATATAAAAGTACCTGCCATTAGTTTTTATAAAGAAATAAAATATGCATTTTTGAATACTTTCTAATGCCCATAATATTATACATTTTTTTCCAAAACCTACAGCAAAATAAATGTAAGACACAAATATACTTCTTAAGTAAACCTAAGGCTTATGGACTGCAAATATCTGCACTTATAAAGCTGAGGACAACTATAGCTAGCCTTTGAGCTTGTATTTGACTGATATCAAAGCCTATACTCTTTGACACATCATGGGTGAGGAAGAAATTCAAGCTCTTCTCCCTTCTCCTTCATGTTGGTAAAACATTTCCAACACTCTTTTTTTTGGCTGTGCATCTGTAGTTAGGAATATTCACCAATCTGTCTATACACAGTCAAATGCTGTGTGCATATGCCTTTTTAGAACAATGGATGGTGTGAATCCTAAAAAGTAAATTATGTCAAGGTGTCTTATCAAGCACAGAGGTTGTAAGACAGCCTTGATCAGCCTATTGAGACATTCTAACTATCCTATAATTCAACCTTAAATCCTCTAACTACCTACAGGAGCCTGGGAATTACATAGGATATGCAAATTAAAATCCCTATGAAAAATCACACTGCCTTTCATTGTAATGATTTCATTACTGATGGTAATGGCAGTTGTACCTCTGTGGGCATCAGTAAAACCTTCCAGCACCTTGTAGAAACATGTGCCTTGTAATCTGAGATGGGATGGAATCCAAAGTAGACATAATATATCCTATTACTTCCCTTTTCCCTTTACTTTCTATATGAACCTGGAAGAGACTGTCAATTTATTTCCATGAGTTAAAATACTTTATTATTTTTCCTCTGTTTAACTCTCTTTTATATAATTAAGTCTGATTGACATGAAAATTATTGTCAAGGGCAAAAATTACAATAATTCCTAATGAAAGAAGTCTGTTTATTGTTTTATCAGAGATATTCCTTGGTGTAAATCTTGGGGCCAGGACTCCATGTGGTGATTGCTTTGAAGTGCTAGGTTTGATATTCCCAGCATGCATCATTCCCCTAGTCCCATAGAGCTCTCTTATAAGTCCACAGAAGTGTGGGCAATGCAGAGAGAATTGCACACTGAGAGGATTAGGCTTCTATATTTAATTATTTTGTCCACGTGAGGAATACTTGGAAGGGAAGAGCAAAGCCTATATTCACTCTAACACATCACTGCTTCTCCATGTTGAACAATATTAGAACATCACTCTTCACAGCTCCTGCCCATCACACATCATGGAAGGGCATTGATGCTTAAATAAATTGTTTCAGGCCATGTAGCATGGAGTTTATATTAAGAAATTTATCTAGGCTCAGGTTGAAGTAGATTTAAGTTAAAGACTATTAGAGTCCTTACTGGTTTGGCTCAGTGGATAGAGCATTGGCCTGAGAACATAAGGGTCCCAGGTTCAATTCTGGTCAAGGACATGCACCTTGGTTGTGGGCACATCCCCACGAGGGGGTGTGCAGGAGGCAGCTGATCCGTTTCCCTCTCATAGGTGTTTCAAACTCTATCCCTCTCCTTTCCTCTCTGTAAAAAAAATCAATAAAGAATATATTTTTAAAAAGAGTGTTGTAAACATAGGACAGGTGGGCCTTGCAGTATGTTACCTAGTAGTTGTGTGGCAATAGGCAAATTTCTCAACATTTTTATATTAATTTATGCATATATTTATCAAATTAATATACTTCAGGAACACTTGAAGTAACTCTCAACATTAAATAGGTACATAAGTACATGTAGCTAAAGAGCTTACACATGGTCCCTTATAGTTGCTTATTGCACTGTAATTCCTCTTCACTTGATAGAACCATTGACCAATGCTCCCTTAGCTCTATTTTTATTGCTCTTCCAACTTCAAAATGTGGATGATGCTACAAGTGGTTCAAACCTGTGGGAACCAGAGTCCAGGGATTCCTGCACTTGCATTCTTTCAGCAAAGACGCTGCTGTGCCTGGGCAAGATGGCAGCCAGCCCAGGAGATGTGTTTACAGCGAACTCAAAATTCTGTTTGATGGTAACAAGCAGTAATGTGATCTTTCAGTGAAAAGCAACATTAATGCAGGGAGATCCTAATATAACATGATGTGAAATTGCTAACATAATAAAGCTATATGACATTTCTGTCTCAGCATGAGTTCTCCCAGGGAGTCATCCTGCTCAGGAAGAGAATGCAGGGATATGAACGTATAAGGCTTCCCCTTCATCTCAGAGTGGTGCAATACAGAGGATGGTAATGTCCTCAGACTAAAGTTTCCCTATCAAATCCTGGCTCTCTCCCTTATCAGCCCAGAGATAGAGTAAGACAGAGAAATATTTCCTACAAATTCAGGATGTTGCATAGCATACATATGAGAAACAGTGAGCACAGTGGCAAAAAGTGCAGTTTCTAGAGCTGAATTATCAAGGTTCAAATCCTAACTCTGCTGCTTAGAAGCCATGGTCCCTTTAGGCAGGTGTTTAACTTCCCTCAGCCCGTTTCCTGGGCTATAAATTTGGAAAAGATAATAATACCCAATCTGTGGGTTTGCTGTAAACTTAACACTATAAATGTTTTGAACAGACCTTGGTGCATTGCCAAGTGCTCAATAAATATTGGAAAGTATGCCTAAAACATGTTAGTCACCTCCTGTCTCTATATCTAGTAATACAATTTGACTTGCCAAATTGGGAATGATTCTTTTTGTATTAAACCAAATATGAATATCTGATCAATGTATTGAAAATGTGAAGAACTACTATACCTATTTATAGCACTTAATTGTGGTTAGTTTTTCTGCATAAGCTTGGTATTATAAGACGGTGAATCCCTTAAGAACAGTAACCATATGGTTTTCTTTTATATTCAGTTGGCATAGCAGATAGTCAATAAAACTTGGTTGAAAAGCTGAGGAAGAAACTGACCAGGCAGTTTAATTAATGAAGCAAAGAATGCCTGGAATGTACCATTTGCAATCTATGCCAACCTTTTTTCCCCCTTATGACTCCATGTTTGTGTGTCTTTCAGAACTAATACATTCTGTGCTGTGACTAATGATAAGAGGGGCTGTTATGAGAAGGGACTGATGCTTAAGCCCAGACACTCCCTTCTCATCACATAAAAGGCATGCATTATATTTTTATGAGCCTTGCGATCTATTATGTTTTGTTGTCAGACCTTTGGGAATGTATTCTATGAAACTTTATTGAGACAAAATATCTAGGGACGTTTGCATATGTCTGAGCTCAGCACAATATTACTTTTTAATGCACTTTTGACTTTGCAGGCAGAGGATACAGTAAAAAATGTAAAACAGCAGTAGTTGGGGCTTTTTTTATAATCTGCATTTTGCCTTCCTCCTTTGAAAATAAACGAGTGCCTCTTCTGAATGAGGTAAACTCATATTCATTAGTCTAACACAGTTACAAGTGGACTATTTCTGTTGTTGAGTCAGAAATAAAGCTTTACTCCGTGACAACATGTACAAGGCACAGGTTGTAGAACATTCCTGTTGATTGTGATCAATGCCACTTCCCATTCTGTGTATATTAGGGGAACAAGCATTCAGTGTCTGGCAACAAGGAGGTTTATGGTAAATATCAGACTCACAAGCTCAGAAATGGAAGAAACTTATGTCCTTCTTGGGGACTAAACTGAGTCCCAGGGAGGTTTAGGGATGTATCAGGTCTATGTCCAATGTCATCTTCTTATCCCATGGTGTGAGAGAAGTAGTCCGGGCTAAAATTAAAGTGTGAAAACCAATCATAGGGCCAAGTCCTAGAGCGTGAACCAGAACAAGAAGTCAGGAAAGGCCAAGCACAAAGAAAATGCACCAAGAAGATGATAAAATCAGCATGAGAGCCAAGAGCTATGTCTAGTCTGGAGTCAAACATGGTAGATGATAGCAAGTAGAAGAGGCGGGAGAAGTGAAACTGGGAGACAAGTTGTTGAGGAATAATTCTGAGGCACAGGGATGATGGTGTCTCCTAAACTTGCCTCTCTGCAAAGGCAGCTGAATCTCAGCTAAAAGAAGGAAGCTCGCCGAAACCGGTTTGGCTCAGTGGTAGAGCGTCAGTCTGCAGACTGAAAGGTCCCGGGTTCGATTCTGGTCAAGGGCATGTACATTGATTGGTTACAGGCACATCCCCAGTAGGGGGTGTGCAAGAGGCAGCTGGTTGGTGTTTCTCTCTCATCAACGTTTCTAGCTCTCTATCTCTCTCCCTTCCTCTCTGTAAAATATCAATAAAATATATTTTTTAAAAAATTTTATAAAAAAAAGAAGAAGGCAGCTCTTGGACTGAGACTAAACTCAGACACTGGAAGCCCATACTGATCTGCTCTCTCTAAGCCACATCAATCCACCATAATGTAAGATGGAATATATATATTTCTTTGCTGGAAAGTGCCTACAGGTGTGCAGCTCTTTGCAGGTTAATTGATAAATATTTTCCAAGAGAATGAAGCCTTGAACATATCATTTCAAGAAGTGGAAGTGGAATTTTCCCTTTAAAATTCCTGGTCACTAACAAATTTTGGGCCTCAAAGAATCAAGTGATCAATATTTTGGGGCTTCACAGTTTCATGAAAAAAGGAAAGAATTTGAGATATTAAAATGAGGGCCTTTTAGAAATTTCAAGTAAAAGAGAAAAACAAAATCTTCAATACTAATTTTTATCTTTACATTAAGAACCTTAAAAGTTCATCAAGTCTTTTTTTTTTTTTTTGGTTCTTTATAACAGCCTTTGATAAGAAAAAAGGAGGTTAATTGACTTGCCTATAATTACAGAGCTGGGAAGTGGCCCAGCTAGGACTTGAACCAGGTCCCTGAACTAATTGGTGGCTTTTCCTTCCCACTGCATGGCCCCTAAGAACATTTTTGCTTATACAAGTGGGGTAAGAGAAAATCTCATTGTTAATAAAAACAGATGTGATCTTCCCTTACATTCGATGTCACTGTTTGTTCCTTCATTTGAAGGTCATTAGTTCCACAGATGCAGCAGAGAAGACATGTGGTTTGTGGACATCAACTGCTAGTTCAGAATATCCAGGTTGAAGGTAAAGTGGAAGAGAAGGGCAAAAGTCAATGATAAAAATAACCCTGGTTTTAAAACTAGACCAAGGTTAGTAATTGAGCTCCACTGATTATTCACTGCTTGTCTTATAGAATTAACACCGGGAAACCTTCTCTGGGTCCCACTTGCCTTCCACCCTGCCCCTGCCATGGCTGGGCAAAAAGCATCCCATACCACAAAGCATCAGCTCACAAAGCATCCTTTGTCCACCTTGTCATAGGATTTCTCCAGCACCATAAAAGGGCTGAGGAGTTGTATTTATTTGCATTGGCCTAGCATAGTGCCTCCTATGGTAATGTATTAGTCGGGGCTTTCCAGAGTTAGAGAGGGAAGGAGAGAGATAGGGATTGGAAGACAGAGAGAGAGAAAGAGAGAGAGAGAGAAAGAGAGAGAGAGAGAGAGAGAGAGAGAGAGAGAGAGAGAGAGAGATAGAACACCATTGATTTGGCTCATGTGATTGATGCTAGAAAGTCCAAAATCTGAAGGGCAGATTGGCAGGCTGGACACCCAGGAAAATAATTGATGTCACAGTTTTGAGTAGGAGGTAGTTGGGGGGTCAGAATTCCTTCTTTCTCCAGAGACCTCAGTATTTTCCTCTTAAAGCATTAGACTGATTAGATGAGGCCCACCCCCATTATGATGGTAATCAGCTTTATTTTACTAGTTTAAATATTCAGGACATCTAAACACACACACACTAAAAAACAAAACAAAAACCTTCACAGAAACATCTGGGTAGCAATGCCTAGCCAAATTGACAAATAAAATTAATTATCACAGTAGGCTCTCAATAAATATTGATATATATGCCACATATCTCCTGTTTTCTTCTCAATATCTACCTTTCTCCCTTTTCCACACTGCTACCTGGCCTAGGAGGCTGTCCTGTATGGAGTACATTAACAGACTCTCAGGTGATTGTGTTCAGTCAACAGGAACCCTAAGAGGACTTGAGTGGGAGAGAGGAGAGCGAGGTCAGAATGTTTGTTTTACTTTTGTTCCCCTTGAAAACTCCTCTAGCACTGGCTTTGTGCCTTGATCAAGGGTCATTGTATTTTGGAAGATGGGCTGCTCCATAGCTCTCTCTTTCAGACCCTAACAACCTCTCTTTTCCCCGAACCTTTCAGAAAGAGGGTGTTGCTAGTTTTCCTTCTGTTACCTCTGGCTTTCTCCACTGTCCTTTGTGCATTTTGTGTACAATTTTGTAATCAGCCCCCTTAAAAGTAAGCCCTCCATGAATTAATTAATTTAAACATGCATTTATTTATTAAATGATTGAGATAATTAAATATATTTTTATTCTTAATCTGTCCTCAGCTATGGTTTCCACATCTGTAAAATGGAAATAAAATAGCTTAAAACATAGGTTTATTGAATTATAAACCAAATAATCTATGTATCATGCTCAGCACACATGGCAATTTCCTCACAGAAAGTAAACAAAACAAGTGAATATTAGGCATAATAGTTGATGTAAATGGTCACCTAACCTAATTACAAAGAGAGTGGTGAAATGAGAGCTGACAGACTTACTGAGACCTTAAAATGCATCATTTACTTATTCATTCATTTACCTACATTTACTGAGCATGCTACCAATACTATGTGCTGGTAACACAGAGATAAACAGGACTGATTCTATTTACCTTTGTTATCATCACATTACCTGGCACCTCTATCATCTCACCTTGGCAATGGCAACACCCTTAAAACTTGTCTCCAGGCCAACCCCACACCCTATCTGTGACCCACATAATGGTCACATAAAAACATAAATCAGATTGTGCCCCTCCCTTGTTTAAAATCCCATTATGACTTCCTCAATGCTCTTTGAAATGCTAAGGCCCTGAGTGAGTTGGCCCTTGCCCATCCCCTTTCTTATCTTGAGGCACTCTTCAACTTCTTGGTGGAACTATAGGGACAGTGACCTTGCTTTGGTTCCTACAATAATCAAGTTCTCCCTTCACTGGTCATTCCTTATGTCTGAGCACTTATTTTCCCCAGGGCATTCATTCCCTGATCTTCCCACCTAGTCAGGATCCCTATCACAGTGTTACAGTACTTATTACCTTTTCCAGTGGATTTCTTTACATTTACTGATTAATGTATTTCCCCCTCTAAAATAATAAATCTTCTGATGGCAGGGACCCTGGCATTTTGTTGACTTTTGCTCACTTTCTTATCCCCTATCATTATATATGTATTCAGTGCTCAAAACATGGTCTTGACCTTGGAAAAAAAAATCATCATTTTGTTTTAGTGACTGGGATCCTATGAATGATGGGAGAAAATAAAAACATTTTTCTTAGTTTTCATCTAAATAGGAAGTGCTCATGGAATGAATAGACCCTGAGAGACCGTCGTGAGGATGCTGAACAAAGCTGACACCTAGAATTAGATCTCATAAGTTTAAACCCCAAGCTTCACCTTTAAGGACAAATCAGCACAAGCAAGTACCCCAACCTTGCGTAACCTCATTTTTTATAATTAAAATGAGAATAATAGTGACTACTTTACAAGCTTTCTAGAGGACTAAATAACATACAATATTAAAAGCAACTAGTACAGTGCCTGGCACAAAACAGAGAAGTTCAATAACTTTTATATTTTTACTTGTTATGATCACCAAGATTATCACCTAATTCCATAAAATGAAAGGGTTGTAGAAATATGTATAAAAATAAGTGAATGAGGCAACCATCCACTGTTGACCTCAATGAAATGTCAAGAGCAAAACTTAAGTTATACAGAATGACCAGAAACTAGCTTTTCAAAAATTCTCAGAGTCTTTGACATTAAGCTAGGGAATAAATTTAGAAGTAGATACAGAGTCAATAACTTCCAGGTTAGTAATGGGAGTATTGGGTCAGAGCTGCAGAGAGAGGAGGCTATAGTAAGAGTAAGTAATGGGAGTTTTAGCCTTTGATGTGGAGGAGCCCTCAATGATTCCAAAACCCATAATGTGGCCCAGATCAGGTGATTAAAGAAGAGCCTGGAGCTGGTAGGAAACCTTATATGTGTATATATGAATATATGCATAAATAAATATATATATATACATATATATATATATATATTACAAAAATATACACATTTAATAGAATTTTAAATGATTCCCTCCAAAGCCAGTATTCCTACAAATAACAGCCACCTTCAGAAGGACTAAAAGTGGGAGGACTGGGACCACTGATAGAAGACAGGAGACATCAGCCTCTGGCCCATTCATTTAACTACAGGGGTAATCAGGCAATCTTTATGAATGATTATTTTGCAACAGTAGAGAGTTGCATGGCACTTTGAGTAGGGTTTCTTCCATTAATCTGATGCTTATTCTTCATTGTGATAACTTATCCACAAAGGAATCAACTCTAAGCCTTAAATTATTATTGAAAATCATTCAAATGCCCAAGAAAGTGTCAATATTACAAAGAAAATACATGGTTAATTTTGTGTCCCCTGACAGCCTTTGTTAATGTTTCTAGTCTATAATGATGCCTTACCCAACATGGGACCTTATCAATTGTTTACACCACTCTCTGTGTGGTTCAGGTAAAGAACATGGCCACAGCTGGACTTGGAATCCAGGCCCATTGCTAACTAGTCCTTGGTCCCTGCACTGGTCAATGTTTCTATTTATTTTATTTAATCGTAAAAAATTGTCTCAAATCCCTAGTGGAATGACAAAGAGGGGAAAAATGTTATGTGACCTTAGGTTATTCTCTTAATTTCTCTGAGCCTAAGTTTCCTCATCCCCAGAGTGAAAATAATTGTACATACCCCAGTGGGTTATATATTAATACCCTGCCTTGTTATAGAAATAATTCAGGAAATAAAGGCACTTTGGGAATGATAAAATGAGGCAAAAATGTGAACTGCCTATTCAAATATCTGATATGAGATACATACTCATTTCCTATGAATCTCCCCTCTGCTTATTTTCTACCTTTTCTACTGAGGAAAAAAAAAAAAAAGTTATCTTAACTTTTCCCCTTCATCTCCCCTCAGTTCCTTTCCTCTTTCAGCTTCTTATTGAAATGACCACATTGAGCCATTACTATATACAGATCCCAGTGCTAATCTTAGGACATAAAGATTAAGAAGGGGAGACCCCTAATCTGAAGACACTCGTTCTAATGGGCAGAAACAAAAATATGCTAACAGTTATGTTGTGAGATGTGTTGTAATAGCGACATTACAAAGTACTACATAATCACAAGGAAGACTCCCTGGGGAGGTGACATCTAAGCTAGCTTTTAAGGTGAGCTGGCCTGACATCACTTCTGCTCCAGAGGTTGTCTTCTCTGATTGTTCATTTTCAGTCTGGGGGCACCCGCATTTAGATGTTACAGAAAGGACTCATCCAAACTTGCTTGGATTCTGGACACAAAGCAACTTCTTAAAAGATGACCAAATCCATCCAAGAGGTAATTGTTAGGGAATTTGTTCTCCATTTGTCAAAAGGAAAACGTTAATGGCCCTGTGGGGGAACAGATGACTTGGCCCTGTGATTGTCTCCCACCCACCCAGCCTACCCAGCCTGCGGGGTCCTGTGGAGGAGCCCACACCTGCATGGCATTGCTGTAAAGCAGTTCAGGCTCCTCCCCTTCATTTCTCTCTTTTGTCATTCAGTGTTTTCTTTGCAATCAGAGAGGATATTAGCTCTGAAGATACTGCAATCTGCAATATTTGAAAAAAGACCAGATCACTGTTTATTGGAATCGCTCTTCCCTCCCACATAAATTCTTGTGATATAATCTGGATAATGAAAGTTCTGCTGATTGCATTTCCACATATATTCAAAGGAGTTCTTGCCATTGGCCTTTTTGAAAAAAAAGGCTTATGATACATTCTAACATCTTTATTGACATTCATGTTAAGTGGCTTGGAAATGTAGAGTCGATAAGTCTGTATATTAGCTTGGCTCTTTTGGTGCCTTTTGCAAAAGAAAGTCTTATCCAAGAGAGTAGATGAGCACCATTTGCATAGAAATGAGTTACATTGATATCTGAGTCTCTCTCTGCCTCAGTTTATGACTTTCCTCTGATAACAGCACCCCAGCTATTGGGGAAATGCTCCTTCTGCTTGCTATAACTGCATGGTCCATATGGCAACAGTGAACCTCAGAACTTGGGCTCTTTGGTATGAGTGTGAGAATGCAGCCTAGGTTGGTCCAAACACAAACCTTCTCCAGGAATTTTCAAGCTGGAAATGCAGAAAAAAAGTTTCTTTCTTCATGGTGGTCTAACTTGCTAATTAGACAGGTGCTCTCTGTCCAGTGGCTTATAAGTAAAGAAAACATGCAAAGGAATGGGAAATAGAGAGAGAAACCTGGTGGGCTTCCAAATATTCTTATCATATTAGAGATCTCTCTAGATCCCTGCTCTTCTTCCATTAGGTGATGGGAGTCAATAAACTCCCCTTCTAAATACTCTAGTTTGAATGTCTGCAGCTTATACCCAAAAACATCCTGAAATTGTTCCCTCTATGATTTTTATCCTTTTTCAGAAGCAGTTAGGTGAGGTGAAGTAGCATTGTTAAAAGTCCAAAATGAAAGGTAAAAGACTGCTCTAAAATCCTAGGACAAATCAAATGGAGAAAAAAATCCCCCAAAATTTACCTCTTGGATAGATTTGGTCAACTTTTAAGATGTTAGCCAAATGGGAAAGGGTTTAAGGAAAAGATGATGGGTATTAGTTGGGTAGAACTGCCACAACTAAGTACCAATGGCTTAAAACGATATAAATTTGTTGTCTCTCTGTTCTGGAAGCCAAAGGTCCAAAGCTAAGTTGTCAGTAGGGCTACAAGATCTCTAAAGGTTCCTGGGGGAAATGTTTCCTTATCTCCCCAGCTTTTGTGGCTCCTGTTATTTTTTGTCTTATGACAGCATGTTTCCATCTCTGCCTCAGTATTTACACGACCTTCTTCCCTCTGCATCTTTATGTGCTTTTATTCCTGAATCTTATAAGGTGATTCTCATTTGATTTTAGGTTCCTCTTAAACCTCATCTCAATCTTCATTTTAATTACATCGTCAAAGACCCTATATCTAAATAAGGTCCCATTCTATGGTCCCTAGTGAACATGACGTTTTGGGGGACAATATTCAAGGCACAACAAGGGCCAAAATGAACTGAGGTTCTAGTCTGGATCCTATAATAAGCTTTTAACTGTATAACCCTTGATAAAATCATTAAAGCACTATGGGCCTCAGTTTCTTTATCTATAACTGTATGTAATATTAACCATCTCTAAAGAATTTCTGTCAACATTAAGGAAATAAATGTAGAAACATTGTGCCTAATGCCAGACATATTGAAGTGCTTAAAATTTATAGTTCTACAAGTCTTTACTTTAGTAATGGTTGTCATTGATTACATAAAAAGGAAGAATTAAATACATGTCTAAATACATTAAATGGAGGTAAAAAAACAACAACAACAACAAAAAAAAAAACACAATCTACTATGGCAATTCCATTGAAGAGAATCAAGAAAGGCTTCTTAGAGAAGGTGTCATATTTTGCTGGGTCTCAAACATTTATAGTTTTATTAAGCTATGAATATACAATTAAAGAGAAGGCCTAGGCATATTAAACTAAAACTTTTAGCTGTTCAGTTCCTCAAAAAGTGGGCAGATGCCACACACGTTAGAAAAATTATCAGTTTGCTAATTTGAACATCCATAGATTTTAGTATAGTAGCAATTTCAAGATTACACTCTATAATGAGAATCTGGAAAGTAGATATTATACAGTAGATATACTGTAGAAAAGTATGGATTTTTATATTTTGAAGTTGCATTGGATGAGCAGGTTGACATTTTACAATGAATAATGAGACCAAAAATCTAACTAACAAGATGTCATTTGGAAAGTGTGTTGAAATTTTCATGTTTCTTTCCTTTTTTAAGGAACATATATATGGACTATTCCTTAAAGATAGGCGCAATGGCTGCTCATCACAGTGTCCTCCATGCCTGCTATATAATGGGTGCTCACAGAATATTGGTTGAACAGCAAATAAAATTGCATCTCATAGTGTATACCATATGACAAAACAAAATCAAAAACAACCAATATGCAAACCTGACACATGTGCTATCTCACTTATTAATTTTCCTATGACTACATTAAGAGTTAAGACATCCAAAAGTTGGAAGTAAAGTAGGATTAAATGCAGGCAATTGATCTTTCTGCTTCCACTAAACTTTGTATCTATCCCTCCTCGGGTGATTATGTATACAGTAGTCAGACTGAACTTTAAATTTTTAGTAGTGCCCAGCTGAACCAGCGTATCTCAGTAGTTGAACATCAGTGTCTGAACCAGGAGGTCACAATTCAATTCTTGGTCAGGGGTTAGGGCACATACCCAGGTTGCAGCCTTGATCCCCAGTAGTGAGTGTGCAGGAGGCAGCCAATCAATGATTCTTTCTCATCATCGATGTCTCTATTTCTCTCTCCCACTCCTTTCCTTTATGAAATTAATAAAATTATATTTTAAAAATTTTAGTTGGACCATATCACTCCTTTGCTCACAACCTCTAAATAATCCTGTGATAGACTAAAGATGAGTGTAAATTTTTGCTATTCCTATTTTTAAAAGGTGTAGTCTAATATGATTTTTCCTTCAATTGAATGATTTCTAGTCTTGTAGAAATCATTTTACAATGTACTTGACCAAGGGCATTTGATATAAATAATATGAGAGGACTTCTGAGGCTAACTTATTTTTCTGCACACTTATCACTACTGACACTTCATGTATGTATTTATTTATTGTCTATTCCAAGGACTGCATTATAAGCTTTATGAAGACATAGACTTTGTCTGACTGTTCATGGCTCTGTCCCGAGAACCCCGAATAGTTTCTGCCACATAGTTGATAGTGAATATATAGATATTGAAAGAATGACTTGAATAGGACTTACAAAATTGGATTATTAACACAGCACTGGTGACAAAATAATATTCTAAAAATGTTCCCCTTTCCTGGCAGGACACAGGCTAATGAACTTAATTGCTATTTCGTCTGCTTGAATTTCTATGATTTAACTTAATCTCCCATCCTTGCCCTTCAAACCTATGAGCTCTTGATTTAATCAGCAGGATCAGAACTGTTCCACTTCTCTTTGACCTACAAGCACTCACAGAAAAATGATTGACAGTTAATCATGTCTTAAGGGGATCTCTTCATCTCATTTGTCTTTCTCTATAGTAGGGTTGAACTAGGTTATCCACTTCACTAAAATAAATTATATTAATGCATATTTGAAACTTATTTATCATACTACTTGTGCATGTGTTTTTGTTTCTCTCCATTTTCAATAAGGTGGCAGTCTTCATAACTTTATAAGGAAAAAAGATACAATCAAAGGGAAAAAAGGAAAAGTAAATTGGCATTGATTGTATGTCGACTATATGAGACTCTGAACTTAAATTTTCACTTTACAAAATATCTAGTCCTGCTCTCTAGTTTCTCCAGAGTTGGATCAGTTCTGAAGTTAAATCTCTGGCACTTGCATAGCACACAGAATCACAAATAGAGGTCAACAGATGTCATTGCAAATATGAAACAGAAAATATTGTCAACTTTTAAATGTTTCTTAGTAATGATATGCTTCTTTTTTCTTCTTCACATGTTAATATAGTATCCTGGATACTTTGTGTTTCCAATAAACCAACCACCTCCCTGCAATGGAGACTCCATGAGAGGAGAGGACTTGCATTGTTCATATGTAAACAACTGTGCCAAGAATTGTGGCACCTCCATAGTGGGTATCCAAAAATGTTGCGGTTGAATGAACACAATTAATTTATTAGAGAGTCTGCTTATTATTGCTGCTCTTATAAAATCATTGAAACTGCTACATAGCATCCCTTCTATCATAAAAGAACATTACCCCCTCTCTGCTATCTAACCACGAGATATCTAATACAATGATTAAACTCTACATGGCCTCACTTATCTAGACTTGATACAAAACCTTTTATGTCCACTTCAAAGTATGTTCGTAATGTTCACAAGCCCCATTGCTAAATATGGTTATTTCTCTTCTTCTGAAGCATTAAATACAATGATTAACTCTCAGAGACCATCAAGAGCTAATGAAGGAAAATAATTCTGAAAGCTCCTCAAAGAGAACTGCCTCATTCCCTTGCTTTTCTTCTAATCTCTTAATGTTCTGCCTTCTTATTCTATATGCCAGTCTATCCTATAATCTTCTGGTTTGATCTGAACTGATCTTTGATTTGGTGCCACCCGTCCACCACACACAGATATACATGCACTCACTGCAAGTATTGCTGGATTCTCAGCTCTCCCTTCTCTATTGCTGCTGGTGGGAATTGTAGTTCTACATTAATTTATACAGGGATATTTTTTGAGTAACTGCTATTTGTCAAGGCACTCCTTGTAGGTGCCACAGTAGGGATAAACCACAGTGTTGGTGCCCTGAAGACCAGCTACTAGTATCTGAGCCAGCCTAGGTTTTATGCTGGTGTTGGCAACCTGGAATTCCTGCTGGAGAGAGAGACTAAAGAATGATAATCCTCAAAGGAACAAAGATTTTAGGAAATGTCCATTTAAAATCAAGCAGTAGTAGGTTTGGAGTATATATTCAAAATCTGGATTACTTTGCTAGAACAAATATTGTTAGTATATTAAAAAGCCATACACTATAAACATAACTTTTAGATAACACAAAACAGATGGCAAACAATAGCAAAAACTACAATGTATTTGCACAATGAAGTCTCCATTGTTAGAGGATGAATATTGTTAATTCATAGAGCTTTGTTTAGATTACCTCAAGCATCAGCTTTGGCTCACTTTTGGGGAATGTGCAATGTGGATGTGGGAGGTGCATGTGTTAAAAGTATAAATCCCTTAATGACTCAACAAGTATTTATTTAGCATCTACTAACTTGTTTGTTGTACCAGTTACTAGCATAGACTGAAGTGATTACATAGGAATATCCTGGAGATATTTATGCCTAAACAGTAGTGAATGGCATTATACAGGACCTAACATAGTGCTTCATGACGGGGTTCTTTTTCAGCTAGGACCTCAACCAAGAAGCTGCTCTTCCCACAAACAGTATAAACAGTGTACCTTGTTGACTGCCTTGGGAAAGCACAGAAACTCAGCCAGAAAAAAGTTGTCAGAGATGCTAATAGGGCACCAAGTATTAAGATGAGGAGAAAGAGATAGTGATAGAGAGAGAGAGAGAGAGAGAGAGAGAGAGAGAGAGAGAGAGAGAGAGAGAGAGAGAGAAAGAGAGAGAGAGAGAGAGAGAGAGAGAGAGAGAGAGAGAGAGAGAGAGAGAGAAAGTATTTAGGGTATCATGGAAGGACAGACCTTCATACACATTAATTGATTAAGATTTGGAATTCTGTCAGTCTGAGTGATTGCATGAACAGAGACTGAGAACAAATTGCCAAAGGCAACTTTGCAACATAAATGTTCATGGTATCCCATTCTCTGAAAACTTACCTCATTTTTAGCTCACATTCTCAAATATTACCACTCTGATAGTTTCTGGATCTTATTGACCTCTATCCTATTTGGTCTTATCATTTCTATTGTATCCAACCCCCACCTCATGCCTTTCCCCTCGCTAAACTGCTCTGATTGCTTCACTTGTTAATGCAGAGATGCGAATCTTTGCTGTTTATTATCAGCTTCTCTTTGGAGTCTGGATTTCCTGCCAGACTGTCCTCCACATCTGCTTATGTTACCTGCTTAGGAAATAGGCTGGCTGGTTGCCAGGGCATTAACTCCCTTTTATTTTTGGTGAGAATATAGTCTAGGGCTTTTCTATTTACTTCTCTCCTTAAATAATTCCATTTGGCTCCATAACTTTGCCATTTTTAGTTTGCTGGATCTCAAATATGAAAGTGTAGCCCAGATATATTTCAGTTCCAGGCTTATATATCAAAGTCCATGGGCCATCTTCACTTTAATATCTAGTAGTTGCTTCAAACTCAGAATGTTAAAAAGACGTGTTCAAACTGAAGCTTTACTTCACTCACGCAAAAAGAATGCCCCCTAGTCTTTCTTTACACACAATATTGTCATAGGTTGTTCAAATCAAAAATGAAGAGATAATATTTAATTATTCTCTTGCTGAAACCGGTTTGGCTCAGTAGTAGAGCGTTGGTCTGTGGACTGAAAGGTCCCAGGTTCGATTCCGGTCAAGGGCATGTACATTGGTTGCAGGCACATCCCCAGTGGTGGGTGTGCAGGAGGCAGCTGGTTGATGTTTCTCTCTTATCTACGTTTCTAGCTCTCTCTCCCTTCCTCTGTAAAATATCAATAAAATATATTTAAAAAAAATAATTATTCTTTCCTTCTCTCCCTCTCCAGCCCCATGTTCAGTCTGAGGTCAGGTCCTATCATTTCTGAATGTCCCCAAGCCCATCTACTTCTCTTTATTTTCCAAGCCACTACTTTATTTTCTGTCTCTGCCTCTTACCCGTGCTACTTCAACAGGTTTCTGACTTGTTTCCTTATTTTGATTCCTGCTCTCCTTCCATCGCGTATGTACAAAAGAGTTGATTTATTTTATTACAATGGATCAAATATTTCAAAACCATAATTTATATCATATCACTTTGCCACATAAAACACTTAAAGGGATTTTCTATTGACTTTTAGAATAAAACCCAAACTTTGAGCTTGATTTACCAGTGAACATAATCTGCTCTCCGCCTGCTGCCTACTATGGCCCACTCTTCCCTTTACTCACTTATGACCCAACTAAGCATCTCCTACGTCCCAGCTATTCTTCTTGAGCCATAAACAAAAATGTCCAAACCCATATGAATTTACATTTTAGTAAAAGGAATAGACAGTAAGCAAATAAGCATATGATTCCAGGTAAGATAACTGTGATGGATTAGCAATAAAGCAGCAGAAGAAAATAAAAAGTGATGAGGCTACTTTAGTTTAGACAGACTGGTATGAAGCAGAGATCTGAATTAAGAAAGGGTTTGAGCCAAAAGAACTTGTAAAGATAACTACTTAAGGCAAAGAGAAGAGAAAGGGCAAACCCTCTGAGATGAATTTGAAAAATAATAAACAAGAAGGCCAGTATGGTGTAAAAGACTAAATAACAGAGACAGGTATCAATGTCAAAGCCCTTATTGTACCTTGTAGCTGCTTCAGGTTTTCAAGTGATTGAGACAGGAAACCCCTAGGAGACTGTGAGCACAGGGGCAACTGACTCACTCAGATCCTTGGGAGATGACACGATGAGAGTGAAGTGGTAAATGAGTAAGGGTAGATGAGAATTATTTAGAGTATTTCAGGTTAAAATGGTGGTATCTTGGAAGAGAGAGAAAGCAGTGGAAGTGAAGAGAAGTAAAGGCTTTGGGAATGTGTTTTGAAGGTAGTACTAACATAACTTACTGATAGATTGGATGTGGGTTTGGATAAATGAGAGAAGTCAGGAAGGATTTTTTAAATGTTTGGCCTGGCCAATTCTATGAATGAAACACAGGGTCCACTGCATCCTAGGTTATAATAAGAGTCATTTACTCAGCGTTTGAATGTCTGTTGTATACGAGGTACAACACTGGACATTGGGTGTACAAAGATGATTCAGATTCTGTTCCTGTCCCATGAGATGTTCATGTGGAGCATGAGAGATGGATACATACAATGAATGTATATTTTCCAAAAATCCATCAGCTAAACACAATTTAAGGGAGCCATGGCTGTAATAGCTCCAACCTCAGGGAGAAACCCTGGAGTTATTCCCAACTTTTCTCTAACCAAATCCTTTTGTGTCCTGTGGCAGTTTGCAATTTCATCTCTTCTTTTAATTTTCTATAATAGCCACAAATCAGGAATATCATTATCTAGTGACCACATAAATGGCATATTATTTCCCATTTAAACATAATTCAACTTCCATGTTAGTTCAATATCTTTGTCAGAAATAGGAAACTGCAGGCTAAGAGCACATTGATCTAAATATCTACTTAGTTGCTAAAAGGAACAAAGATTCATAAGTAATGAGATGATTGACCTTACACCACTAACAGTAAGTACTTTAACTAGAGGTTTCCCTGTAATAGTTGTAATTAAGGACACCTTTCTGGGCCTATGCTTTTTAATTGTGTGGAAGTAATGAATGTGCCATGAACCCAGATCAATGGACATCCACCATCAGTAGTTTTTCTGGGCTTCTTGATCTGATCACAGCAGATAAGGCCAACTTGTTTTTTAAAAACAACAGAATATCCTTTTCTTTTGGAATATAAGTGGGTCTAAGATACAGCAGGGAGCTGAAACTGGATAGTATGTTCAAATTTTCATTAAACCATCAATGTAAATGCTAATGATAGAAATATCAATAGTTTGTTTCATGAATAAATGGCTGAGGCCAGTGAGAGTGTGGAATAAATTAACAGATTTTTTTTAGAGAGATGATGTTAGGTAACTCACTTAGAATCAAAGCATTTTAAACTTAGCTGGCATCTTCTCCTTGAGCAAGTCTTCTACTTTTAGATAGGGTAGTGGGCACTTGGTCACCCACACAGCACCCAGTGCATGATTCCATTTTGTGTTATCCCCTTGTAGATGGAAGTTGTGTATAATTAGGGAAAGCATTCCTGAATTTTCATGGGAACTTAATACATGGAGCGATTAGGACAGCTTTAAGGGTCTCTAGTGACCATTTCCGTTACACGATTATTACAAAAATATACTAATAGTATTTGTCAGGAGCCTGCTATGTATTGGATATTTTTAGGGCTATAAATACATTACTTCATGTAATCTCCATAATAGACCTTCAAGGTAGATATTATAGTGTTGTTGTTTTTTCAATTACAGTTGACATTTAATACTACATTAGTTTCAGATGTACAGCATAGTGATTAGACAGTTACATAGCTTACAAAGTGATTCCCCCACATGCCTATTAATAACCTGGCACCATAATAGATTTTATATTATTGACTCTATCCCCTACATTAATGAGAAAATTGAGGATCAGAAATGTGAAGCACCTTGTCCAAGGTCACATAGCTAAAACATGGTGGCACTAGAATAAAGCTTAGGCTTATATGTATTCGAAAACATTCGTGATTGGTTTTAAGCTCATTAAGGCCAGAAAACAAATTGGTAGAAAGCTTGACACTAATTTTTGTAAGGGTTAGCTATACTTAGCTTTTGAACCTGAGTCATTCATAAAATATTTTCTCTATACAAGAGGTCCCAACTTTGGTATTATGGAAGTTGGGTTTGGATAGTTCTTAGTCGGGCGGGGGGAGGGGGGGGGAGGCTTTGCTGTGTATTATAAGGTATTTTGGCACATCCACTTGCCTCTTCTACCCTTTGGTTGCCAGTGGTAGGTCCTCAATTTTCATAGCTTAACATGTCTCCATACATTGCTGTTACTGTCCTGCCTTTAGAACCACTGGTCTACACATAGACAATAAATCCCATCTCATGCTTCTTACAAGAAAGAGAGAGAGAGAGACAGAGAGAGAGAGAGAGAGAGAGAGAGAGAGAGAGAGAGAGAGAGAGATTTTTTTTTGCAGGACTCACTCCAGCTTGACTATAATGAACTCTACCTGTAAGTGAAGTAAGAAACAAAAGATTTAATGCTTCGCTAAAATATCCTAAAGTCAATATCTCAGTCAAATGGGATCAGCACTTTCTTGGAACAAAGTGTGAAACCGAAAGACAACAACACGTCTTGCACAGGGGCTTCTGTGCTGTGTGAAGCAGGCCCCGGGGTCCCACTCCACTAAACTTTACAGCACAAGGTTTCTTAGTGGCAATCGGGGAAGCCAGACACTAATACTGCCCCCTGTACATAAAATTCCAGATCTTTTAACAATACAGAAAGGAGCCATTGTGTGTCTCGCACCAGGGTAGATTGTACCATAAATATTCATTAAAACACAAGCCTGAAAAGACATGTTTCTTTTACAGGTGATGAGGCAGAAAGCAGTCAGAGCACTGCTTGGATGAGGTCAAAGGGGGATCACAACCAGGAGGAAAAGGCAATGTGTCTTCTAAAGTCACTTGAGGGAGTGGGGAGGGCTGGAAAAGGAGCTGTATTTACTGAGCTTCTCTGTATGAGATGCATACACAGTAGGTACTCAGAAAATGCTCATCACAGTCCTATTACATTTAAGTAAACTAGACTAATCACCAGATAGCATATAGTCATTGTCTACCTTCCTGTGCTAGGCAATGTTTTCTGGCTTATTACATGCTTTATCTCATCGGTGATGATCATAAGCCCAAATTCCAGTATAACATTTCTTATTTTATGGGTGAAAAAGGCAAGGAAAGATGACTTGCTCAAGGCCATAAAACTTAATAAAAAGGGGCCAAAATTTTAATGTAGGTCTGTGAACTCCAAAGTCAATGCTCTTTCAGTTATATTACAGTATAGAGAATGTGAAATGTAATGTATTTTATGATCATCCACATTAGCTTAATTGATGTTCCAAATAATTCTTTTTGATAGGGAGGCCAAGTAGTATGACCTTGAATTACAGATTAGCAAACTGAGCCTTATTTCAATTCTAAAAACCATTTGATTTATCTCAAGGATAACATTAAGCTTAAAACTAGAAGCAGCCCTAGTCCAAGTCACTAAGTGGTTAGAGTGTGAAGTACCCCCCCCCCCCCCAGAAGGGTCTTGGGTTCAATTCCTGGTCAAAGGCATGTGTCTGGTTGATCCTGGCCCTGGCCCTGGTTGGGGCAAGTACAGGAGGCAAAAATCAATGTGTCTCTCCCACATTGATGTTTTGTTTTTTGTTTTTAGTTCTCTCTCTGCCCTTCTTCCACTCTCTCTAAAAATTAATTTAAAAAATATCCTAACAAAACAAAACAACAACAAAAACTAGAAGCAAAGACAACTGCATTCCTAAGGTTTACATTGCCTGAGACACAGTGGCTGGGGTCAAATCCTGGCCTTGCCAGTCTTTACCTAAGTTAACACGTAAGTGGCTAATCTATACATTATTTTCTTTATTTGAAACATGGGAGGAGTAAAAGTGTCTATGTCAGTGTCAAAGTGAAAACTAAATTAATTATATTCATAAAATGTTTAGAAGAGTGCAAGACACATAATAAAGATAAATATTAGTTATAATAATTATTATTATTTCACAAACATTCATTGAAGACCTCCTATATGTAAGATGGTAGGTTAGTTGGCATGGGGATTCTGCAAATATTTATTGAGCAATTATTATGTTCTAGACACTCTGTCAAGTGTTTGGGTTACAACAATGAACAGAATTTTACAAATAGAGGTAAAGTCCTTATTGTTCTTCCTAAATCTCTTATATTTTAAGTCATATATAATACTGGAGTCCTGCCTGGATCATTTTCAAGTTGATTTTCCCTGTCAAATCCCTTTACCCAGCCTTCCAAATTAACATACTTTCATCCCGACAAAGTATCTTGGGTATCTGAGCAAGGGGTTGGGGACACACTGATGGCATTAAATAAACAAATATATACACTTGTTTAACATTCAATCTATGCAGTTACTGAGTTAATATGCTTAAACATTACCTCATCTATTCCATTTAGTACTAACAGCCTATTGCATTCTTTTTAATTTTTTAAATATATATTTTATTGATTTTTTACAGAGAGGAAGGGAGAGGGATAGAGAGTCAGAAACATCGATCATCTGCCTCGTGCACACCTCCTACTGGGGATGTGCCCGCAACCAGGGTACATGCCCTTGACCAGAACTGAACATGGGACCTTTCTGTCCACAAGGTGACACTCTAGCCACTGAGACAAACTGGTTAGGGCTATAAAATGCATTCTTTTATAATGGTCACTTAATAGATGAGGAAAAAAAATGAGTTACTTGCCTGAAATCAAACAGCCAAGTGAGTAACTTATCTGTCACTGGAAATAAGTCATCTGATTCCAGAGCTCTCCCACATGACTTTCTGGTATTTTCCTTTCTTTTTCTTTAATATATTTTTATTGGTTTCAGAGGGGAAGGGAGAGGGAAAGGGAGAAGGAGAGATAGAAATAACAATGATGAGAGAGAAGCATTGATTGGCTATCTCCTACATGCCCCTTCTTGGAGGTTGAGCCTATGAGCCAGGCATATGCCCTGACTAGGAATCAAACCTGTGACCTCCTGGTTATAGGTCAATGCTCAATGACTAACTCATATCAGCTGGGCTATTTTTACTTTCTTGATCTACTTAGGCATTCCTGTTAGTGTTCCATCCATACCTTTTCCTTGGGAAACAGTGATCCTATAGGAAATGAAAGCATAACTCTATCTTTTCAAAGGGAAGAGAGCCATCTTTGGAAGTGAAAGCTTACTGCATGCTTAAGATTACACAACTAAGAAGTCAAAGAGCCACAATTTGAATCTAGACTTGATGCAAAATATTTCTATGTGTATTTTCCTGTCTGGTTTTTATTAGCAGTGGTGAGACTTAGGATCAGAAGGAAATTTGGCTTGGCATGAGCAGATATTTTCCAAATGAGACCTTCTTTATGTTTTATGGAAATGAGGTTAGACATCCAGACGGGATATGCTGGATGTACGGAAGGAAAATGACATTCAGGATGTGTTCCACTAACAAAACACATGGCCACTGGTGGACCATGAATGAGGATTTTTATAAACCCTGTAATGTTTCTTGGAACACATTTACACTTATGTGTTCATTCATAAAATATCAATATTTAAAATACATCACACATTTTATAATCATATTTTGACATTTTTCAGGCTCAAAACCGAAAATTCTCAGAGAACTATCCATTAGTGAGAAATCACGTGGCAGGGGAATTCTTAGTTAAAAATCACAAAGTTCCAGAACTGGAATCAGAGAGACATTGGGCTAAATGTTGGAAAGACATGGTAGGGACAGATATGGCACTTGGCTTCTTGAATTTGGGGAAAGTGAGAGATGAGAGAGAGAAACAGTGGGAACAAGAAGAAGGGAGAGAGATGAAAAGCAAAGCAAAACAAACAAACAAAAAACCCCATGTGGGTAAGGTTTTTGGGAAAATGGAAATAAGGAGAGAAAATACTTAGGTGGATGCTAGGTAAGAGATAATGTGAAAGGAGGAGGATGAGAAAAACAATACCTCCAGTTGAACTGAATCTCACTGAAAGTCTCTTACAGATGCTAGTAAAATTAGAATTTTTGTTTGTTTGTTTTTGGTTGGTAGACATCTTGTTTCCTTTTCCTTTTAATAATGCACTGCCACAATTAGCATAAAGCATGAATCTTTAAGTGTTATATAAATTATCTTTGAGTAACAAGCCAAGGGTATAATAGATAACCTAAGTTACTATTCATTTAATTCATTCCATTCAACAAGCATTTATTGAGCATGTACTATGTGTGAGATAGTGAAAATATATAAAATATAATATATACAGTGTATGGCCAATTATCTGTGGGTGACAGAAAAGGCATCAGAGTATCTGTGAGACTTTGGTAAAGTGTTAGACATTTGCCAGGAAAACAAGCAAGGGTGATATTAATGAGAGAGCCTCAACAAATGCACAGTATTATAAAATATCTGGACTATCTAGGGGCAGTTCTGTCCATTCTTTCTTATCCAAGAATCCCCATTAAAATGATCTGTGCAGTTGAAACCGGTTTGGCTCAGTGGATAGAGCATCTACCTGCGGACTGAAAGGTCCCATGTTCGATTCCGGTCAAGGGCATATACATTGGTTGCGGTCACATCCCTGGTAGGAGGTGTGCAGGAAGCAGCTGGTTGACGTTTCTCTCATTGATGTTTCTAGCTCTCTAACCCTCTCCCTTCCTCTCTGTAAAAATATCAATAAAATATATTAATAAAATAAAATGACCTGTGCAGCCTAGGCTGTGGTTGATAAGTGGTTAGAGCATTGACCCACACACCCACAAAGGGTTACAGATTTAATTCTAAGTCAAGGGTATGTGCCTGAGTTGCAGGTTCATTCCCTGACTCTGGTCAGTGCATGTGCCAGAGGCAACCGATTGATGGGTCCCTATCACATTGATGTTCTGTCTGTCGCTCTCTCTCCCCCCTTCTATTCACTCTAAAAAATCAATGGATTAATGACAACAAAAATACCTGTGCATTCATTATAAAATGGGGCTTCCAATGCCCCACTCTAATGGCATCAGGTTGCGAGTGTGCGCATTTTGAAAGAAATATTCCAAATGAATCTTTTATATATTCCTTTTTTTAAGAGACAATTATTTGAGTTTTCTACTAGACAGAATATAAATTGTGGAGCAAGCGCAGGAATCAGAAGTTATTGCAGAATAGTAAAATAAACACAGGCATTAAATACTGAAATCCTTACACATTTTTTTCTGCCTTGATAAGATAGTTACATTTCCACATGTTACATAGTTTGTAGTCATTTCATCTAGAGCTTTAAAGCTTCTACTGTAAAGAGATTCCACTAGGAAATAGAGTTTTACATTCTCCTCTGTTATTAAGAATTGTAATAGTAGACTTTGTGGAGTTCTCAGCCTTTTTTAAAATATAGAAATGGTGTAGTTGTTTGGAAGTGACCACCAGGTATGTGAATCACCCTCAAACAAGTCTACTTACCCAATTAGTCTCTCTGTCTAGAAAGGTACTCTTTTCCTGCATCTCTGTTTAGTATCTACTTAAACAATTAACCTTCAGTCTTTCCTATTCTTCTTTTAACTGCGGCTCTCTAGGAAAATAGGAGTAAGAGACACATTAACATGAAAACTATTTTCAGGTCATATATTAGCCTAGCTTTAATACTGGCTGGAGAGAATGATTCCAACACAGTTTTCATCCCCCTTGTTTGGGTGTTGGCATTCTCAAGCTGATGGTCTGGAGAAACTGAAAATAAGGCCCCTGGCTGTTAGAGGTAACATGATTTTAATAGATATTAAATGTCATATATGCAAAAAGTTGACAAGTCTAATTGAGTTTTCTCTGACATTAATCCCATGAAGTGACATGGATACTTTCTAAACCTAATGAACATAGGCTGCTGTCCAAACCAGTTACCACCCAAATACATGCAAAATGGACAGAACCAATGGTGTCTCTGAGATTGGTGTTTGAATGCTTGGAAAGAAGGTCTCGTGGAAAGGAAGACTATAGAGCTTTTTGTATTCTAGTTTACTATTTACATACCTTTCTCTATGAGTAGATAATAAGTTCATAGATAGTAGAATGATAACTTATTATATATCCCTGAAACCCAGGTTCCTCAAGGCCTGCATCTCCTTGTCAAGGAGGATGCCTACAGGGGAGGTCTGATGAGAGAACAGGACAATGGAAATAAATTCCTTACAGCATTCTCAGGGTTGGGAATTCCTTCATAGTTTCCTGTTCAAACTCTCCCCTGACTGTAGCTTCCAGGTTGGCAACAATTCCACTCCCTCGCCGAAACCGGTTTGGCTCAGTGGTAGAGCGTCGGCCTGCAGACTGAAAGGTCCCAGGTTCGATTCAGGTTAAGGGCATGTACATTGGTTGCGGGCACATCCCCAGTAGGGGGTGTGCAGGAGGCAGCTGGTCGATGTTTCTCTCTCGTCGACGTTTCTAGCTCTCTATCTCTCTCCCTTCCTCTCTGTGAAATATCAATAAAATATATTTAAAAAAACAAAACAACAACAACAACAACAAAAAAACAATTCCACTCCCTCGTGTTTTTAGCACCCCTTAAATAAAGGGTCTGTTCTGGACATGTTTTTCTTGCCCTTACATATCCTCTCTTCATCTCTGTCCACTCTGTTCTTTGTAGACTATTTCAACAGAACTTCCTTACACTATTTCTGATTGGTTTGGCTACTGGATGCTCCAGCAGATAAGAGGGATGAAGAGAAGAGAGTGAGGTCATGGTACTTATTTCCAAGCTCCCTTCCTGCAGGGTCATCTCCAATAGCCTTTCTCTCTCTCCCAACATCACTGACTCTCTAAGAAAGCCAGCTCTGCAGTTCTCCTTCCTGCCTACTTCCAGCAATGATTCCCCCCCCCCCCTCACCACTGATTTAGGATTGTGTATCTCATGGTCATTAGGCCTGAGTTGCTGGGTAGTCCTGTCCACACCATTTTAACTCTTCTCCTTATTGAACCCGCTTTGGCTTATCTAATTTTAGCATGAGACTTGTTTCCTATTGGGACTGTACTTAATACAATAAAATGATTAGAGCTGGTGGCTAACATGAGATATGCATTGGGAGAAACAAGACTCTAAGTGAGGAGGCTATGCAAGGGCTGTTAACTAATTCCAGAAAGAGAGGCTGACAGCCTGCACCAGTGGCTGAGGGAGACACTTATAGTCCCTGCCAGTCTATGAGCAACTTCTAATAAGCAAGAATTTTGATGCACTTTAATCCCACCACATTTTTCTCCTTTCAAGGGTTCTACTTCTCCCCACCCCACCCACCCAGATGGGGCCTACCTGGTACAGAGTTAACTATGGAAAATAAGGAAGCCCTACAATAATGCAAATTTGTAACAAGATTAATGATTAATTTTCATTATATAAACCAGGCTTCCCCTGACCCTATAATTATCTTTGTAATAATAACACAACTCTGCATTTTGTGAAGTGGATTAGGTTTGCTGAAGGGAAAAAAAAGAATTACTGAATATTGGGGATTGGGTGTAGGTGGTATGACCTTCAAAAACAAATAAAACTGCATCAGCTGGCATAACAAGCACTTTAATGTCCTTATAAAGAGACTATATTTCAGCAGTGGGGGAGGTCAGTTGATTTATAGATTAAGATTTATTTTATCAGTGTCTACAAGTTGAGGGAAAATAGCAGCGGTAACATAAATCTCTTCAAAGCTCCCTTCGCTTTTTAGTTCATAGCATACTTTTTACATCCTCTATCTTATTTGTTTCCAATTTTACATGTGAATTCTTCTAGAGAGGAACTAGACTGAGACCCAGCTCTTCTGAACCTACACCCCCCCCCCCCCGCTTCTTTCTAGAACACTCTGGAGGCCCCTCTTTCTAAATAACCTTGAATCTAAACATTATATTCTGCTGGACTAACTTGACAAACCTTAGACATGACAACCCTTAGGATGATTGATAAACTTAGTACTCAACAGGAAGGCAATCCAAATTAGTGCCATCATCAAGCCATTATGAGAAACGACATATTAACATAACATCAATACCTCATTTAAAAAAAAAGCCTGCATTTAATACTCTTACATTTAACAAGCTCCACTCACTTAAATTTAATCTTTTCTTTTTCCAGCTCTGGAAAGTGAGAAGCTATTTTTGGCATACTAAAAAAATGAGTTCCTTGTGAGGAGGAGGAGAAGGAGAGAGAAGAGACATGCAGTATCTGTAATATTGTAGGTAATGCCGGTTTATCTACTTATTTTAGGACTCTAAGAATATAGACAGTACATAGATGGGACCGAATACTTGCTTCATTGTATAAAAGCTGGGTGACTTCTCTGAGACTCAGTTTCCTGATTTGTAAAAAGTAAACATCAATGCACATATCATAGGGATGCTGTGAAAATTCAACAAAGTTACACATAGGATTTCATTATTATTAATTTTTTTCAAATAGAGTTTACATTACACTTATGATTTCTTAACTCAGTGTTCTGACCTGTGGTATATACCTTTTAGTAGCCTAAAATGTTTCCTATATTGCACACCCACAAAATGCATGCGAGTTTTCGTAAAGATGGGTGAGTTGGAAGGACTCTTTTAGCATTGCCTGGCCACACTCAGGACCTTGTATTTTATGGATTAGCATACATTCCCAGTTATAATAGATTCTTGACATTTTGTTTCCCTGGATGGGGCCCGCAGAGCCCGCTAAGACTGAGGTACTGGCTCTTCTTGCCTCAATCTGTTTCAGCTGGGCAGACCTGACCCCATTTTCAGTTCTTTGAAACCCAATTTTCTATGACTTTCTTTTTCAAGCTAGACCATTCCCTGGAGGTAGACAGACATTCAGATGTATAATGAATACTTTGTGATGGTTGAATTTGAAAGTAGACTTACATTTTAAATTATTGCAAACTTTTTCTGAATCTACGTGATACTTATAGCAATAACATTCCCATGTTACTGTCTATGCCATCTCTGACCTCATACCGCTCCTCAGTGTTCTCTGAGTGTTCAGAGTTCAGGAAACCGATGGGATAATTTACTCAGACAGGGGAGATAGGGTTGCATATTGGAAGCCTTCCAGATACATGTGTAATGCCATCTTAGAAGTTACTATTTTTCTCCTTAGCCCAAAGATAAATTTAATGTTCTTTTGGGATGGTCTTCGCTCCACTAAATGTGGTCATTAATTGTATGAACTTAGTCTACTTTCTTCATCCACCTAGGGCTCTGTTTCATTATGTATAAAGTGGGAGAAATAAAATCTTCCTCCAAGGGTTGTGAAAATTCAATAAGTCGTTCATTCATAGAATGAACTTTATTGCATCACTTCCATATGTCTGACTCTGAACTCAGTGAAAGAAACATGGGGATGAATGAGACCCCGTTCCAGCCTGACAGGATCTCAAAATATAGAGGGAGCAAGATCAATATTGGGACTGTCAGAAACACTGGGGAGAGTGCTGTGAAGGGAAGAACTGTGATATGGAGGCCTGAATCACCTAGCCTGAGAAGATCAGAGAATGCTATTTGGAGGAAAAGTTTCCGGCGATGACCCATGAGCTGATGAATAGAAGTGTTTTGGAGAGTCAGTAAGATATTATTCCAAGTGGTGGAAGGAGGTCAAACAGTCTGGAAGTTGAGTGAATCCTGGAGGGTAGAATTAGAGGAGCAGGAGGAATAGTGCTGGAGGAGAAATGGGATGAGAAATGGCAAGGTGCAGGGCCATTTGGCCTTTCTTTGTATTCTTAGACCTGCTGCCTTGATTTAGACACTAGTTTTCTCTTCAAAGGGATTTGTGATTACCATCTGAAGGTCTTCTGGCCACTAAGCTTGACCTCTCTACACTTCTGTGAGAATTACTATCGTAAATCTGATTACGTGGTTCTGATGTTAGAACTCTACTAATCTGTCATTTCAGGGGTTCTTCTGTTGAGCTGTTCCTAAAGAAATTTGTCCTGGGAAACACTCTGGGGCTGTGACAGGAAAGAGGGGTGGTGGGTTGGTGAGCACAGCATGTCCCCATGGTTGGGACTGATTTGGGAAGCACTCCTTTTTATTCCCTCCTTTTGGAATACTTAACAGAATCTTAAAAGCTCTGCAAAGTCTGTCAGTAAAGAAACAGTATTTCAGTTTAAACTTGATTTTGATAGTTATTTTCATCATTGAACTTTTCTTTTTATTTCTTGTTTTACCTATATGTCATACCATCAAGGGGCTGCCAGAGCTCAGGTGAGGAATGCTGGCATGAGGGATTAAACACAAACTTCTGCCAACTCCCCTCATTTCTTCAGCCTTATCTTCCTTTTTTCACCATATGTCTAGACTCAAAGAATTACTTAAACTCCCTCAAATGTATCAACTAATGTGAGGACTTGAAGTGCCTCTTGGGAGAGAATTCAGCTAACAGGAGAAGGATCCACATGCAATGATCCTGACTCAGGTTCAAGATTATCTTTGGAGAGGGATGGAAGTAGTGGGTTCATCATAATGGATGTTAGTTTATAACATCCCTATCAGCCCTATAGATTCACACTGATTCTGCTGTTTCCTGACAGCCAGGATTCGAATTTATGTGCTATCTATGTGCATTTGAACAGTTATTGCCTCTCTTAGCCTAGTTTCTTCAGCTAGAAAAGTGAGATAACAATTCTTATCTCAAGAGCTACTGAGAAGGTTAAATATAAAATAATCTAGTATACTAGTTGGTAGACAGTAATACCTCAACTAATTTAGCTATTACTATTTATGACTAATTATTACTAATAAATAATAACATTAATTATAGATACTATATAGTGCTTATTATGCGTTGGGAAGTATTCGGAGTGTTTTGTGGATCCATTGAATCTTCACTATAACACTATCAAGGTGATATTATTATTTGCCCCAATGACCAAATGGGTCAGTAATTTTATAAGTCACACAAATCTTGGAGCCAACGTTTGATCCTAGTAAGTTTGACTCTAACATCTATACTCTTAAGTACTATTCTAAACTATAGTAAGAAAAATAATAAAAGAGATATTTCAGGACAGACCCAGAGATAAGGAGCCATAGGTCAGACTGTTGGACCTCAAAGGGAGGGTGGGGATAAAAGGGAGAGATCAACCAAAAGACTTGTGTGCACACATATGACCCTAATCAGTGGTCAAGGACAATAGAGGGGTGGAGGCATGAGTGGGGGGAGATTCGAATGGGGGTTTGAGGACAAATATGTGATACCTTAATGAATAAAGATTTTTTTAAAAAAAATTCTAAATGTCTTGAGATGCCACAGAAATATCCCTGTGTCAGGCTCTTGCTTATGGTAGGGGACACAAAAGAAAGAGAGAAAGGCAAGCTCCCTTGTTCTGCCAGATACCTGTGCAGAATTGGGCATTAGTGGCAATACTCAATAAAAGACTAGCATGGCCAGATAGACCATAATTGCTAAACAGCACCTGGGAGTACAGCCTGGAAAGTGTTAGGAATGTTTGTAAGTACTTTGTAGAAAATAGGATAATCTGTGCCAGGAGATTGGGACAAACAATGGGGTCAGTTAAACTACTATAGTTACTAAAACCCCACGTGCAACCCTGTGCTGATAATCTGGGCATGCTCCCAGGTTCCTGGTTCTGTGGACACCCTCTTGATTGTTTAGTGATTTTCTACTGTTTTTGGCACTAGGGCATAATGGCTATTCAATAAATGCTTTTGAATTAAATTATATTGAAAACACCAAAGAAAATTCAAGTTTATAGCTTTGAAACATTCATAACAATTGACCAGCTGATACCAAGGGGTCCTTATTTACTCTTACAAAAACCCGCCATGGAATACATATAATTTGCTTCCAAAAATAATTCTATGCAGTTTTAAAATGACACAAGCCAACTTGAAATGTCTGAGTGTTTTAAATTAATGTTGATCTTTTCATTAAGTTGGCGAAAAACCAACTAATTCCCTAGAAATTAATAATAATAATAATAATAATAATAATAATAATAATAACAGTGCTTCTCTTATTTAAAGCTCAGCTAAATGGTAAAATCATGGGATCTCTGTGGACATGGCAAAAAACAAGTGGTGGAACCTTCAAGCTGGGAGATACATAAAGTAACAACTCTATTTTGAATGGGTTTTGTTCCTGGTAAGCTCTCTCTCATTTATGACTTGGTGTTAGCTAGGAAAGCATTTGGTGCAGGGAAGAACTGATGGAATTTTTAATGCCACCTTCCTGCCATTCATCTCTTACCAGTGAGTTGACCTTGTCCATGTCAGCCATCAAGAATATTCCATGTCCCCACTATGCACAGCCTCCATGTTTTAGATAGTATAGATGCAGCAGTGAACAAAACTGACCTAGCCTGGTCCCTGAACTCATGGAATTCACAGTCTAGTAGACCAGGAGCAATCCAGTTGACCTTTAAGGAGGTAACTTTCTTCACATACAATGAGCATAACTCTAGCATTTGCGATTGTGTGAGACATCATATACTACACATCACACTCAGTTTCCATCTTTCTTTCCTATTCCCACTTCTCTACTCACTTGGCCCTATATATGAAACCTGGCCTTTCCTCTCCTGTCCTTCCAGGCCCTGGTTCACCTCCATAACTGAGCGTTAGGGAACTCAGGTGTGGAATTTTAATTCATCCCTAGTCCTGTGTTTCTCCTGACCTCTGTTTCTCCCTGGTGCCTTCCTCTCCTCAGTGCCCCAGTTAAACTATTTGGAAATATCAGGATAAACACTTTGTAAAGTATATGGTTATTGAACCACTATGCTATATACCTAAAACTAATATAAATAATTGTAATGTAAACTGTAATTAAAAAAAAGAAGTTTCCCCCGGAAAAGCCCAACGTTGGTCAGCTCTTCTGTCCTCCTCATTTCATATGAGGCTGGGATGAGTTGCACCTCAGTTATCTAACATTTACACTTGAGGCACAGAGGGACCTTGGTTCCTCAAGGTGTTTTGTTCCTGTTTTCAGACCATAGGAGCAAGGCACACCTCTAGATATAAGAATTTATCCCTGAATCATGAATGATAGAAATCGTAGGAAGCAGTTAAGTGGTTAGTTAGAAAAACCACAGAGAAGTACTGAGGCTCAATTAAACTATTTGGATCTGTGAAATTGCCCAGAAAATTTCAGAGGATAAAGGATTCCAGACTGAACGTGTGGTACTTAATGGCTTGTAGCCAGGGCAGGCTCTGCAGGTCCAAATCACACTTTATCAGAAAGAGGGAGAATTGTGGTCTCTATATTTAGTTATAAGAGAAATGATGTGTGTTTGTTGTTGTTTTTTAACTTCTCCACACTATTTTTGTTCATTTATTCACTCACTTTCAAAAAAACTTTTAAATACATATTTTATTGATTTTTTACAGAGAGGAAGAGAGAGGGATAGAGAGTTAGAAACATCAATGAGAGACACTCATCAATCAGCTGCCTCTTGCACATCCCCTACTGGGGATGTGCCCACAACCAAGGTACATGCCCTTGACCGGAATTGAACCCGGGACCTTTTAGTCCACAGGCCGATGCTCTATCCACTGAGCCAAACCGGTTTCGGCACTTTCAAAAAAATATTTATTCAGTTTCTACTTGCCCTGTGGGCAGGCCTAGTCTTGGCCCACATGGAGCTCTCTTGAGTCACGAAAACAGGCAATATCCATGTGAACAAACACATACATAAGACAATCATAGTAAGCCCACTAATGGTACTATTTTAACTAGGAAGGGCATGAAAATATTGCTTACTTATTTCATGTCAACTGCTTGGCATTATACTCGGAGGGGAAGGTTTCTCACCCTAAACTCCATTGATGTTTTGGGCTGGATAATTCTCTGTTGCAGGGGACTATTCTGTGCATTGTAAAGTGTTCTTCAAAACACTAGATGCCGTATGATAGTCCCTCTCCACAACTGTGAGAAAAAAAAAATGTTCTCAGATATTGACAAATGTCCCCTGAGCACCGTGGATGGTAAGAAAATTTTGGTTAATTATTTTGCTTTACAACATTCCAAACTTGAAGCATCAAATGCTGGTGGGTAGTGTTCTTTTGGTTCAGTGATCATAATAATGAGATTCCATCCCATCTGATTCCAGAAGAGAAAAACACTAAAAGCCTAGGCTATAATAAATCATGTATAAAGCACAGATTGGGATCCTCCCGCCATTTTATCAGAAAAATTTAGATGAGAATGATGGGATAGCAATGGGATTCTGACAGGGAGAAAGAGTGGGAACTCCACATTCTACAGATGTAACTGTTGGCAGGTTACTATGCCCTGCTTCTCTTCAATCTCCTCATTTGTAAATAGGTCTTTTATAATGTGCTATCTTCCTCACAGTTCATAGTCACAAAAGCCTTTTCCAGGAAGCTTAAATGACAGATATAGAATAGCTAAATCATAGTAGGTGATCAATAAATGATAGTATCTATGATGGCTATTGTCACTTTGATTAGTAACTTAGACTTTATATTAAAATCTGTTCTGCAGTTTGAGCTCAGTCTGAGAGCTATTGGGTTTCTACATTAACAACAAGATGCTGTTTAACTGTTCTTATTTATGCTACTAGCATTTTTTTCTTAACTAACTTAAAAACTCTAGTAATACTTAGAACCCAAAGCTTTTTTAAAAATAATTTATTTTTAATTAAGGCTGGCATACAATATATTAGTTTTAGGTATACAACATAGTGATTAAACATTGTCACCCCCCAAAATCTAGTACCTACCTAACAACATATATAGTTATTATAATTATATTATACCATGCTTTATATCCTTAAAATATACTTTACAACTTCGTGACTATTTTATAATTACCAATTTGTAATTTCCTTCTCTTTTGCATCCATCTCTAACCCTCCTCCCATTCAGCAACTACCAAAATCTTTTCTGTATCTGAGTTTATCTTTATCTATGAGTTGACTGGATAAACTGTTTGTTGGTTTATTTTGTTTTTTTAGATTCCATATATAAGTGAAATCATATGATACTTGTCTTTCTCTATCTGACTTATTTCACTTAGCATATACTCTTGGCTCATACATGTTGTTGCAGAAGGCAGGATTTTATTCCTTTTTGCAGCTGAGTCATATTTCATTGTAAGTATGCATCATTTATTCTTTATCCATTCATCTATTGATGCAAACTAAAATTAATTTCAGATCTTGGCTATTGTAAATAATTCTGCAATGAACATGTGGATGCATATGTATTTTTTAAATTAAATTCTGGATTTCCACAGATAAATATCCCGAAGTGGTATAGCTGGATCCTTCTTTGCCCCTTGTTATAACCTTTAAAGTATTTTTTGTCTGGTATGAGTATTGCTACCCCAGATTTTTTATTTCCATCTTCATTAAATATCTTTTTTCAATCCACTTACTTTTAATTTGTGTGTGTCATTCAATCTTAAGTGAGTCTCTTGTAGACAGCATATGTAAGGGTCATGTTTTCTTATACATTCTGCCATCCTGTCTTTTGATTGGAGTACTTAACCCATTTACATTTAAAATAAATGTTGACAGCCGTGTCCCCCAAAGGGGCCGGGTGTCCTGGGTGAGCCCTGTGTCCCAGGGGAAGCAGTGGGACCTGGGGGGAGGGGTGGTGTGAACCAGAGGAGGAGCAGACTGTATTCATGTGGTCCTGAGATAGTCACCATAAAACAAGCAGACTGCCAAATGAGGAGCGGATTCTATTCATGTGATTCCGAGATAGTCACCATAAAACAGGCAGATTGTCAAATGACAGCGGGGAGGGGAAGGAGACCTGGGGGGAGATAAGAGAACAACCAAAGGACTGGTATGCATGAATATAAGTACAACCAATGAACACAGAACTATGGGGAGGGAGGGCATGAATGGGAGGTGGCGGGGGGGGGGGCAATGGTAAGCTATGTACACATATACCTTAATAAAAAAATAAAATAAATAGAATAAATGTTGACAAGTATGTAGTTATTATCATTTTATTATTCATATTTTACTTTTATTTCTTATTTTTAAAAAAAACTTTAACATTTCTTGTGCCCTAGCTGGTTAGGCTCAGTAGATAGAGCATCACCCTGCAGACTGAAAGGTCCCAGGTTTGATTCCAGTCAAGGGCATATACCTTGGTTGTGGGCACATCCCCAGTGGGGAGTGGGAAAGAGGCAGCTTATCAATGTTTCTCTATCATCTATGTTTCTAACTCTCTACTTCTCTCCCTTTTTCTCTGTAAAAAATCAATACAAATATATTTTTAAAATTTCTTATAATATTGGTCCGGTGGTAATAAACTTCTCTAGATTTTTTCTTGTCTGGGAAACTATCCATCCTTGGATTCTAAGTGATAAGGTAAGTAGAGTGATATTGGTTATAGATCCTTGTTTTTCATCACTTTGCATATTTTATACCAATTTCTTTTGGTCTACAAAGTTTCTGTCAATAAATCATCAGTTTTATGTGATCTCCCTTGTAGGTAACTAATTGCTTTTTTTCTTGTTGCTTTTAAGGTTCTCTATTGTTCTCTTTTGAGATTTTTAACTATGATGTGTACTGGGTGGAGAGTGCTCTCAGGGAGCCACCAGTGCAGGTGAACAGTGATAGTTACCCAGGTTAATAGAAACTCAGATATGATGTCCACCTGCTGGCCCTGTGGTAGTGCTGGTGATGTGGCTCAACAAATAAACAACAGCTTCTGCCAGCACTTCTGTCTGGGAGAAGCTTTCCCTCTAGCCCTTACCCTGAATCCAGATAAGTCAGCTCCTTTCTGTAGGCCATGGAACCTTTGGAACTGCTGTCCCAGTGTTGAAGCTCAGAGCAAGTGGCTTCATCATTGAGTAAGTCTGTGAGTGGGTCATTTAAAAAAGTAATGCCTGAGATTCCAGCAGCCCTCTTCCCACTCAGCCACAGTCCTGCTGGCTTTTATAGCCAGAGATGATTTGGGACTTCTCTTTTTGGCACTGGGGTTCTGGGCTGGGACTCCTTGCTCCTCATGGAGTGACCTGTACAGCTGACATATCCTTCCCAATTCTGCATCTCTGGCCCTCCCAGCAGTCTCTTCTGTACATCTTTAGGCTTCTGTTTAGCCAGACTTCAGGTGGTTGTTGACAATGACTTTTCTGTAAAGTTAGTTGTTTTTTTGATGAGGTTGTGGGAAAAGATGAGCACATTGTTCATATATCTTAGAACCCCAAGGTTTTGTGGGCACCCGATGCTAATGGTTTTTGGACTCTGTGGCTCAGAGAACACAAATGGCTTAGGTGACAGACTTGCGGAGTGATTCCAGTGCAGCAAACAAACCTCAATTAATCTTTCTGAAGGTATGGGCTCTCAACCTAAACAGAGTGGTATGAAATGCAAGTGTGGCCTGGTGGAATAGATAGATCCTGGATTTAGCTTGGAAAGCCCTGGGCTCAAAGCTTAACACTGCTGCTAACTCTCCAAAAGTGCCCTGTGCATGTCACTCTACACCCAGGTAGGTCTCAAGTGTCTTGGTCAGGAAAATGGGTCTGATGAGAATAATGGTGACTCTCATCTCATATTCTTGACTTGATAAAAGGCAATAACTGATGTATTGCTGCTCTTGGAATATTCATGCCTTCGTTAGCTGTTTTAATGTCACTGTGACCTTACAGTACAGAAGTGTTTTATAAATGGAGGCAGGATCTAAAGGGAATATCACAGCAAATCATTTGTTGAATGCTGATGTGTATAACTGCATTCTGAGAAGTCATTTTACTCTCAAGAAGGGGTCTCCCCGAGGATCAGTAGCCCAGCAGACAGAGAGAACATTATGTTTTTATTTATTTTTTAAATTTTCTTAAATATATATTTCTTTATTGATTTCAGAGAGGAAGGTAGAGGGAGAGAGATATAGAAACATCAATGATGAGAGAGAATCATTGATTGGCTGCTTCCTGCATGTCCCGCCCCTCCCCCCCCCCCCCCCCCCTGGAATCTAGCCCACAATCCTGGGCATGTGCCCTTAGCTGGAATCGAACCTGGGATCCTTCAATTCGCAGGCTGATATTCTATCCACTGAGTTAAACCCGTGAGGGCAACATTATGTTTTTTATAAAATATTTATAAAACTCCTTACAGAGGAGGCTTTATAAATAATAACACTTTCTAAGTTACAATCATACATGTTTAAAACCTCAGGTATCCTTAAACATGACCCCTTCCTTTGATTTGCAAAATGTTTTTAGCAGGAGGCTTTTTTTGCAGTGAACATTTACTTGGAAGCTCCATGTGTAAAAGTGAGACTTCAGCCAATGGGTAGGAGGGTGGGCAGGTGCCTATGGAGGTTAACTCAGAGGAAAAGCACACGCTAATGTATGCTTTAATTCTGATGTAGCAGGCTTCCTCTCATGGTCTTCAAAGCGTGATTTTGTATCTTAGAGCAGATTATTCCTCACTAAAGTACTCTTGCAAGTAGCAACTATCACACTTGCAGACAGATAGTAAATTGGAGATAATCTTAAGTGAATTTATTTTACATGCCCCACTTAACTTCACTATATCTCACTTTGTAAGTTGCTAGCAGACCTCTTAATTCCCTTCAAGTAGCCTCTCCATGTACAAATACTCCTCCCATTCACCAAGGCACTTCAGCTTTGAGAAATGGGAAAAGAATAATCTATTGAATTTCTTTTTCACACCCATCTTCTTTTTCAACCATCTTCCCCTCCCCACTTAAGTCTCTGGGAGACTCCGAGATTTTTATTTTCTTCAATAAATTATCCTGCAATAGTCCCTCAGACAAAGCCTAACCATTTGCTAAAGCCCAATCACCCCAAGAGTATCTCCTCTTTCCTGAATTCTGAGTGCTGTTGCAAAACACTTGCTAAATAAGTGTGAATAAGATAATTACCTACTTCCATTTCTCAAAAGGCTTGATGGCAGGTGGAGTTATTAAGACAGAGCTCTCATGTTCAAAATGACATTGCAAATATTATTTTCTCCTGTTTACATGAAATAAAAATTTCCAGTTTTCAGATACATATTATTAAGAGGATGTTTGTAGTCATGAAAACGTCTTCTGATTTACCATCCTTGTAATAAAGCTTTAACATAGCCAATTCAAACAAGACTTATTTCAAGAAAAAGTAGAGTCCTACTAAAGGTGTCATTCTGAATTTGGGGTTTCAGGGAACTGAGATGTAGGCCAGACACTCATAGACAAGGTGAGACATCACTTTTGTGAAGATAAAGATGCTGTCTGATCCTCGTCTAAGTTTGCCTCCTTCTCAGAATCAGGGCAATATCTCTATGTCACCTTTGTAATCCTTCCTCTGCAGACTGTCAGCTGAGCTGTAATTCAAAGATATCCTGGAAGTGAAGGTAGGCTGAAGACCTTGTTATCTAACTGAAGAATCATGCAATTTCTTTCTTTTACATTTTTGGCCCTTTGTCCAAGGACAGGATTTTAAATAAATACCTGAATCTTTCTCCTGAGTCTCTCCATTGAGCCCTAGGTCTAATCTATATTTCAGAGACTCATAATATCTCAAGCAAACCTAACCTAACCCGTCCTTTGAAAGGTAGGAAGTATGAGGTGAATCCCAAGTGAGTGTCTTACACCTGACCAAATAGTAAGTTACTGGTAAATTAAAGCTGGAATGAGAATTGGTTTCTCCTCTGTCTTTCTAGTGCTGCTTTGGAATGGCTGCATCACAACCTGAATTCTACAGCACCTGACTTCCCTGGGGGGTGTTCATAAATATCCACTGATATTATCTGTCTTAACTCAGAGAAGTGAATCTGCATCCCAGTGGTGATGGGATCCAGAGCCACTACCTGTCTACTCAAAAACAAAGGTAGATGTAAAGAACAAGACGACCGTGTGGGCAAGTTGTAGTGGTTGTTTAGAAAGATCATTTAATCTTTTTGTTTGTTTGCTTGTTTGTTTTTGTTTGAATATCACAGGTACAAGAAGTATTTATTCATATTCCCTTATTAGTGAAATTATATAGAAAGAAGTAATTTTCTCATATAATATATTGGACAACTGACATGGCTCCTCCACCAAAAACATATTTATATAGCATTTTAGCTCTACCTCAGATTCAAAATAGTCAATGATTCTGTTTCTCTTGTGATTTTTATTTTCTTTTGTTTGTCCATTTGATTTTCTGCTTCCTGTATTTTGTTTTTATCCTAGAGATACCTGCCTAGAACATAGCATGGCTTAATGAAATTGTGTGAAATCAATCAATCAATGGATGGCATATATGACAATCTTTATAATGTGCATGAGCCAGAGATAGTAAAGTAAATATAAGGGGGAGGAAAAGTCCATTCAAACAGGAAGTAGAAGGTGGAGAGTAGACATATCTGACAATGAAAAGTTAGTAGATTTAGGATTTAAAGGCTAAGTCTCCAGATCCCAAATGCATTGACACAAATTGTGACCTAATTTACTATTACCTATGTGAACCTGGCTAAGTCATTCAATCACTGAGCTTCTTTACACATCTATAAAAAGAAGAAAATAATAATACCTACCTTACAGGGTTGTATAAGGATTCAAACAAGACAACATGTGAAAAAACACGTATCACCATGTCAGGCATATGGTAAAATAATGATCAATTAGGCATTATTAATAAATTATGCATTAAATACCTCAATTTTGTTCCCCTCCCCCCAGAAAAACAAAACAAAACATAAAACAAAACAATGACCTTGCTTAGCTGAAGGCTCCCACATAATTTTAGAGGATGAGAGTTAATCACACATAGATGAAGTACTAGTTCCTGGAAGGATGGTTACTGAATGGTTATTTATTTTAATAATTAAAATCCAATGGACTCATATATATTATGTTGTTTGAGAAAAGTGGGGTTAGCTAATTCTTTCCACTTTATAGATGAAAATGCTAAGTTTCAATTTTCCATGGGCATTGAATGCTGAAATAGGAATTTTACTCATTGCCAACATGTCTCCATAATCTCATCCTGAAGTCACTTTAACATGTTGCTTCTTTCTCAGACTGAAGACATGGAGACAGAAGGCACAACTCAGATGTCACTTGAAGATAGAGGTGAGAGAAACTGAGGGGCCAGGAATTGGATAGCTTCCATCTTCTCTGGAAAAGAGAAGAAGCCATCTTCTCAGAGTAGAAAGTGCAAAAAAATAAGGATTGGCTAATCTGGAGTGGGAACAGAGGAAAGTAGTTAGAATTCGAAACCTGTGTTCAAGAGAATATGAGAGGAAGCTAACATGAGATGTTGGATGGACAGTCTTTTCAGGAATTTTGTTTTTAATCTCTTCAGAGGTATTTTTGTTCATTTTATTTTGATTTATTGTTTCTGCTGAAATACAACCAGTTCCCATGAGAAGGGCACATTTCCCAGTTGTGATCCCCAGTGTCATTCTAATGTGTGAAAAGCCTTGGCTTAGTTACCGGTGAATTCCTGAGCTGCAAGGGAACATAGAGGGGCCAGAACGTCATGGGCTTGGCCTCTTAGCAGGAGGAAGACTGGCAGCCATGCGTGGACTTCCTTGCAGGGCTTCACTCACCTCCTGAATTTTGGCCTTTGTTATGTCAGACTCCTTTGCTGAAGGCATTTGCATCCTTCTCTTTTCTTGAGTATTGGGATATTGGAAGAAAAGTTTTGATATCTATTCCCATATTCCTCCATTTATTCAACAGATATTTATTTGGCATCAGCTATATACTAAATATTTTCTAAATGCAATCTCATTTGCATCTCAAATCAGCACCATGGGGTGGATTATCTTCACATGTTTTATAGATTAGACAGCAGGTTCAAATAAGTGAAGTGAATTGTTCACAGCAGTGCACAGTGTCAGAGGTGATTTTACCCAGGCCTCTGTCTGCCTCCCACATGGCCTGTCCTCTGGCCACAGCACTGATGGATTCCTTCTCCCACGGTCTGACCTCTTAAGCCATTGTGACCAATGTGGACTGGTTCTACAGAACTTGTTCTTGGAGGACAGAGAAGCATGCTACAGCATCTACAGGACTAGTGGGACCAGGCATAACCTTTTGCAACTTTGGCCTTCATCTTACTGCCTTGTCTCATGGCCAAACAATAGTGCCACATTCCAAGCCCTGTTGAAACCTCCAGGGCTCAGACTTGAGTGCCTTCCAAACTGAGAATTATTATAGTAATTAACTAAATTCTACCTCGTCAATTGAGCACCCATATACAATTACGTTATGTGAGCCTTGCTGTGGGGCTTTTGGATGAGCTTTAATATTAAGGTATGAGAGTTTTATGAACAAGGCAGTTTTGCTTCCCCACTGGATCAAAAATACTGCATGCTTGGGAAATAAGGAGGCAAGACTGGACAACAAACAAACAGGCAACTTCCTTTAATTCTCTTTTTCTAAGTCTATTATTTGCTCTTCTACTAAGTTTAGGGCTATCTCAAAAATTCCTATCATAAAAGGTTTAGGTACTTCTAGAATGAGGGACTCAAAATTACTTAATAAGAGAGAATTTAGGCGGTCATTGTAGGTTACCTGGACTCAAACTGCTGCTTTTCCCTGAGGCTCCAGTCTGCCTACCCACACTGTAAATTTTGAACTTTCACTTTCATAGCCATGTGAGACAATTTCTTAAAATTGATCTCTCTCTCTCTCTCTCTCTCTCTCTCTCTCTCTCTCTCTCTCTCTCTTTCATATATATCCTGCTGGCTCTGTTTCTTTAGAGAACCCTGACTAATACAAATACCTACTAATTCCAGAAACTGTGCTATGCTCTTTATATCATATCACCACTTCTAGAACTTAAAGCAATATAAACCAGTGGCATCTTGTTAAATGAAGGTTCTGGTTCAGTTCATCTGGGGTTAGGCCTGTGTTTTCTCTTCCCTTCAGTTCCCAGATGATCATAATGCTCCTTGCTCAAGAGATTCACGTTGTTTAGCCTGGATGCAGAGCAGTGGCTGTGGGTTCAAATGTCCTGACCAATTCTGACACTAGTAAAGTTAACCTCTTTGGACTTCAGTATTCATTTCTCTAAAACTAAGGTGACAAGAGTACCCATATTATCACAGGACTGTTGTAAAAACAAAATGACAAGGCAACTATAAAGTCTTGAGGAGAGTTTCTGACATACTGTATACACACAACATGCAAAGTATGTAATTATTTTCTATTGTTATTTTTGTCTTTAAAATAACCCAATGGTTTTCAGTGGAGAAGGTTGAGGGTATAGGGATGCTGTTATTTTGTCCTCCAGGGAATGTATGGTAATATCTAAAATCCTTCTTAGTTGCAATGACTGAATGGATGGGGTTGTTATTGATATTTAGTGAGTAGAGGCCAGAAGTGCTACTTTGCATTTTACAATGCACAGAACAGCCTCCACAACAAATAATTATCTGTAAGATGAAGTTGGAAAATCTTAAAATAATACTAAAAATTAGGATTATTACTCCCAGTTTCCAGATGAAACACAGAGACCCAGGGATATGGCTAAATGCACACATTTTGTAACATATATTCATTTTATATGAAATTATAGACCGATAGTGGATGCGTTATTAGACAGCTGAGTCTGTATATGAAAGTAACACACCCATATCTTCCTTTTTAACTTCCAGAGCTATAAACAAGCTTTGAGTCAAGATTGTTCTTTAATGTAGTCTTACACAGAGTCTGAGAGAGGGCCATTCAGTTATGAGCTAATCTTTGCAGAACCAGTGGATTCATACACACTCAAAGAAGGAATTCAAATCTCTTTAGATACAACCAGGGCTATTATTGATTTTTGAAAAATTGAAAATCCATATGAATTAGATTATGGGATTTAATGTACATTTCAAACCTTACATGAGTGAACAATAGGAGTTTATTCATATTATTTTCCAATCACAGCATGGTACATGTAACACCTTCTGTAACACACTTTTCCTTTCACTTTGATTCTATAAATATTTCTAAACTGTCACTGTTCCTCTACAGAAGTTAGCTGACTAGAAAATTTCTAGCTATAAAATCCAAAACTTCTCAGAATGTCTCACTCAATTTAGACCCATCAGCCAACCAAGCAAATAAATAAGACTATAAATGAAAATCAACCTTTAACACAATAAAATCCTATGAAATGTTTTTAGCATGATGAAAGAGGTTATGTTTTTTGTTAAGGCAGGGAGGACTCGACCACTACTTAACTGTATGGCTTTCTCTTCAGAGCTGAGGACTGACTTCTATAACATATAGATGCTAGAACTATCATAGTAAACTGTAGAGGAAGGACATTCTAGACTATGTTTAATATATAAGACTGGAAAACTTACCCTCTACTTAAGTTACTCATGAGGGCCCAGAGGTCACTGTTTACCTAAGTGAAAATGAATATTCTGGTTATTGAGACATCAGTATTGTTGAAAAGCTTAGTGATAGCTGTTCACTGAAGTTTTTGGCTGATGGTAATAAATGCAGTGATAGAAATGGACTTCCCAAAAAGAAGTGGGATAAGAATGTCACAGAATAACAGAGGCCAAATGCTAGCATTTAACTTCCAGAAGCAAGATAAAAAGAAATGAGGTCAGAATGGCTGCAAGGGGAGTCACACCTACATAAACCTATGGAATTGACTAAGAGAGCATGATACTACCAAGGGTAAGATAGATGGGAAATCAACCAAAGAAAATATTGCTTAATTTATACAATGAATAAATCAGGAGTGAATGATCAGAAAACAGAGGCCAATGAAGCGATGGAAAGTCATTATATCTTGCCAAGTTTACAGGTATGCTTCAGTTCTTGGATTTAGATTCTGTCAACTAAAGGAGAGGTAGGGTCTTAATGTAAAAGTACCCTAAAGCACCATCATAAATATATACAACAATGACTACCCAGTTCTTCCCCAAAGGAATATATAGATATTTACCAGGTAACTTTAAACTGAGAAAAATGAATATCCAGATGTTTTGAAGAATGTTGGATATAAGGTCCAAGTTGATGCTGACATCTGGGAACTCAGAGTGCTCTTGTGGCTCCTGTTAATTCTGGGGAATAGTACCATATTTGCCTGTGTATAAGACGATTTTTTGGCCCTGAAAAATACCGTATTTTCCGGCGTATAAGAGACTGGGCGTATAAGACGACCCCCTAACATTTCCACTCAAAATACAGAGTTTGTTATATACTCGCCGTATAAGACTACCCCCCACTTGGAGGCATATTTTTCAGGGCCAAAAAGTTGTCTTATATGCCGGCAAATAAGGTAATTAAATAATAAAGGTAGTCCTGCTGCAGGTTTATTTAACAGTGTCCATCCATCCTCTGATCACTCCTCTGGTTTCCTAAGTGTATCATTGAAAAGGTTCTCTAAGTGTATAACTTAAAAGGAAGGCCTTAAGTTGGAAGAATCCTCACATTGATAGTTGACATATAGAGTAAGAGCTAAAAACAAAGCAGAAGGTCATGAGATTATTACACCTATCCCCATGCTGACAAAAATATTAAGTCAAAAAATCTTGTAGATGCTTTCTTTTATTTTCTGAACCCAAGTACATGCAGGAGTTGTTGGAGTAGCTGCTATCTGATCAGAAATACTCCTTCCTGCAGTTAGAAGGCAGCATTGCCTGAAGCTTAAAGGCACGTAAGACAAATCTAATCATGGGGGTGCCCTGCCAAATCAGAATTAAACTTTGGTAATGATGGCAGAGAGAATGGCCCTGTGAAACACTACAGATAACAACCAAAAAATATTGGATACAATCTAAAACAAAACAACCCCCCCAAAAAAACAAACTAGCAAACAAACAAACAAAAACACTGAAAAATATCCCAAACAGAGAGACTGTAGAGTTTAATTTAGAAAAACAATATTACTAGGAGGGATAAGCATTGTGAATTTGTGGCTTTTAGGCTCAAATGCACTGTCCTACAAATGCATCTATAGAAATGTACAAAACCACAGTGAGAAAACTATAATTCAGAAATGAAAAAAACAGCAGGGAATTGAAAGGAAAAAAAATCTGGCAGGAAAAGAACCTCAAAAGGGGTGAGACTCATTTCAATACATAAACTGCCCAAATTAATAGTTGGCAGCTACACTGTGCACACGTGGAAGAAAATGAAGGAGTCCCTGCAGTAAAGGAGAAAAGACCCAGGAGAAATCTATGCATTGAATTAAGAGGTATGTGAAACCAGGAATAAGAATTTGATGTTTTTCTTTATTAAGTATATTCTCCAACCATGAGCATCTCAGGTAGCAACTGAAGCTGGAGTTTGAAATATTGAAATACCAACTCCAAAGCTAGCACAGCAGCAGGAAATTATGGGGAACCCATAGAAGCAAGGAAATCATAGAGGTTGAATGCCAGCTTTGCCTAAGTCCCTTCCTGATCCCCAAATTTCTCAAGTACAAGGGAAATGTTCAGAAGGGGTGGGGGGCAGACTAAATGAGAAGCAGTGGGAGGCCATAAAAACTAATATCAACAGCTGTATAGCCTGGAGAAAACATAAGTTTGAAATGAATTCAAGCAAGTAAGCTACTGGTTACATCCCAAATAATCCTCAGAAGAACATAACATACTGAGCCAAGAGTGTGTTAACTACATTGTCCAGTTTTAAAAAATATATATTTTATTGCTATTTTACAGAGAGGAAGAGAGAGTGATAGAGACCTAGAAACATCGATGAGAGAGAATCACCGATCAACTGCCTCTTGCACACACCCCACTGGGGATGTGCCCGCAACCAAGGTACATGCCTTTGACCATAATCAAACCCAGGACCTTTCAGTCCGCAGGCCGACACTCTATCCACTGGTCTCGGCAATGTCCAGTTTTCAATAAAAAATTACTAAACAGCCAAAGAAACAAACAAACAAAAAAGTATGCCCCACCTTTTTTAAAGAAAAGGGTATTTACTAGAAACTGAATCTGTGTGGAATAAGATGGCTACTTCAGCAGGAAAAAAAAAAAAGTTGCCAAGACACATACCTTTAAGAAATTAAGGAATTAAAAGAAAATATTTTGAAGACATTTTTTAAATATGCTAAAATAAATGAACAGTAGAAAATCTCAAGAACAAAATGTAAACTATTTAGAAAATAGTAAATATAAAGCAGAAATGTGAAATAGCTAAAACAAATTATTCTCTAAATGGGCTCAGCAGTAGCTTAGAGATGGGAGAAGAAAGAAACATTAAACCTGAAAGTAATACATAAGAAATTATACACTCCAAAGAACAGAAAAAAGAAAAGTTGGAAGAAAAATAAACAAACTCAGATACCTGTAAAACAATATAAATTAATATGACATATACTTCATTAGAATCCCCAAAAGTCAGGAAAGAAAGACAAAGTTAGAGTAAACCCAATTTGGAGAAATAATAACTAAAAACTAAATTTAAAACTAGATTTCTAAATTGGTTAAAATACTCATATGTTTTTAAAAATATATGTTTTTATTGATTTTAGAGAAAGAGAAACTGAGAGTGAGGAAGCAATATAAACATTGATGCAAGAGAAAAATCAACATTGATTGACTACCTCCTGCACATCCACTGCTGGGGATTGAGCCTGCAATCAGGCATGCACCCTCAAAACACTGAGGGAGGGTACATGTCTTGGGCAAACAAAACCCTAAAGAACTCTGTTAACTAAAACTTCTATATTAAGCAAACTATCCATCAAACATGAAGGTAAAGTAAATGCATTTTAGACATACAAAAAAAAAAGGAATACAAGAAATTCTAAAGTAAATTCTGATAAGTTTGAGGGAAATAATCCTACACGGCAAGACTGGCTGACTGACCTATGAACTAGAAGGTTATGGTTCAATTCCCTGTCAGGGCAAATGACATCTACCCACCCTCAGTATTTTGAGGGCACATGCCTGATTGCAGGCTCAATCCCCAGTAGGTAGCAGCTGATCAGTGGTTCTCTCTCATCATTGATCTTTCTCTCTCTTTCTCTCCCTTCCTCTCTGAAATCAATTATATATTTCAGAGAGGAAGGGAGAGAAAGAGAGAGAATATTATATATGTTAAAAAATATATGAGATGGCAAGTAGATCAACTGGAAAAAAGTGAATAGCACCTGAAATTGTAAATATGTTGGTAAATATTAAAATCTCCCCTCTTCCCCCTCCCCTCTTTCTCTCTCACATACAATCACTCTTGCAGTTACTACAACTCAATTTTAAAAATAAGTAAATAAACAAACAAACAAACAAATAAATAAATAAATATTGTGTCTGGAGTAGTGACTTGAAGGATGCATGCTATACTGCTTTGGTGATCCTTTTACCCCTCATTTGATTTAACCTATTTGCAAAATCTAATGGAATCCTGTAGAGGTGGAAGTGCCATATTACATGTCAAGTTTTTAGTTACATATCTACCAAAAGCAGCAGTATCATGTTTTGGCTCTAATACAATATTATGGAAGATGAATTCAAATTTAGCAACTAGCATTGTTATAGGCCCTTAGAGCACCATCACTAACACAAATACAAAAAACCCTGCCCATGAGGAGTTCATGGCTATCTTCTTATTACTCTTCAGAGTCATGCAGTTTTAATAATCTATAAAAAGAAAATAATAAGCCCTTCTCTCTATAGGAGTGTGAAGTTAAGTTGAAGTACAACTCTTTCTCAGTCTCTTGCTGGCTCCTCCCTCTATAGTGGATTCTAAATATCTGGAGAGGTCCAAGTGCTCAGTCCTTGAATCTCTTCTATTGACACTTTCCCCTAAGAAATCAGTTAAGAACTTTGGCTGAATATTGGAAACATACAGGTAACTTTTAATAATATGAATGCACAGACCACACCTGAGACCAATTACAAGTAATATCTGAAGGTAACTGGATTATCAGTATTGTTTAAAAGCTCTTCAGATAGTTTCCATGAATAGCCAAGGTTGAGAATCCTTGGCTGGGTGATTCCAATTATACTACAGTTTTACCAATCAGCCATAAGCTGTTGATTCTCAAATTTATGATCCCAGCCCTGGGTCACATTCCTAAACTGGATACCAGCACTGACATCAGCCCCTGCCTCACTCCATATACTTTGACTTGTTTTGGCTTTTGCAAACTTTTTAACTCTCAGTAACATCTCCCTGGACCCCACAGATTATCACCCAGCACTTGGTTCAACTTCTCTTTGCCATCTACTTCTCTACAACGTTGCTCCTGATCCCCAGTAGGAAGATATTACTACAGGGTGTTAATATTATTGTAGAGGCTCATTTGTATAATATATCTACCATGTGACAGGTACTTTGTATGGGATTTTATATTTTTTATATCATTTAATGCTCATGAAAAATCACTGAGGTAAGTATACACAATGCCATAGAAAATCAAATCTTAAAAAGGTGAAGAAATTTATCTAAAGTCACATGACCAATAAGTGGTGAGAAGAGGTCTCAAGTCTAGGTCAGTTTTGCTATATAGTATATGCATAGCCATTAAAGTCTCTTGACTTTAATGTCAATGAAATACATTCTTCCTTGAGAAAATATCTGTATTTCCATTATATGTGCCACAAAATCTTTGGAATTCTAGAAAGTTGTGTATAGGCAGAGCTGGAGTGTTCTTAGAATTCAATTCCATCATTTACCAGTTGAGGATATCAGGATCTTGAGAAAGAAAGTTATTTTCTCAAGGTCATACAATTAATTAGTGTCCAGGCAAGGATTTAAATTAGGTCTCTTATGAATCCAGTGCTCTTCCCAGAACATAATGCTGCCTTCCACTAAAATGGAGTGTTTTCAATATTTTATTTTTCCCTTCAACTTAGTCAAGGGCCCTTCATAAAACAGGCTATGTGTTGTTCAGTGGCATAAAATAATTATTTATCACATCCATTGCACTCCTTTTACCTTTAATTCCATTCAACTCAAATAGCCATTGCTCGCCAAGCTAGTTTAACCACAGAGCCCTTATGAGGTTTATTTGTCAATGAAGTCTTATTTTCTGAGGTAAATTAATGATGTGTTATTCCCAGAGACTTTATGGTGCTTATCACTATATTAACTCACATTTTAAAAAAAATCACAGGGAGCTATTTTTCAAGCTCTGACAAAGTAGCCTGGAGAAATCCTAGAGAATTGGGGGCTTTGAAATATAAACACACATATGGATTGCATATTTCTCATAAAGAAAATGTTTTCACTCCACATTAGGTAAAAGCTTTCTTTAAAAAGTTGTCACTTAGCATGGGAAAAGATTAATTCCTTCTCAGTCTGGTTTCCAAAAGCTGAGGGATTGGTAGTTCCTCTGCAAACAAGCACTCTGCATTGTAGGTGGTAGTGTGGTGTGGAATTTGAGACTGTAGTTTGAATTTCTGATCTTCTGATTGCTAGTGTTGCGTCCTTAGAATGTGATCTGAATTCTCAGTGCCTCAGTGATTAGTTTATAAAATGGGCATGGGAATGTTGCATCAAAGTTGAGAGAATTAGGTGAACCAATTGAGTAAGTAATTATAATATCCTCAGTATATCTGGACCATAAAGGACTTGAAAGTCATTTCTCTTCCCTCAGAAGTTTAAGTGTGTTCCTATAGCTTAAAGAACTCAGCCAATTTTCTACTTGATGAACCTTAGCCAATTTTTCAAACTATTTTAGATTAAGTTCAACCCATTTTCTTACTAGTATATGTCATTCACTTATCATTATATACATCATAATTGTGTGCCACTGTGCAAGAAACTCAATATCCTACCTCCTTCTAAGAATTTGTAATCTATCATGAAATCTAGATCAGGAAAGAGATTATATTAGAATCACTAAGAATGCTGATAGGTTAAGCACAAGGTACTGCATAGACCCAAGGGCATCTCTAGCAAGGTCTTCCTCTATTGACAATAACACTCCTCCAGCTCTGTGACAGATTGACCTATCCAATGTTCCTTTGGGGCTAGAGCTGGTGGACAGAACATTTGTATAGAGCCAAAAGTAATGATCAAGGGACACTGTTTATTTAGTCATAACAATATGTGTGTTTGAGAAAATTCTGTTGAAGTAAGACCCCAACTGAACAGCAGCAGCTTAGGAAACAGAGGGAAGAGTCTAACCTCTTTATGAAGGGATGTGGGTGGAAGAATAGAGCCCACCAACTTTTATTTGGTGCCAGGAAGTTTCTTTGGCACTTTTTCCCTTCCTTCCTTCCTTCCTTCCTTCCTTCCTTCCTTCCTTCCTTCCTTCCTTCCTTCCTTCTCTCCTCTCTGTCTCTCATTCTTGCTCTTTCTCCCTTTTCAAACATTTAATCATCATAAATTATGAAACTATGTTATCCCAATTTTTATAGAAAAAAAATAAGTCCCAGAAACATCATATTACCTTGTCCAAAGCCACACACTAGTGAGTAGCAAAGGCTGGAATTTGGATTCACATGGGTTGGTATACAGGTGTGCTCCCTCTACCTGGCTCTCGGGGACTCTGTCAAGAGTCATGGAGCCCAGAACCACTCTGTCACATCAGGTAAGAATGGAAAAAACAAGTTTGCTCAGAGCATACGACAAGTCACATAAGCAGCAAGACTAAATCATGACTCTGCCTTTGGTCCAGTAGCAGGAACTTCTCAAATGGCCAGGAAGATTGTCATTGGCCCAAGAATGGGAAGTGTCCAGGGTAGGCAGGGACCAAACCTGACCCATGTTGGGGATACTGAAGAGGCACTGCAGTAGGCCTGATTTGACATCCAGGCCCATTAAGGTGATCTTACTCACATTGGCAGGAGGTCATCTGTGGCAAGAAAGATCAAAAGGGTTGTTTCCTATTTGAAAAGGGAGGATAAAGCTGCTGACTGAGATACATTGTGGATAATGAGAACCGCCTGGAATAAAGGGGATGGGGAATGGAGTTGGGGTGGAGAAGGTGGTGAGCTGCTGAGTCAGCTCTGTGACAGAAAATGAATTTAAAAGGCTTTCTTTCTCTTTCTGACATAATGGATGTTGGGGCCTGTGCTCTTTTTTTTCTCCCTTTTCTCTTTCCCCACTTATTTAAAATGTTGTCTTTAGAAACAGTGAATTGGAAATGCAAACCAGGAAATCCTGCCACAAAACTCTTGACATGATAGAAGATGGGGAGATGATAATCACCAATATTGAACTTGGGCCAGAGGAACAAAAAGTGTCTTCCTTCCTCTAGGAAGAAGACGTTTGTAATCCTCAGCGCCAAGGAAGGACCCAGGATGTCTTAGTTCCCCTTATAAAAAGGACAGAGAGGAAAAGACAGAAGCACAGCCCTATTCATTCAGTAATAGCCATGGCCCAACAATATACTCAGTGATATACAAGGTTACACCATTTTTATGCCATTTGATACTTTAAAAAGCTATGGTTGGTATATCATATTATAACTACTTTATTAAGAAGGAAAATTAGGTAAAGTGAGATTGTCCAAGATCACTCCACTAATAAGTGGCAGACCAGAGACATGGGCCCAGGGCCATGTGCCTCCAAAGCCCAGGTTCCTGTCACTGTCTCATCAGCAGGCTGAGGTCTCTTCCTCTCTACCCTCACAGTGCATTGCAGACAGATGAGCACAAAGGTAGCCTGTGACCTCCAGGTCTCTATCTAATTCACAGAGTCAGTAATTTTACTTTTGCTCCCTAATCATAAGGGAAAAGGCTTGGAAGAAAGCGACAACAGTCCCCAAATGGATTCTGAGCTCCCCGAGTTTTAAACTTCTTCTATTTATAAAATTATCAATCTCTGTATTTCTCCTCAACCCTAAACCTGAAGGTGGCTGGTCCTTCCCCATCCATTTATTTATTAATTCATCCATCCATAATGTAACACATATTTCACATCCATGATACTGACCTCAACTTAAGTAAGGGGTGAAAGTTCTTCCTTCTCTTTTGGAGCCTCCTATAAAGTAGAAAGATCAGAAAGAGGCACATTCCACAGTAAAATAGAGTGTAAGTGATAATTTTCATAGTGAGAGATTATACAAATACTATTTAAACACAAAAGAAGCAATGCACATACACACAGACACACACAGGGTCTGGAGGCATTGACAGCAGATTAGAGCTAAAAAAGATAAAAAGATGACTTGGAGGTGTTCATGCAGTAGAAGATGTCAGTGGAAGTTGCAGTCACAGAAGCAACAGAGGAAAGATGTAGTGGGTTAAGAGAACTATGAGTCAGTGCTGTTTGATTGGGATGTAGATGTGGGCAGAAGCAGGAAAGCCAGATAGCAGGTAGGTCAGAGAAGCCCTGTGGGGCTGGCTAAGAGCCTTAACTACACCACTGACAATGAGAAGCCACTGATGAATCTTGTTCAGGCCATGCCCAGATTAGATTTATATTTTTGGAAGTTCTTGCTAATCCAGGGCAAGATGGAGAGACTAAGAAGTAGCCCCAGTCTTTTAACAGAAACTCTAACTGACTTTTACTTTTATTTATATTTATTATTTATATTTGTGTAGTATTTAATTTTATTATTATTTTTACTTATGTCTATCCATGCATTTGTGTGCTCATTCATTCATTAAATAGTTATGGAGTGCCTATTATATGTCAAGTACTGAGCGAGATTTCAAGGATATAAAGATGAGTAAAAATGGATGTGATTCCTGCTTATGTATAATAGTGAGTCTAGTTGAGAAACCAGAACTTATTTAAATAAGCAGACCATTCACATTGCAGTTCTTACAAGAGCTTTGAAGGCGAGCGTATGGTGCCACGTGAGCCTGGTAGAGAGTCATTTGTTCTTTTCAACTTTCATGAGCAAGTTAAGTGACACATGACCTGGGATTAGCAGAAGCAGTGGCAATGACCCAAGAGCCATGAGGAGAGAAGAGTGTTTCAGACAGGTTGACAATGTGCAAAAAGCCTGTTTGGGTGGGAGTGTGGAGAGGGAGGGGATGGCTGCAACAAGGAGGTGAAGGAACCAGAGTGGGACTGAGGCTGGGTGGTCAGAGGCGGATGTCATTTGCTTTAGTCAATGGAATGTTCACCAACAATATCCATGTGCAGGCTTAAAAAGCACCTGTGTGACTGGGCTTACTTTCACTCTTACCCGATGGCCAGGTTTAAGAACATTCCCACCATAGGAAGGTGAGATATAGGGAGCAAGGCCAAATTACCCTGGTCATATCAGCAAAGGCCGACCTGCTTTAGGCAACAATCAGATGAGCCTGAAACATGAGTGAGCCCAGCTGAGACCAAATGGACCACCCACCCAAACAGAGGCTTACATCACCCATCTTCAGACTTGTGTGAAATAAATGTTTATCATTTTAAGCCACTGAGTTCCAGGGTGGCTGCTGTGTGTGCAGGTAGAACAGCAGGTGGAGGAGCAGAGAGGTGTAAGAATGATCCTGAGGTTGCTGATTTATACAGCTGGACAATTCTTGGAGGCATTCTCTAAGATAGAACCACAATTTACACTGCCGAGGAAGGAGACCGGGAAGGAGAGCTTCAGTCATGGCTGGGAAACCAGAAGGCTGCTTTGCCAAGAATGATGATCACATTCAGAAGCACCAGCTCAGCCAAGTTGGATTGTACACATTTTCCAGATCATTGTTTTGCTCTTGAGTTCAAATTTTAACTCAAACACTTAATTTTTATTTGACTCTGGTGAGTCAACTGCCTCTCCTGAACTTAAGCTGAAAAATATATACTATAATTTATAGATCTAAAAATTTTTGTGAGGATTACATAAGAAGCAGTTAAAGCAAAATTCCTATGGACTGGTGTTGAATGCAAACCCAAAGCATATTTGTATTATAATATTATTATATCAATCTCTCTTCAGGCTGTTCTCCAGTTGCTGGGACTCTCCCCTCAGGTCTCCAAGACCTTCTAATGCTTTGTAATTGGCTCTGGATTTACCAAATCCCCCAAAGCCCTCCCAAACTATCCTAACACTCCGTCACTGCCACTTATCAGAATTCCCGGATTTCTGGAAGCTTGTATACATTAACTCATAGAGTTATTGAGCACATACTATATGCTAATCACAAAGGAAAATAATTAAAAGGCACTGTTTTGCCTTATTCAGAAATGCCAAATACCACATGATCTCATATTTTCATTTAAAAATGAGTATTTGCCCTAACAGGCTTGGCTCAGTGGATAGAGCATCAGCCTGCAAACTCAAGGGTCCCAGGTTCGATTCTGATCAAGGGCATGTACCTTGGTTGTGGACACATACCCAGTGGGGAGTATGCAGGAGGCAGCTGATCAATGTTTCTATCTCATTAATGTTTCTAACTCTATATCCCTCTCCTTTCCTCTCTGTAAAAAATTAATAAAATATATTTAAAAATTAAGTTAAATAAAAGATAAAAAACAAGTATTCTTTTTACTTTTCAGGTTACAAATTGCCTTGATACACATAATTTCATTTCACATTTACAAAAGCCCTGCATAGAGACAGGACAAGTTTAGCAGCCTAATGTCCTTTTCATAGGTGAGCGTAAGCTTGCTGGCCATAATCCTCACTCCCTTATCATTTGGAAGGCAACTTGACTATAGAGCTTATCAGATTTTATTTATTTTTGTGATGTGTTGTTCATCCTCACTTGTACAATAGCTTCTGATATCAGAGACCATGGGTTAGTTATCTCTGTATCGCCAGCATCTTGCTGTATGCCTACCAAAGGATGGGACCTTAATAAATATTTGCTGCATAGCCTAGGATCAGTGAGTTAGGGTCAGTGATTTATCAAAGCCACATCATAAATCAATAGCAGACCTGAAGTTGAAATATTGTTTTCCTTTCTCCCAATTCAGTGTTCCCTCCATTACAATATGCTGTTTTCTATTAATTTCATGTTCCTGTGACTGATTTTATAAAGCAGAGTAAAAAAGAGGGCAATGTGTTAAGAGTATAGCGTATATGCCAAAACTGGTTTGGCTCAGTGGATAGAGAGTTGGCCTATAGACTGGAAGGTCCTGTGTTCGATTCCAGTCAAGAGCATGTACCTCGATTTCAGGGGCACATCCCCAGTTGGGTTTGTGCAGGAGGAAGCTGATCGATGTCTCTCTCTTATCAATGTTTCTAACTTTCTATACTTCTTCCTTCCTTTCTGTAAAAAAATCAATAAAATATATATATTTTTAAAAAGAGTATAGGGTATATTGCCCTGGCCAGTGTGGCTCAGTTGGTTGAGTATCTTCTCATACACCAAGAAATTGCTAGTTGAATTCACAGTCAAGGCACATGCCCTGGCTGTGGGCTCAATCCCCAGCAGGAGGCAGTCTATTGCAGTCTATTGATATCTCTCTCTCTCTCTCTCTCTCTAGAGAGAGAGAGAGAGAGAGAGATAGAGATAGATATATATAGATATATATATAGATATATATAGATATATAGATATATATCTATATATATATCTATATATAGAGAGATAGATGTATATATAAATCTAGATTTATATATATTAAATTCATATATATAATTTATATATTATATAAATTATATTATATATAAATGTATATATATGGTTTATATATATAAGTATATAAAAATCTATATATATCTAGATATATATCTATATCTATCTCTCTCTCTATATATAGATATATAGATATATATCTATATATCTAGAGAGAGAGAGATAGAGAGAGGAATATATATATATATATATATATATATATATATATATTCCTCTCTTCATCTTTCTCTCTAAAATCAATAAAAATATATTTTTAAAAAGTATAGGGTGTATTTATAAAACACCTACAAATAAATAAAAGGAGTTGGGGAGCCAAAGAAATAATAATATTTATTCAGTGTCTCTGATTCATAGGGAACATGTTATTTTATTGAATAGTTAGAACAACTCTATGAAGCCCATTATACCTCTCTAAAGATGAGGAAACTGAAGTTGATAGAAGTAAACTTGGGTAGGGTTTCCCTGCAGGTAATTGTGAGGCTGACATTATAACCCAAGTGAGTCACGATTCAGTGCTTGTTCACTTTTACTCATAGCCCACATTGAGAAAAATGAGTGTGGGGACACACTGACAAATGATTGGATGAATGAATGCTCTATTTTTTGGACCGACTTTAAGTTGAGAGAATGGGCCTAAATATCATAGCTTTTCATATTCAAAAGCTGGTCCTCCTGGTACTCAACCTGTCATTTTTGCTCCCTTGGCTTTGTAAATAATGTATTTTTGCCATTTTATAAAATGACTGATTAGAAAGGAATTGATCATTTCCTAAGACTGTTTTGTGAGGAATGCCCAAAGCCACTCGGCATTCCCCTGTTGGTGCTTATTTCTCTTTTTTTCATAAAATATGATTGTCTTAAGTCTCTCAGGATTGATTAAATGGAATTTTCAAAAGGAAAGCTGTCTTATTACTGACCCTGCATCCTTTAGTTAATACATTTTTTTTTCTAATTTTACTTCAAAGCTGGAAGTTTCTTAATTAACTATCAGAGGTTCTCTGCAGCTAAGTATATTAAAATCATATTATGCCTTCCTGAGGTTCTCCTTAGATTTTTTATTAAGCAAATCTATTGAAAGTAAAGATATGAGGGTAATCGTGTCTATATATATAATAAAGAAAGACATACTTATTAGTTTTCTATTCTAATCAACATCACTGCCACACTGGAAAAGTCAATTATTTTGTAATATTTAAGAATACTAATAAAAATGAATGTTATTTAGCTAAATCTTATTAGCTCTGGAAATGAGAAGAATATCAGACTAGGAAAAAAATCTCAGCTTAATTTCAAATGTAATTTAGTGAATGTGCATCAAAGCAACTCAATTATTCTCAATGGTTATTTATTCATCACCTCCCATGTGCCCATCTTCCTTGGTTCTGAAAGGTAGAATAATGAAGACTTTGACCGTGCCCTCAGTGAGCTCACAGATTCATAGGAGAGATTGATTTTTAACTGGTACACAGGTGGGAATGGACATGTGCTGTATTAAAGGTATATGCAAATCAATGATGGGCTGGGAAAATGTGTGTATAGGAGGCACAAAGCCCTGATTTGCCAATTTCCTTGGTATAAACATTTCCACCAAAATCAATGTTCAAGGTACCAATTCAAATTTTAAAAAAATTTCCTTAAACATTCTTGAGTATTAAACAATCAGCTCTCATCACTTTTGTAAGCTGGCTCAAGCATACCACTGGAAGTATATGGGAAGCATAAAAACAACAACACCCATGAATCTGGCCTGGAATGGAGGGAGAATGGAATTCAGAGCTGAGAGAAATTGAGCTATGCCTTAGGGAGAGCACGGAGGAGGCATAGAAAATAGGGAATGCTCCAATGCTCCTATGCAAATTTAAGAAAAGAACCAGTGTTGTGCTGGGGTGGAGTGATCTGAATTGTTGAGTCTGGGGTATGAAACCTGAGTGTTACATTGGGGCCAGATTGTAAAGAACTGTGAATGCCACACTAGGAGTGGTAATTCCTTTCTATAGAAAATTGAAGTTTCTGGAGGGTCTCACAAAACCTATTTGAAGAAAAACTACTGAAATAGCCGAAGCACAGATGGATTCTGCCAAATGGCCAGGCATTCTGCAAACACGGTTATTTTCAAAATGACTGATTTCTTGGCTAAATTTTATTGTTTTTCGAAGAATTTGGCTCATTTAGAAGCATGGCCATAGGAGGGAAGAGAAAGTTAAAGAAAAAAGATGGAGGTAATAAATTGAAATGCAGCTGTTACAGAAATCTAAGAGTATTACAAAAGAGTAATGGGTGTTCATATAGAAAATATGGAAGATGTAGGCATGGAAAAGAAGAAAATAAGAATTTCTTGCCATCCATGTAGCAGCTTTTACCATTGTTGTGTTTGTCTTTCTGGTATTTTAGGCATATATTTATTATGCACCTATTTCCAAAATTGAAAATCAGTTCTTACTATGTATGTTTTAGTAAATTACTCATGAACAATGCCCCAGGTTGGCATGTGTTATTCTGCACCTTCAGTACTGATGATTGCATTGAGTTCATTTAATTTGTTTGGCATATCCACCATTTGTGGACATTAAGGTGTTGCAAATGTTTACTAATTTTTGAAAAATAAATTTTAGGGAAATAATATGAAATAAGACTTTGCAGTTATTACACTAATCACTTCCTTATCCTTAGCACCTTCCTTCTCTTGTATAGCATTTTTGTGGAGAAATCATCTATATTTCACATATGAAATAAAGTTCTCACATGTCTTAGAGCATGCATAATCTTTTCGTGATGCCAGCTAAATGTTGTGACCTGTTGCTTCTCTCTTCCTCCACGCCTTACCTACAGCACATGGGTTTATATCACAAGTATCTAGGTAGTCAAATATACTCCAGTGGAAAGTATCTGGATAGCCAAATGTACACTGATGGAAATTAAATAGTGCTCTTGGATTAATCATTGTCCTCACATATATGAGGACTTATAGCCTTATGCTTGGCACACTGGTTAAAGGTCACTGACACAGTAAGGGGGCATTGACTCCAGCTAATAGCCAGAAAATCCTTCAAGGGCATCCTGGGAAACTGTTCACACAATACGTGTGCTAAACATGGCTCTTGGGATACTGAACATTCAACCTAGGATGAAGCTATGGGTAGACATAAACTTTAGCCTTGGGTATTTAGACTTGATTCTACAACTTGCATAGTTATGGAAGGGTCTTCACAAGGAGAAAAAATATAAGCATATCTGCAAAGAAATGATCTGTTATGAATGATCATTGCTTGAATATTTGGGGAGAAGGATTTCTTCCAATTGAAATATGCTTCTTTCTTCCAAGTGATATATTGCAACTGAAATAATGCAACAACTTTGGGAAATATATATCTTACATATCAGGCACCCTATTGAAACAGAAGGGAAGCAAAGCAAAGTAAAATCACTGCCTTTCCTAAAAGCAATGCCCAGTGAATTTGGGAGTAAAGTTCATGAACAAGCAGTTACAAAGCAGCACAGTAAACGCCATCATAGAAACAATCATCCAATAAAGGGACACGAGAGAGCAGAATTGACTGCCAGATGGGAGAGGTGACAGGAAGTGGTCAAGCACTACTTCATGCAGTGGTGATGATTAGAGTGGGTTTTAAAGTATGAATGAAAACTTTAGGCAGACAGAAGGAAGGGTGTTTCAGAGATAGAAAATAATATGTGCAAAGGCATATATATATATATGAGGCCTGGTACATGAACATTCATACACTGGAGCGGGGGGTCCCTCAGCCTGGCCTGCCCTCTCACAGTCTGAGAGCCCTCAGGGGCAGGAGGCAACCAGGCGATCAGAGGAAGGCAATGCCCCATCACGCCTTTGCTGCTGCCATTGCATGCTGGCCAGGCGAGGCTGAGGGGCCTGGGTGCTGCCATCTTATGGCTGTGGGTGCTGCCATCTTTGAGTGTGCAGCAGTCAATTAGTATACTCCTTTCTTATTGGCTGTGGGAACCATTGTTGCTTTGTGAGTGTGTGATAGTCAATTAGCATATTTCTGCTATTAGATAGGGTATATATTCTATATAATAAAAGGCTAATATGCAAATTGACCAAACAGTGGAACTACTGGTCGCAGTGACATGTACTACTACCAGGGGTCAGATGCTCAATGCAGGAGCTGCCCCCAAACTGCTGGCCCCAGGCCAGGTAAGGTGAGTGCCAGCAGGGGCCTTCAAATCTCCCCCTGATTGACCACCTGTTGCCCTGCAGAGGGAGGGGACTGGTGGTAGCAGGGGGTTGGGCTAGTGAGTGGGCAGCACTAGATCAGACAAGGGGGGTGTCAGTGGGGATCCCCTGATCACCCTCTGGTCACCTTACAGATCAGCCCTGATCGCCAGCCAGTCCTAGGGATCCTACCCATGCACAAATTTCATGCATTGGGAGTACACACTAGAGGCTCGGTGCATGAAATTTGTGCATGGTGGGAGGTTCCCTCAGCCCAGCCTGCATCCTTAGGACCCCATGGGGGATGTCTGACTGCCTCTCACAATCCAGGGCCACTGGCTCCTAACTGCTCTCCTGACTGCCTGCCTGATCACCCCTAAACCCTCTGCCTGCCTGCCTGATCACACCTAACTGCTCCCCAGCTGGCTTGGTCACCACTACGTGCCTCTGCCTCACCCCCCACCTGGGACCTGGGCTTTCCTCTCTCTGGCTGGCCGCAGGAACTCAGGACTGAGACTGAAGGGCATGTAGCTTGTCCCTCTCCTGGGCCCCAGCCTGGCTGGTCCCCATTCCTCTCTCATGAGCTAATTTTTGTCTGGTTGGTCCCTCTCCTTTCTCCCCAATGTTGAGTGTCTGAGTTGTTATGGCATAACGGCATGAGGGTGTGATGACCATTTGCATATTAGCTCTTTATTATCCTATATAATAAAAGGCTAATATGCAAATAGACCAAACACAAAAGACAGAACAACTGGCCACTATGGTGTGCACTGACTGCCAGGAGCAGATGTTCAATGCAGGAGTTTCCCCCTGGTGGTCAGTGCACTCCCAGAGGGGTCACACCACTGAGGCAGAAGCCAGGTTCAATGCTGGCATGTACAGTAGCAGTGATGGGAGCCTCTCCTGCCTCTGAGGCAGTGCTAAGGATGTCCAACTGCAGGCTTAGGCCTAAGCCATCAGTTTGACATCCTCTGAAGTCTCCCAGACACTGAGAGAGCATAGGCCAGGCTGAGGGACCCCCATTCCCGCCAAGTGCACAAATTTTATGCACTGGACCTCTAGTATAGGATAAAATAAAAGGCAATATGTCACCCAAAGGATGACATATTTTAGCTGTAGAGTTGAACCTGAAAGTTAACATACATAGTCATATCTTAACTGTTAAAAATTTAGGCAGCACTGTGGGTGATATGTTGTAAGGTGAAATATGTAAAATGAGAAAACTGAAAATCTAAGTGAATATATAATGATAGCCAGGATGAAAGTAATGGCAATGGGGTAAAGCAGATAAGATATATATTAGATGTATTAGGATATATAAATGGAGAGGGTTTTGTGAACAGATATTAGGACAGAGAAGAAAGATCATATGTGGCTCCCTGATTTCTGAATGGGGTGGCTTAATAGATGATGGAAAGAATAAATAGATTGAAAACAGCAGGAGAAGCAAGTTTCATGGATTTGGCTTTGGGCATAATGCTTATGAGATAATATGAGATATCTGAGTGGGAATGTCCAGGTAGCAATGGCTTATATAGCTAGACCTTGCTGAAGATTACTGGGATACTGTGAACACATGAAACAGTAAAAAAGTTAACATTTTTTCATGTTCCAATTTTTTTTATTAAGATCACAGCTTGGATCTTGTACCATGTACAAACCAGAGGCTAAAGAACTTTGCAGCTTCACAGCTGGGATCTATGGCTTTTCCTCTCTGCAGCAGAGACCCATAGAGCATCTGGAGTAACCGCTGAGAACTCCATGTATGACAACCCCTCATTAAGATCACCTCCAAGTTAGGGATCACTGGAAGCAGGAAGAGGTAAAGTGCATTTAGGATCAAACTGAAACCTACACCAATTCTAGTAGTGATGCTGATTGAAATGGCAGCATTTGCCATGCTTAGCTTTCATTTTCTTTTGGAAAACTACATTTTGCAGGAAAACATAAGCAGTTGTCTTTTTAGCTTGCATATTCATATGAAATAGACTTACACAATAAATTCACTAATTTATTTTATGGACTTTTATTGAATGCCTATTATTTAAGGTCCACCTTGTTTTAATTTGGGGAATCAGAGATGAATAATATTTTGTACTAAAACAAGACATGGCCCTGCCTCCCCAGGGACACAAAATAGTTGTTTTTTACTCATAATTATTGTGATAGCTATTATGAATATCATTAATTATAAAGATAATATGTTATATGCGGGACATACACTGCTGGGCTAAATTATCCTCTCTTCCATTCCCTTCAGCAAGCAACAAATGTAAGGTAATGCAGGAGTTCCTCTGGACTATATTTAAGATCATAAATGGGGGGCCAGTTTTTATGCTTATTCCCAGAATCAGTTTGACTACTTTTTGATTTATTAAGTCTGATGTATAAAAATGTCATTTTTTATTTTTATTTTTACAAGCACAAAATTCTGAAGAACATGCTTTGTTGGGTGCACTTTGAGAAACACGGTTTCATGTTGAACACAATTGGGGCTGTCAAATCTAGCTGATTAGAATTTCAGTTCCAACTTTGTTATTGGCAAGAAGTGTGACCATGGATAGGTTTTTATAAACATTACTAGAGGTTCAGTGCATGAAATTTGTGCATGGTGTGTGTGTGTGGGGGGGGTGTTCTTAAGCCTAGCTTGCACCCTCTCCAATCTAAGATATCCTTCTCATAATCCAGGACTGCTGGCTCCCAACTGATCACTTGCCTGACTGCCTGATTGCCCCTAACTGCTTCTGCCTGCCAGCCTGATCACCCCCCTTAACCACCCCCCTGCCAGCCTGATCACCCCCCTTAACCCCCTTAACCATTCCCCTGCCAGCCTGATCAATGCTTAACTGTCCTCCCTTGCAGGCCCAGACACCTTCAACTGCCCTCCTCTGCTAGCCTGAGCCCCCCCTACCAACTGCCCTCCCCTGCAGTCCTGGTCTCCCTAGCTGTCCTCCCTTGCCAGCCATTTTGTGGTGGCCATCTTGTGTCCACATGGGGGTGGTCATCTTTGAACACATGGTGGCAGCCATCTTGTGTGTTGAAGTGATGGTCAGTTTGCATATTACTCTTTTATTATATAGGATTTGAATCTCATATTATTCTCCCAGAAAAATGACTCTTTGAGACATTTTTATTAAGCTAAATGAAATTTTGTTTATAAAACAATTACTATTTAAAAAAATATTGATTGATTTTAGAAAGAGGGTGGAAGAGGGAGAGAGAAAGAGTGAGAAGAGAGGGAATGAGAGAGAGAAACATTGATTTGTGGTTCCACTTATTTCTACATTCATTGATTGATTCTTGTATGTGCCCTGATGGGATCAAACCCACAAACTTGGTGGGTCAGGAAGATGCTCTAACCAACTGAGTTATCTTGCCAGGGGCAATAATTATTATTTTATTGATGCTTGTTTTTAGATGTATGTCCTGCTTTTTTTTATGCTTCAATTAACACTTTGTTTTGTACTTCTAAGCTGGCATTTATGTTTTCGTTGATTAGAATATCTTGTGCATCCACTTTCTTTCTCAACTGAATTCTGCACCACTCAATACAGGGATTTTAAAATATATATATTTTATTATTTTTTTACAGAGAGGGATAGAGAGTTAGAAACATTGATGAGAGAGAATCATCGATCAGCTGCCTCCTGCATACCCCCTACTGGGGATGTGCCCGCAACCAAGGTACATGCCCTTGACCAGAATCGAACCTGGGACATTTCAGTTTGCAGGCCGATGCTCTATCCACTGAGCCAAACCGGTTTCAGCTCAATACAGGGATTTGCCTTCACTTCATTTCTATGTCCTCAGAACTTCCACACAAAGGTATAACCAAAGTCCCTTCCTAGCAAGTAATCCTTATACCATGGTACTTCCTTCACTTTTTGATCTTATACAAAAATGATCTTGAGGTTGTTTACAAGGCTTACATGCCTTACAACTCACTAATTCTTATTTCTCTTTTATATCACACATATTTGGCATAAAATGGTATTATACCTTTTTTTTTAAATTCCCCAGTCAGGAGGTCCCAATTTAAATCAAGGAATGATAGAATTAAAAGTTTGTTTTGACCGTTTATAGGGACTCATGTATTTGTTGGCCAAAGAATGATTTAATAACTTAGGTTATAGCCTGTAAGCTGTAAAATTCATTTACTATATCTAATTATGTTTATTACTTCAGAAAATACTTATTGAGCTCACATTGTATGGCAGACTCTGTGTTGAGTGGTAGGGGTATACAATGGGGAAAAAACACAGTACTTATATGTTAGTAATGATGGAAAACCAATATATAGATAATTTTAACACAACATTGTGGATATTTATCTAGATGAAAGTGCAGAATACTTTGTGACCTACTGTAAATAGGAGAGGGAAAGTTTCCTGAAGATTATATCCAAGATAAATACAGAGTGACAGGCAAAGAAAAAAAAATGTTCTTCAGGGAGGAGTGATAAGATGTGTAAAACTAGGAGATAATATATTTGTTCTTCAGTCTTACAATAAGCAAGTGGGTATTCTGGTTGTGAGAGAAGAGGCTTGAGCAATAAATGTGGAACCTTGTCATGGAGAAACTTTTTTTTGCTCAGGTTAAGGTATTAGCTTTGTTATTAGTATTAAAGAAAACCATTAAAAAGTTTAAGTATAGCTCAGCAGTTGAGCATTTATCCATGCACCAAGAGGTTGCTGGTTAGATTCTTGGCACTTGGATTTGGATACATCTGCATTGGGGGGTATGCTGGAGGCAACCAATAGAAGTTTCTTTCTCATTGATGTTTCTAGCTCTTTCTCTCCCTTATTCTCTCTAAAAATATCAATAAAAATGTACCTAAAAACAGATACTCAATATCATTAGCTAAGAAAAACATTCCAAGTACAGCTGTGACATTATCATAATTGTGATTTTAAGTTCATGTTTCTGCCCACCATAAATTTTGCCTTTAACTGAAGTTTATTTTTTCTAAGTCTTTATTAGATGCATTTATATATTTTCCTATGAAATGTAAGCTTTATTTTTATAATCATTTATCATTTGAATATCTAATAAGAGCTGGTTACACTCAATAATTGAACATAATAAAAATATTATTTCAAAAGAGAGAGCTTTTGTATATATTTTTAAGTAGCATGTTGTCTTTAAGATCGCATTAGAAAATATCTATATCTAGTATACAATGGCTTCTAACTGGTATTACCTTACAAAGACTCCCTTAATTGTTCCATTTTTTTGGTCAGAATGAATTGGAGTATGGTGTAGTAAGAATCCCCAACTCACAGTGACTTTAAAGAAAGCAACATAGTATCCAATGTACAGTGCATTGTGGATGATTGACAGTGGAATGGGCATTGCTGACTCTAGTCCCTGGGGCATTCAGGTTAATGAGGAGGCTACCTTCTTGAAAGTTTCCAGACAGTGAAGCATAAGAGAGGGGGAAACTGGAGAATCCTACAGTGCAGCCCAAACCAACTGTCTAGCATTGTCCTCACTCAAATACAAGAAAAGAATTCAAGCCTATCATATACCCCGAAGAGGAAGAGAACACAAATATCTGGCAGGCACCATTAATTATGATCACACCAATGAAATAACCATGTTGCCTAAAAGAAAAGATAAAGTGTCATATTACCATGAAATTCAGGAATGCCCAACATCCTGGAGAAGAGTTTACAACCTAAAAGCTCAATGGCAAGGAAACAAAATAGGTGGCTTTTGTCAACTTAGGTTCATGACACTAAGAAGCCTCAACTTCCTAAAGAATGCAATGTTTCACCCCTAGTTGGTTTGGTCAGTATAGGCCAGCAGATTCTGGTCAAAGGCATGTATTGTGGTTGCAGGCACAATCCCTGGCCCTGGTTATGCTGTGGGGGGGAGGCAACCAATCGATGTGTCTCTCTTATACCAATGCTTCTCTCTCTCTTTCTATCTCTCCCTATCGTTTCTATTTTCTCCAAAAATCAATGGAAAAGTATGCTCAGGTGAGTATTAACAACCACAAAAGAATCCCAGGTTTCTCCACCATGTTCCCTTGACACAGAACTCCAGGGTTTTTGACAAATTAAAGCCCTATCTATCTGACTATCTCAAGAGTATGCTTTTTGGAGTACCATGACTACTTTTCCTTCCCATACCCCCGATTTTTACATATATGTATAATCAGAAACTACAATCACTATAAAAGAACAGGGCAAAAAATACTATGCAGAGTGAAGCTCAAATCTTTATTTCTTTTGGCTCCAGCATTTTCTGATGAAAATAGCAGTAGTATTGACCAGACTCTCGTCTCCTTTGTCATGCCCAATGCACTGCAGTCCTGGGATTTATAACATACAGACAAGGCTGCGGCCTTGTGATTACTGTTTGCTCTCACAGGCACAAATTCTTCTAGCCAGCAAAACTGAAGACCTGGACGTGGTGTGATGGGAAAGTTCTAGGAATCTAGAGAAGTGAATCTGAATTCTGGCTCCACCACTTACTAGTTGTGTAGAGTTGACAAAATTAACCACTAGTGCCTCAGTTTCCTCAAATGTCAACTGAAAATAATAAGATGCCTACACCATGAGGTTGTTGTGATAAGATAATGTTACCTGCAAAATATATACTAAATAATGCCTGGCTGCAATTATCAGTGGTACCATCACACTTTACAAGCAGCCAGAGAATGTTGTTTTATGATTTATGGTCTATTCATATGTGAACTTTGGGTAAAAATAGAATTCTTCCTGTAAAACCACACTTCTTGATTTCCTACAGAAACCACATGTGTCATCACTGACAATCCTGTGTAGACATGTGGGTGTTTGTTGCCTCCTGAACTTCATTCCAGTAAAAGCCCTTTCTAGCTCCTACTGCAAAGGTCAGCATCTCAAAGATATGAAACCAAAAATGGCAAAATAACAACAAAAGTTTGCATAGTAATTTTTCATTTTCTGAAGATCCAAAGATTCAGGGAACTAATTTTCAATGAGCATATACAGTGGTTTGCCCCTATTAGAATTCCAGGAATGCAAATATCATTTTCATCTGGACTTAGAAGCAGGTAAGATTGTGGTAAGTGCAAGATCAGTATTTGAATAAATGATTTATTGAGTCATCTAGCCCCAGGATGGGTACATGGCTAACGTTTACTAGGTGGTAACATTGCATTTTGTGAACTTCACACTCCTTTATCTGCAAAACAAAGGGGTGAGTCTCACAAAGGTGCAAACTCAAGTGCTTTGAGTGGTCTATTAATATTAAAACAAGTGTGTAAAGGCACATGATATAATTTGGGAAGGAGTGGTAGGAACTGTGGCTTATTAAAGAGGTACCCCAAAGGTTTTATATAGGACTATTTCTTAAACACTAAACATACCCAATAAAACCCATCCCCTGGAGAAGGAACTCTCATCCTGGAGGATGCTTGTTTGTAACCACTTGGAGTAATAATTCAAGTCCTTTCCTACATTAATGCTGCCTGTCCACAGCTTAGCTGCTGCCATCCCTGTTAATTCTTGATTTTTATGAGATACTTATAATGCTTTGCATGTAATTTCAGATAACTTTGTCGCCTCATTTGTCAAGGATACCTGTCTTATCTGTAACTGATTTTGAATTCTAGATAATACTATTTACATCCAATTCCGGACATTAGGTCAAATGGCTGAACTGTTGCTTATTCGCTTACATCCCAGACATAAGGTATCACTAGATCCAGAAATGAATTATCCCTGGTGGGGTCTCTTTGACACATGGCTCCAGGAACTCATCATTTAGATGTCAGTCATTCCCTCCTCCTGGCTTCGATGTCTCACAGGTTTCCTGACAACAATTAGGGAGACTAAAATTACTCATAATCACAATCACACCTGTCTTCCTTATTGGCTCACAGGCAATTTACTTCTCTCAGCTTTTCTGTCACATAGCAGACCCTGGGTGTTACTTTTTGCAAACTTCAATTATAGACATTCAATTTGACAGCTTCCCTGAAGTCATTATTCTGCCTCCTATTTTCTGATATGTATCTCAAATGTTTAGGTAAAAGTGTGGGGGGAAATATATATATATATATATATATATATATATATATATATATATAGAGAGAGAGAGAGAGAGAGAGAGAGAGAGAGAGAGAGAGAGTCAGCCATCCAGATGTTTAGAAATATCCGGATGTGTATTGTATTTAGACATGCTTCTGGGTGATGGTTGTGGCTTTAAGTTTTGAGGTTATATGGAATCAGAACCAAATTTTTCTACTACCTGCCTCCCTTAGTGCATCCAAAGCTCATCAGTGCATCTGCTCATAGGAAGGTTCATCTACACCTGAGTCACCTTTCAGCCTCTCACTAGACATGGGCAGGAGGTTTTAAATTTCAGGCTTCTTTCCTTTCCCCCACTGTTTTCAGGAACAGGACTGGAATCTCTTTGACATTTATTTTCCCACTGATATGATGCATGCTGCCAGTTCTCTTAGAAGGCAAAAACAGCTTCTGTCAGTATTACTGGAAACAACAATTTTCTTTTTCTGTTACAACAATAACATCAACTACCACCAATTCATGAGTACCTAGAATGTGTTAGACACATAGCCAGTGGCTATAGATATCTTATGATATTTAATCTTAAAGAAATTAAAATGTTGGTTTTGGGTTCCTATTTTGCAGATTAAACACGCACACACACCCACACACAAACAAACAAAAAGCATTAACTGGCATCAGCGCTCAGTTTCCTAACATGGCAGGTAAATGACAAATATGGAATTCTGAGGCAATTTTTTCTGATTCCAAGTAAGAATATTAATAACAGTAGCTGTATGTGTTACTTTACTAAGTTCAAGCCTTCAGCACACACTAGTCCATTTAATTCTTGCAACACTCATGAGCTACATATGGCTCTCCCTACTTTGTTGATGAGCTAAATATTATTCACCTATTTTAATTTTAGTTCCTTACCAAGTCTTTGCCTCTGCAAGTTTTTCCTCAATTTTCACTTCTTTTTTTTAATCCCTCCAATTAAACACTAATTTTGTTAATGTCTCAATACAATTTTTAACTTAATGTAGGGATTCTTAATGCACGCAACATATTGCTTGGGTTTAACCAGATGCGTTGAAGAAATTAAACCTCTTGGTGTTATTTATTTATACTTCAAATATTTCTCTATTTAGCATTCCCATAAAACTGTACTTTTTATGCAAGAGTGTCTCCTCTTCAAGGCTTTCAATTTTTACATCTTAACAAAACAAGTGTGACAGAAAGAATGGGCTGTAGGGAAACTGAATGCTGGCTCATCTCCTGCAAATTAGCTGCGTGATCTCAAAAAATTAACCTAGACTTCTTTCTGACTTTTAATTCACTCACTTACATTATGGGAATATATCACTTTCAATACATGCACACACACACACACACACACACACACACACACACACACTGACTATAAAGACTCATGTAGATTCTAGGGTGAAAACACCTGTCTTGTGATCGTTATTCAGTATATGCTGCTTCTCATGCTAGGTGACATCCCTGTGCATTCAGGCTGGATCCAGGGAACATCTAGCACGTTGTCACAATGCCTCTTGTCATGAAGTCTCCATCCAAACAGGAATGATTTGGTAAACTGTCTGATACAGTATCTGGAATTCAATCTGTTTTAGCTCCTCCCTTATTTCCTCCTTTTTTTTTCCTTCTAATTTCTGTAACCTGTAAATGATGCTTGAGACAGGAAATGTCCCTAAAACTTGACTAAGTTAATGAAATATATGAACCTGGGAGCTGTGTCCTAGGTGTGTTTTATCCTCAACAATAATTCTCTAAGATGGGTGGTATTAGCTCCATTTGAATAATGAAAAACCTGAGGTCAGTGGTTAATGAAAGCCTCCAGGCCACACAGCTAATGATTTCCAGAGGTAAGGGGTTAGCCCTGGTTTTCTTACCTTATTCAAAGTCTCCTGATATTCCTAGATATTTCTTTCTTCATCATAAACATGCCACAACTAAATCTGTATTTAAATAGTGATACTTTATTATAAACATTTATATTAATCTAAAATTTAAAAATGTTGCATTGAATATTATTTATCTTGATTAGATCATTTTTAGGCTACCCTTAAATTTGTCATCTGGTGAATAATATAATCAATTTACCATATTCCAAACTCTTTATATACTTTATCATGTTAATTGTCAAGTAAGGTATCTTCAGGAACTATTTTGTTTATATACTAATTCATTCATCCATTCATTCAGAAAACTGCATACAAATGCATGTCTCAATATGGTCTGGGCTGTTGGTCAGTCTTCTTGTAACCTGGTTATAAATAAGACCTTGCTGTTATGGAGCCTGGGGCAGGCTCAGAAGCCCACACTGGAATATTAATGAGTGGGAAATGGATGATTTTATGATTCCTGACCTTTCCGCTTTAATCCATTAGGAAGTATAGATTGGTTAGTAGTTAGCACAACTGGGCAAAAGCTGTCTAAGTAGAAAATTGATCCTGATAAGTGCATGCATAGTGGTTCCACCATTAATGCTTCCCATTTTAGCATTTTGAACTTTTGCTCACAGATACCTTAAATCCATGCCCCAGTGTGCCAAGTACCAGGTGCAAGAGACTTGGCATGAGCTGAGAGAGATGTCACTTTTTGCATGTTAATTAAAAGGATAAATTAAATAAATGGCATAAAAACCAGAAGATCAGCAGCAGGTTCTAGGAAGCAGCCCCAGGTCTCTCCTCACCCACGTCAACTGGCCTTATCGCTGAGAAAGTTTGGCAGACACTTGTCAATATTAGTGCAGGACCCATTTTTATTTGCTGCATAGACCCAGAGCTAGCTGCATCTACTTTACTGTTGATGGAAACCCAGGTAGCGGGGGCACACTGTGATCTGTGGCAAGGGCTAGGGAGACTGGAGCTCTTCACTCATTTCTGCCTCATTCACTGTTTGGTCTTCCATTTCCCCATTTGAAAACTTAGAGAGAGGGCTGAACTGGGTGATCTTTAAGGACCAACACTAGAACTCTATGATCCCTTTGCGTTCCCACTCTAGCCCATTCATAGCTCTGGTATACCTTTGCACTAGATAAGTGTAGGAAATAAGTTTCATATAAAGTACTGAACCCAATCTATTAGAGTTATGTGTCTGAGGGATTTCTAAAGCTGCTTCTGAGCCCAGAAGGACAAGTTATATAATGTCCCCAGGGAATGGAGTGGGATTGAGTCAGAGCGGCTTCCTGAAAGCACTATAATCACCTTCCTTGCACTAGATCGGGAGCTCACTCTAGTAGGAATTCTGTACTTTCATTTTTGTACTCCTGGCATCTAGCTCAGGGCCTCGAAAATAATAGATGTTCAATAAATATTGAAGGATTGGAAGGAATGATAGAACATCACTTATATACCTCGAAGGCTCTAAGTATCTAGAAGATAGAGGGTGTTTGTCTTGATGCCTTCCTTCCCTCTGCCCAGTACAACACTCAGCCTGCTGCAGTACTCAATAACAGGAGGGTGGATGTTTGGGTGAAAGGATAATCCCATAGCATAAGGAATATAAAGAAGGGGTGATGGCATGTTTTCTGAAGTCAAAGTGCTTGGGTTCAAATCCAAGGCCTTTTGTTTGCGAAAATGTTATCCTTGGGCATGTGTCTTCATTTTGCTAAGCCACCAGTTGCTCATCTATAAAATGGAAATAATAACAGTACCTAAATCACGAGTGGTATACATTCCGAATAAGGTGAAAGTTCGTAGTGGAGGCCCTGGAATATATCAAGTACTATGTATGTTCGTTATTATTGTAATGGTTAGTTATGGCTTGACTATGAAAATGTATTACATACTATGCTGTAGCCAAGAATATTTCATGTTTTCATCATATTTTTGAGGAAATCAAAGTTATTTTGAAAAGGGGAAATATACATAGAAAAATTCTTATTCTTCTGGGAGGGAGTGGAATGTTGGAAAGAAAAGGTGCTAGAACAGAAAAAAATGGGAACCAACAACCCAGAGTCTATTAGTTATCTCCAGATAATTTCCCAATGCCCTTAACCCCTAATCATTATCGATCTATAAACATTTCACTTTTTTAGCCCATTTCAAGGTGAAAGGCACTAAATGATTATATTACTTAATCCTGGATACAGACTAGACTGCCTTTTCAATGTTACATATGTTGTAATTTAGATGATTGTTTCCTTAAGTGATTTGTACACATCAAATTTTTAAAAGACCATAATTCAGGCAAAAGCTAATCATCACAGATTTTGAATAATGGCCTGGTAGGATTGTGAAGGATTCTCCATTGTATGAGCACTATCTATATGCACCAACTGGTATATGTGACATTTACTTAGGATACTTAAAGGAAGCTACACAAAAAAATGTTTGATTTAGTGCAACAATATGGCTAACATTAGAATAACAGGAATATATTATAGCCTAGCTCATAAAGTTTATTTGTTGTCCATTAGAAAATCTGAACTACAGTAGTGATCATTATTTATTTACTCATCCCTGTTTAGCCTGTATCCTATCATCATATCAACACAAATAATACTCAATCCTTACACTCAAGTCAAGAAAATAATTTTACAACCTCTTCATAACCCTCTTGCTCATTTTTTTGAGTTGCTAAGTATAAATTGAACTGAAAACCCACATTCAATTCATATCTATAAAATCTCTTCCATACCTCAGGCACTGAGAGGTGCTGTGAAGGACACACATGAAGCAGGCATTGGTCCTATTTCTAATGATTTTAGAGTCTACTATGTCTACTGTGGAAAGATGGGTTAAGGTCAACCTGGATCATTATAAAACAGGAAAAAGTAATTAATGATAAAAAATACAGTGCTTATCATCTTCATTATATTCACCCTTAATATTAATAACACAGGGTATGAGCCACAAATCTTATAGGCCCCTTCAGAATATCAGGATCTACCACATTTGGATAATTAGGAAAAAAGACTTGCAGGTTGCAGAAAAGATCCTCTTTCTCCATTTCAAATATTTGCTCATCCTGGAGGCAGAGGAGAGCTTGCTTTAGAGATTAACATGAGGTCCAATTTTAAACTTCCCATGTTGGAACTGGGGATTCTAAATAATGACCTAGAGATTTGAATATCAACATTCCCCAGAGAGGAAGTAGCCAAATGGCATTCTCTATTGCTTTCAGCAAATCCAATTAGCTTAAAGCTCAATTTACAATGAATCATGGGAGGAACTTGTGAAAAGAACACTGAATAAAGAGAGCTATGATCTAGTAAAAATAACGTCCATAATTAATATTTACTCTCCATGCAATTTAAGCACATTTCATAGTACTTGATCTTTACAACAACCTCATGAGCACATATTATCATTTTCCCAGAACCCAGTCTCAGTCCTGCTGACTATGCCTTAACTGTATCTGGGCTTCAGCTCTTCCTTTCCATAACCATAAATACAGTCCTAGAGTGGGTCTTATCACCTTTTACATGGTGTATTTCCACAGCCTTCTCATTGGTCTTCCTCTGTCTAACACACTCCATTTTATTTCCTACTCTTGTGACAGAAGGCTCTTTTCTAAGTCATAAACATGATCAGTTCACTCACTTGTATAAAACCTATCACATTTTCTGCCCCAAATTACCAGTCTTCTTCCTCCCTTCCTCCACTCCTTCCTCCCTTTTTTCCTTTCAGGGTTCTCTATTGGGAAAATTCTGCTTCATAAGTCTCATATACTTAGACAGTATTATGCTAGGTGAAATAAGCTAGCCAAAAAAATACAAATACTGTGATTGTGCTTATGCCAGAAGCCAATTTCAGCATGTTGTAAATGCAAGTTCATCAAAAGGTTGATGGAACTTGGGGACTAAGCAAGGGCTGAATCACATATGTTATTGCCTGTTGGAAATGGCTAAGGGTATTTCTCCAAACCTGAAAAGGATGCATAAGTGATTGCTTGCTGCCAGACATCTGAGGGCATTTCAACTACATGTGACTGCCTCATCCCGGTCAAACACCTGAACAGCCATAGGCAGTTCCACCAATCTGACAATGGATTCTGTATATCAAGCCTCACCCTTTGATGTGTATAACTACCTTACTTTAGGACAATTTGTGTTAATAAAAAGAAAGAGGTCCAGAGAGACAGGAGAACTTGGTTTCTTTAGTTAAGTTTTCTTTGGCTCCCCAAAATGCCTTCCAAAATTATGTTTCATCTCTGGACTCTTGATTAATTTATACACAGCACCTATTCCAAATTCCTTAACCCTTCTGGATTCTGGATTAAGAATCCCAGAACACTTATATGTGGAATAAAATGAACAACATAAACTAACAAAATAGAAACAAACTCATAGATGCAGAGACAACTGTCCAAGGGGAGGGGGTTGGATTTGACAGGTGGGTGAAAAAGTGAAGGAATTAAACAGTACAAATTGATAGTTGAAGAAGAGCCACAAAAATGTAAATTGCAGGCATGGAATATAGATAATAATATAGTGATAAGTGCTTGTGGGGCCAGGTGGGTATTTGAAGCAGAGGGACCACTCTCTAAAGTACATGATTTTCTAACCCTTTTGCTGTACATTTTAAAGTAATACAAAATAATATTGAATGCTAAGTGAAATAAGCCAGTCAATAAAAGAAAAATACCACATGATCTCACTCATTTATGGATAATAAAGAACATTATAAACTGATGAACACAAAGATAGATACAGAGACAGTAAAGCATCAAACAGACTATCAAATTACAGCGGGAAGGTTAGGAAGAGGTGGGGGAGATAAGAGATCAACTGAAGGACTTGTGTGCATGCATATAAGCATAATCAATGGACACAAAACTCTGGGTGGTAAGGGCATATATGGAAGTGGGTTGGTTGGGGGCAATGGTAAAATATGTACACATATAATACCTTAGTAAAAAATGAAAAAATATTGAAAGTAAAGTATTTCCTATCTAATAAAGAAGGAATATTCTAATTGACTTCCCCACCCTCAAAGATGATGGTGCCCACAGCCACAAGATGGCAGTGCCCAGTCCTCTCAGCCCCCCTAGGCTATGCCTTCCCCTAATCACCAAGTTGCCTCCTGCACCTAAGGGCTTCTGAACTGTAGAAGAGGGCAGGCCAGGCTGAGTGACACCCCCCTCCATTGCATGAATTTTCACGCACTGGGCCTCTAGTTGAAAAATAAGTTTTAAGCCCAGTGGTTGGCTCAGTGGTTCAGCATGGACCTATGAACCAGGAGGTCATGATTCAATTATTGGTCAGGGCATATGCCCAGGTTTTATAGGAGGCAGCTGATCAATTATTTTCTCTCATCATTGGTGTTTCTGTATCTCTCCCTCTCCCATCCTCTCTGAAATCAACAAAAATATATTTAAAAAAGAAAAGCAGCAATGAGCACAGCTGCTTCAGTTAAGGTGAAGAACCAAGAAAGCACTTCTTTGCCTCCCACTCTGTTTCATTGCCTACTACCTAATCCAAGAAACCTACATAACACAACTTGACATGTCACTTGCCTATAGAATAAAGTTCAAACTCTTTATCTGATTAAAGAATCCACATTTAACCATCAGGCTCTCCATGAGAAACTAACCCAAATTACCAAGGCATTGAGCCAGGTAGGCAGTGGCATAGAGCTGAAGTAACACCTTTGAGGGATGGGGAGAAGGGAGCTCAAATGGAGAATGGCAAACACACCAACCTTCCGACCTTCTCTTTGATCAAATGGAACTTTTTGCAGTTATCTGAATGAAATATGCATACTGACACTTAGAACCTTTGCAGTAGTTGTTTTGCCAACCCAATGCCACACATATCATGTCCTGGGTGTAAACTCTCTTATTTACCTGCCCTTTCTTCAGGATATTTGTTTTATCTTTTAACACGCATTTTCATTCCACTTTATGCTTAATTCGATCATTATTGAATTTTCATGCCTGAATTTCATGAACAGGGAACATGTCTTATTCATCTTTTGATCACCATCACAGTAGTTAGCACACAATGGGCACTCTATCAATATTTGTTGAACTAAAGGTGAGGCTTTATTTCAATAATAAACAAAAGTACATAAAGTGTTCAAACATCAGCTAATGGCCTGCCTGAGTCTCTAATCTGTAGGAAATTATTATTTGTTTTACAAAAGAATTTGATTGACAAGAACTGAATTAACAAATGACCCTTCTCAAAACAAAGCTATTGTATTATAAGAGGTGAGCCATTTTCTCACCAATAAAATAGATTGATTGAATTTTGTGCTGTGAACTAATTTGGAATCTTCATGAAAAAAGATGATGTGTAGAAAGGGAGAAAGAAAATAAAGAAGAAATATATGGGGAGGATACAGGGCTTTCAGGCAACTGTATGCTGTGCCCCCAGTAATCTGAGCTTCTGGCCAAGAAAAATCAATGCATGGAAGCTGAAAGCTGATATAAGAGTGATCACCATAGAAACAGGATGGCTCCCTGGATAGGTCAAGACTTGACTGCATCCAAATAAGTATATTATCATAGCATAAGAAAGAATATAGGAAACCAAAGTGAAGGGAACTCCTTACCATGGGAAATCTGAAGAGAAAGAAAATTGACAGACCAGTGTCATAACCCCCAAGGGAAGAGACACTGAACCCAAAAAAGCATGAACATTCCAGTTGCTAGACAGAGAAGTTTCAACAGGCCTTAGCTCCAATAAAACATCCTTGTGATGAGTTTCATTTCTTTATTGTTAAAACTTTCCTTTTTTTTTTTTTTTTTTTTTTTACCGAAATCGGTTTGGCTCAGTGGATAGAGCATCGGTCTGCAGACTGAAAGGTCCCAGGTTCGATTTCAGTCAAGGGCATGTACCTTGGTTGCAGGCATCCCCAGGTAGGGGGTGTGCAAGAGGCAGCTGGTCAATGTTTCTCTCTCATCGATGTTTCTGGCTCTCTATCTCTCTCCCTTCTTCTCTGTAAAATATCAATTAAAATATATATTTTTTAAAAACTTTCCCTTTTTATTTTTCTTTCTTACCCCCCCCTCCACCTTATAGTCCCTGATCAAAAATGGAACCTGGAGTGGAATTATCCCACATCGCCTTAGGGATTCCCTTTGTAGTGCACTACCTCTGCCTCCCACTGTCCCCGATGGTTGGAACCTGCTTCCCCTGCAGCACTTAGAAAGCCAGAAAGGCTGAGAGATAAGACACCCCCCCTAAAAAAAAAAAAACAAAAACCCACATTCAGCAGACATCAACCAGTGACTCACAGAAGGTGGTGTATAAATATCCCAAATACTGAGTCCCCCTTTGATGAGAGAGCTCTGAGGTACATTTTCTACTGATTGCCTAAATTTTCCTGCAGGATTAGTTCCAGTCACCCACAGTGGTCTCTGCCTGGAGGATGTACTCCTTACAGGCTGCTTGCCCTTTCCTGTCTTACTTCCTCATTCCTCCCTTGGATATTTCCTGCCATCATCTTCCCAAACGCTTGCACCTGGATCTTATTTTCAGGGATTGTTTCTGGGGGACTCAAACTAAGAGGGTGACCATGTGTGTAAGCTGCCTTTTCCGTTTCTGAAAATGCTATACAAATGCAAGTTGTGAAGAGTATATAAGATAATACAAGAAAAATGCTTAGCACAGGGCCTGACACATTTGAATGCTATAGACATGTTAGCTATAATCTGCATTGTGATTCAGAGTTCAGTGTGTGCTGGATATGCTAGTTACTTTGTCAATACTGAGGAGAGAAAGATGAAAGATGAACAAGATGCTACTCATCTCTGTCCTCACAGGACTTACAGTCTAATGGAAAATGTATGTTAACTATTATGCCACATTAATCAGAGCTATGTCATAACCATATATATATAGCCACATGATAAGGAGAGAAATGCATTGTGTCATGGGAGCACACACTAGAATTTATGTATGGCATTGGGGCCTCAGAGAATACTTCATAGAGTGTTGACATTTAAGAATTGATAGGAGTTGGCCAAAATGTGTGTGTGTGTGTGTGTGTGTGTGTGTGTGTGTGTGTGTGTGTTTAGGTTTGGAGAGACAGTTTTGTAAGTAGAGAAAATCATATGTGAAAAGATATGTATGATAGAAACATGGAGAGAGGTAGAAAGGGGGCAAAGACAAAGACTGTTCATAAGTGCCTTTCAGGAACAGAGGGAAGTATGATAGAAACATGGAGAGAGATAGAAAGGAGGCAAAGACAAAGACTGTTCATAAGTGCCTTTCAGGGACAGAGGAAAGTTTGCTCTAATCTGGTGCCATACACATCAAAGACCGCTACTTCAGTTCCCAAGGTTTATGTTTGTTTATTGGTTGGTTGGTTGTTTTTGATACTAAGAAAACAGGTAGATGTCTGGTGAGCAAACAATGCCATTAGGTCACTGAGAGAAATGTCTGATTCAGTGAATATACTGACAGGTATTCTAGTTTATTTTAAATTTGTATCTTATGAGTTGGATTACAGTCAGGCAAGTCCCTTGAGTTACATCCACTTTGGGCCACTAATAAGATGGAGATTATGGAGTCCAAGAACTGAGAATGCCATCCTGAGGCTCAGCCTCCTCACAGGGTAATGTCACTCATGGTAGCTTCTGGGCTCTCTTCTTTTGGATACAGCTTTATCTTGCCATTGTGCCCTCAGGCTATGTCAGCACCCAATACCCATTCCTCCCCACTGCCATTCTAGAGTTTAGATCTCTCTCTCTTCTAAGGCAGGAAATGTACACCCTGAGCAACTTTATCAGTCAAGAGCATCTATGAGAGCCTGAACCATCTTCCTTTTTCTCAAGCCGTGGGCCCTGGAGAAGTTATAAATCAGCCAGCTGTGGTATGAGGGAATTAAATATTGCATGGTGCAGCTCTTTGAACTCGTAGAAAGCAAAGTGCTCAATAAATGCATGTTGTTATTATTATTGCTTCTGGCTGTAGACACTAAGGCATCTGAGACCCCTTACTTCTTAAATGTTTTCTTTTTTCTTTTTAGTGGTTGCAATGAAACATATCTGCTTACAGGTATTATCCCAGTAGTCTATCTTGCCTTTCGTGTGGAGTAACTTCAAGAGCCAAAAGCCATTGGAACTGCCACCACTCAGACCTCATCAGGAAGACATATGTTTTATTCTTAATTGGGTGGTATGGATTATTTTTCTTTTCAGTATTACTGGAAAGGGATATGCGTGGATTTTCCAGAATGGTGCAATAAAAATAAAATGTGATTGATTAATTCAATAACTATGGCTAGGAAACATCTTATGCAGTGGAGGGGAAATACATGATGCCCTGCAGATAGAGGCTGCATAACTCATGTTTGCTTGGGAGGGAGACTCCTGAGCTAGATACTGACTTCCTGGAGAATAGTTCACTCTTAAAAACAGATGACTTATTTTCCTTTACAGCTTCATATTATGAATTATAACATTGGGTCATCAGGATAGTATAGATAGTAAATCATATTTGTAAAGCTCTTGAACAATCCACCCTCCAATTTTTCCATGATACTCCATGATTCTCTCAGCATAAGCACTTAGCACCTGCATATCAGAATTCAGAGGAGTCCTGAGCCCAAGGAGAGGCCTGCTGAAGGGGTTGTAGGTTTACTCTACATAGTAGGAAGTTTAAATCACACGTTACGGAACTTATGATTGTATGCTTAATTTTATGTGCATGTTTTTCTGTGAAAATGGCGACACTAGTTTTTTGGGGTTTTTTTTTGAGATTATTATGAGCCTCCAGAAAGTTAAGAACCACAGAAGTAGAGTATATATTCATGGGCAGGTGGCACTAGAAGGTGTTGATGTTTTAAATATGTATTGATAGGCCTAAAATGATCATTTGACCTGAAATACCATTTTTCACCTGGGGATATTATCTTAACTTTGACTGGATTTATGAAATACATTAGGTTTGATTTAAAGAGAGGCCTGCATGAACAAAGCAAAAATGATATGAACTACTTATCTTTCAGGGATCATTTTAAATGTGATTTCTTCAAATGTAATTTCACTCGAACACTCTACACATATATACTATGCATTTTTTTAAATGTATGATTTCTGATCAGTGTTGGAGATCCTTGGGGGAAAAGAGAAAGAAACTCTGTTCTTTTTCAAGATTACAGTACCGGACCATAGTGTTTTGGTAGACTCTGTAAAGATGTGTGGATTGAATAAGCAGAAAAGTCTCCCCATGTGCCAGGAGCTCCCTCAGCAGGGGCCCTAGGAGGTCTGTATTAACCATGCAGCTTTAATATTGTGAGTGACAGCTACCCTGCTAGTTTAAGTCAAACTGGGAGATTTACCAATTATAACTAGTGGGGAAGAAATTAATGGTCTGGCTTCAAGAATGATTACCTACTCAATCAGCATCAAAACCTTCTCATTATCTATTTTCTCTGCTTCCCTTTCATCATTGGCTCAATGCGTCCCCACTACACAGAAACTTTTCTCTCTGCAGTAGTGAACAAAAAGCCAAGCTACTTGCTTAGTGTTTCACATCCATTACTTCCTCTAAATGGCCAACAGCTTTTTCCAGACAAGCACACTAAACCTGCTTTCTGAAGAAGTAATATCAGAGAAGTCAACTCCTGAATTATGTTGCATAGGTAGAAAGCAGTGGAGTTCGGAATGAAACCTTTCAAAATGTGTTTGTGGACATGGAAAGCCTGCACTTTCACATTATAACCTATGTGAATAGCATGGCTACATTGCCTGAGTGACCGGAAGTATGTCAGCACACCTTTATGACTGTTGGTCTTCCTAGTTGGTGAATAAAGGGCAGAACAATATCAACAATAAAAATCCATAATTTCACTTACATATTATCTATCTATAAAAAAGCACAGTGACTGGAACAAGGGAACATACACACTGTAGCGGCCAATTGGCCCAATAAGGGTCCCAATTGCCTCACCATCTCCCAAGGCCCCTCCCCTTGGCCAGCCCAGCTCAGCCCCCAACCCTGACTGGGGGCTGGGCTGGCTAGCCAACTGCCCCTCCCCCATGGTCCTTCCCCCTGCCAGCCCAACCCCAATTGGCCCCCATCTGGCCAGGCTGGCCAGACTCCACCAGTGCACAAATTTGTGCACCAGGCCTCTAGTTAACATATGTGTCCATCACCCAGAAAATCAGTCCCTTCTTTGCTCAGACACTCCCAATGGGTCCTCTGTGTACTTAGAAAGTTATACAAATACTTGACCATGACCCTCAAGGCCTAATGTGATCTGTACTTTGGCCATCATTACAACTTCATTTCATACAACTCACTCTACTTTTCTAGCATGTATGTGTAGATATATAGCTATAACTATACATATGCAAAATGAAATAATGTATTTGGAAGTTTCTGGCACAAAGTAGGTAGTCATTAAATGTTGACAAAGTCAAGTATATGATCCATCTAAGAAGTCTACAAAACATGATTATGAAATGAAATTCATAAAACCCTTCCCACTATTTTAACTTTTATTTGGCAACATTTATTTTTTGTCCTCTAACTTTCACAACTACTTGTTTTTGTAGTTTTTTGTATTCTATTTGGCATGTAATTCCAAATACTAACACACATCCTTAGAAATATTTTTCTTTCATCCAATACTATTTATTGGATACCTACTATTGTAGGCTTCAGACCCTGAAGCACACAGAAGTAACTGAGATAGTTTGAGTTCCTGTCAATATTGTGTTTACATTCTTCAGAGAAGGCATACATTAGACTAGGAAATAAATGAGCATATAATAAAAGTTCAGGTTGAAAAGACATGGACTTGTATCCTTCAGATAATCACTCTGCCTTCCAAGCCTGACTGACTTTGCTGGTCCAGACACCTGGGACAGGATATCAACCCCTCTGGTCCTGGCATTCCTATTCTTCAGCATTGTCTACTTTATTATTATTATTATTATTATTATTATTATTATTGTTATTATTATTCTATAGGCCCATGAAATCCATGCACGTGGGGGCAGGAGGGTTCTACAGCTCAGTGTGCACCATCTCCAATCTGGGACCCCTCAAGGGATGTCTGACTGCCCGTTTAGGCTCAATCCAGGTAGGATTGGACCTAAACAGGCAGTCAGGTATCCCTCTCACAATCCAGGACTGTTGGTTCCCAACTGCTCACCTGCCTGCCTTCCTGATTTCCCCTAACCATTTCTGCCTGCCAGCCTGATCAAGCCCTAACCACTCCCCTGTCAGCCTGATTGATGCCTTACTGCTACCGTGTCAGCCTGTTTGCCCCTAACTGCCTTCCCCTGCTTGCAGGGTCACCCCTAACTGCCCTTTCCATCAGGCTTGATCACCCCAACTGCCCTCCCTTACAAGCCTGGTCCCTCCCAACTGCCCTCCCCTGCTGTCCTGATCATCCACAACTGCCCTCCCTTGCAGACATGGTCCCTCCCAACTGCCCTCCCCTGATGGCCATTTTGTGGTGGCCATCTTGTGTTAACATGGGAGCAGTAATTTTTACCACCCGGGGGCAGATATCTTGTGTGTTGGAATGATGGTCAATTTGCATATTATTATTTTATTAGATAGGATTATTATTATTTTGTACATTCATTATGCATGAAAGGACAGGCACACTGATTTGCATTGCACAGAAAGTTTTAAAAACTCAGGTTTTTAAATCAGGTCTTAATAGGTACTGTGAAAAAAAATAGAAGTTTCATTAAGACCAACTCTTAGAGTTTCAGATGAGCTCACTACCTGATTTTCTATATGGGAATGTTCATACAATAAAGATAGGTCCTTGCCATGTTTGTTAATATAAGCCATGGAGAGTGTCAGACTCATATTTGCTTTGGCCATTAAATGATTTCATGGTTAGTCTACAGTATCACAGGCCCCGAACAGCCATGTGACCTAAACAGCAATCTTCAAAATCAATGAGGTCTTCATAAATCTATGCACAATATGCTTTTTTCTCCTTAAATTAAAAGCTTTATTGTTTCATGGTTTGGAAATTTTCATATGAATAATAAAAGAAATAAGTTGTGTGCTCAACTGGTTTTTAGACAATACTTCATAATAAATGTGAGTGAGATAAACTGAAGGGAAAGTTAAGGATCTCTGATGAGTGATTGGAATTAGCCCTGTCTTTCCTTTTATAGGTCTAAGAATTTTATTTATCTGTTAACTTGTCCCTGAAGACAAAGACAAAGCTGAAAAGCTGGCAGCCACATCCATTAGGCTGCTGGACACCATGATGCTCTTATGTACCATTCCACACCAAGAGAGGGCATTGTACTTGTGAGCCAGATCTTCAAAAGTCAGCAATGATGAGAATTATATGTGATATATTATATATTACCGTATTTGCCGGCGTATAAGATGATCTTTCGGCCCTGAAAAATATGCCTCCAAGTGGGGGGTAGTCTTATACGGCAAGTATATAACAAACTCTGTATTTTTAGTGGAAATGTTAGGGGGTCATCTTATACGCCCAGTCGTCTTATACGCCAGCAAATACATATTTTTCAGGGCCAAAAAATTGTCTTATATGCCGGCAAATACGGTATATATTACATATTATATATTATATATAATAAATATATATAATCATATATTATATTTTTATATATATGATGTTCAATTGCTATGCTTATTTAAAAAAGCCATTCTGTTAGCTAGGTTGAACTTGACATTTTCCTGACACAATAATTTGTATAAATTATTTTACTACCTGAGACCCTAGTTTTCCCATTTCTAAAATCAATAGACCAGATGATTTCTCATGTTCTTTCAGGATATGATATTCTGGGTATCTACTTGTTCTTAAAAGAATAATTTTAGAGATAGCAGAGTGAAAGATAAATTGATAAATGTTTGGGCCCCAATCAAATATGTTTTATAATATAGTCCTAAGTTTAAAAAAAAAAAGACTATTAAAAGGGTAAATAAAACCCTCACAAATCCTGCAAGGCAAAGACATATACATTTACCACTCAGGGTGGTAAAAATAGCACTCCATAACTTCTAATCTTCCTGTATCTCATAGATGATAATCAAGTTTAGAGACTTACAGAAGAAATAAAAAATCAGAACAGACAAATAACTGATAAAGATAGAAAAAGAGTCTGCCCAACAGACATTAGATCCTGAAAGATTTGATGTTGATTTAACTCAAGCATTCAGAAAATACACAAATACATTTTTTATAATATATTCTGGTGAGTGGAAGATGTAGAAAATATTTAATTCATTCCTTGAGTCTTATTTGACCCTTATCCTCAAAGGTAATACAATAGTATGCAAAGAAAGGAAAACAAAATGATCTAAACCATGAATATAGATTCAAAATTATAAATTAACTACTTCAAATAGAGTTTAAAAATCTAATATTGTTGATTTAATAATCCAATAGGAATGCACCCAATTTCAGTATATAATTAAATAATGTAATGAAAGTTTATCAGTAGGCTAATGATAAGAAGCAAAAGTAGATGATTGTTTCAACATTCCCTATATGCATTTGATGAAATTTAATAACATTTTCATTTTTCAAGTTGAAATAAAATAATTCTTAATATGATGAATATTCCTATTTTATACACTCAACCAAATAATTCTTTATTAGAAAGTACCAGATACAGATCTCTAAATTAGGAATAAAATGAGTGTGTGTAATCTGCCCACCATCATTTGACATTATTTAACTAGGTCTACCTGGTGCAATGAGTTTAACAAAGAAAATTAATAGATATTAAAAACAAAGAAAAATTAGATATCCATAAGCCTTGATTGAAATTCTGAAATCCAAAATATTCTGGAATTAAGCATTTTATATTACTCATTTGATGAAAATACTTGTTTAAGCTATTTTATAGCCACTTGGTGTGAATGTTCATTTTGATACAGAAATATTAATGTGCTTTATTACGGGTCCCTTCCCCATACCTTGCTGGGGATATTGTATAATATATGGAGTATGCACCAAATTAGCATTCAAAATTTTAAATTGAAAGATATATGCAGTCCTAAGAAATCGAGGTAAAATATTTTGAATCTCTGACATATGCAGATGTCATGAACATACACCAAGGGCATTTTATAAATCAGATACTATTTGTTAGAATTAATAAAAATGCTTACTCTAAGTGACTGTTATTTTCAAGGTTGTTTATTTATGTATCTGTCTACTCCCTATATTGATGAAGTGCTTGGGGATATGGGTTACATTTTGCTCATTTTTCTATCAGTTGTATCCAGAATATTTTATTTCAAAGAGAAAGAGATGACTATATAAACCAAGAAAATCATTATTATTGACTGTTCAAATTTTTAATTTTAATGTATATTTTTCCACAATTTGAATCAAAAACTCCAAAAATTTTAAATTTTGTTTTGATTTGTTTTCATTTCAAAACCCCAAAAAGAGGTTGGTAAAAATTTTATTTGAAAGAGCAAAACAGGCAGAAATAACAAAAAAACATTATTTAAATGACAAGCAACTAGCTTATGCTGGAGTCTTCTACCTACTCACTGAGTGATTTTTGACAAGTTAGTTACCTCTTCTAAGTATCAATATACTCATGTGTAAACTATTAATAATAACAATAATAGTACTGTATTATATGTTTTGTGCTGCTGGTCCTTATATCCTGTTATAGTTTTTAAGTATCTTCTGGGTATTCTCTACTGCATTAATATTTATAACTTTTACCTCCAATACCAAAACATTAAAATATTTTTATGCAGCACCCTTGTATTTTAATAGATGGTTGAGTTAGTCAGAGTGGAACTAAGTGAGGAACTGAGGAAGTGAATTCCTTTTAATAATATTTAATATTTATTTATTATTTATTTAATATTATTATAATATAAAATATAAATTTTAATAATATTTGGCACTAGTATTGTGATATATATATATATATATATATATATATATATATATCCATCTCTTATATATGAGAAATCTGGGTTATAGAGTTTGAATAACCCAATTCTTATTATTTGTATATAGCAAGGCCAGAATTCATGTTGAGTCCATTTCCTTATTTGGTCTTAGATACATATTTTCCATCAAGTGGTAACATGAATTACTTAGGCAAACTGGTGATGGCAAAACACTTTATATAAAAGCCTTACTTATACGGTAGAAAGCTGTTGATACTTTTTCAACTTCTAAGTCAAACAGAGATATTGAGGCTGCACATTTGAAAAACTAGCCAAGGGAGCCAAGGGAAGTAATCTCAAAAGAACCAACAACAACAACAACAAAAAAGGATGCCCTGGACTCAGAGGGTAGAATTGGTACATCTGAGTCAGCAACTCAACTCTCCTCTCCTCTCCTCTCCTCTCCTCTCCTCTCCTCTCCTCTCCTCTCCTCTCCTCTCCTCTCCTCTAATCTCCTTTCTCTCTCTCTCTCTCTCTCTCTCTCTCTCTCTCTCTCTCTCTCTGTTGTTGTTGTTGTTATTATTATTATCATGTGTTTTTATAACTGGATGTAACTCAAGTTTACCTTTTCCAGTTCCAAATATTAAGGAGGATCTCAAGCATGCAATATTGGCCTTAATTAACTACTTACTATGTTTCCCTAAATGAAGGTAGGGCCTGGGAGAGAAAAGGAAGGCTGTGTTTCCCCAGTGAACCTGTGTGGTTAAAGTGGTCTCAGCATGGTGCTCAGAACAGAAACTTCAGAAAATCACGGCATCCATCTCTTTTCCACTCAGTGATAGATTAACCCATAAAACTTGGATGCATCCTCACCTCGTTTGTCCAGTAATACACACTGCAGTTTTGCATGCAGATTCATTTATTCTGCTTAGTTCATAGCCTCTCCCCCTTCTTCTCTTTTCTTTTTTTTAAAGAAGGACCTCTCTGATCTATTTCTAAGACTTCCTGATTAAAGTACCCCATGTTCGCAGGTCCTTTTCCAGAGCAGCTATAATTATCCCATCCTGTTCCTCCTAACCACTCTCCAGTTCAATTTAATAAAGTTACAGAGTGACTGCCATAGCCCAGCACTGTGCTAGGTAGGTCCCAGGAAGGTAGTGACAATAAAAACAACAACAACAAAGACCCAGGTCTCAAGGGCTTCTCGGGTTAGGGGGAGAAAGACACAGTCTTGATTGATTCTATCCTCAGAAACAAGTCCAGTGGTTTAAATAATGCAATCTATGAATGTTCACAGAGAAGGTGATTTTACAGAGGAATCTGAAAGGTGAATAGGTATGTGTCAGACAGGCAAGGCAATAGACAGCAAAGACCATTTCAGGCAGAAGAATCATCATATGCAGAAGCATAACATGTGCAGAAAACCAAGAGGAATGCACAAGGACAGTGTGAGGAGAACTTGGAGGCAGTCTCTGGATAGGGGAGCATGGTACATGCTGAGGAACTGGCACTCCAATGCAAGGGTGATCAGGAGCCATGGGATTTACACATAAGGTTGCCCTGATTCAACAGCAAGGCTGGCACCACCCATAATAATGTCCTCAAAAAGGATGTAATTTCCTTTGCTGCAGGAATTTGGCCACTCCGTCCCTGGCTTAGATGGATATAGCATTTGGAAACTGTCTCTTTAACTGCCCAGATTCCCTTGCAAGACAGGGAAGCCTTTTCTCCATTTCTTCATTTCCTCCCGCCTGCCCACTACTATCACCTAGTTCTGGTAGGTTCTTACTACTAAAGTGTGGTCCATGGACCACCTACATCTATATCACCAGGGAGCTCATTAAAAAGACAGAAGCTCAGACCCTCATTAAGACCTACATAGTAAGAATCTGAATTTTAACAAGATCCCCAGGGAGTCAGGTATACATTATGGTGTACTTAATGCACAAGAGTAGGCTTTATCATGGAGTCTGCCTGCACTGGGACTGATCAGCCATTGCTTGGGCAACAGGCGTCAACCCAGAGAAAGGTAGAAATGTGGAGGGAAACTGGCATCCTGAAGGACTACACCCTAGGTTAGTCAATGCCTAAAACCAATGGGCCATACACAGCTCATGTTATTTCATCTTATAGCAATCTTACCCTGGGAATAGAAGTGTTCTCAACCCACAAAGTGAAGCTCAAACAGTCTAGAGCAGGGGTGGGCAAACTTTTTGACTCGAGGGCCACAATGGGTTCTTAAACTGGACCGGGGGGTCGGAACAAAAGCAACCTGACTATGCTGGCACTCTCATCTTGGGCTGCTGGTGAAGGAGTGGAGGAGAGAGCAAGAGAACCCTCCGCTTTTTTGGCTCCATGGGCCGGATAGAACAGCCGAACGGCTGGATCCAGCCCGTGGGCCGTAGTTTGCCCACCGCTGGTCTAGAGCCACACAACCAGGATCATTTAATCTCACTGTGGTCCTCTTTTTCCAGAGAACCCAATGAATCCCAAGAAGAATGAATCCACCATCTCTCCGGATCAATAAAACAAGCCCCCAACCCGCAAGCAGAAGATATGTGCCAATCCTTCAATTATCAACTCTCCATCCCTCCCAGCCTTGAATGGCCACTGCCCCATCTCAGCCAGACTCCTGTTTAACTCAAATGCAAATTCTGTCTCACAGAGCTAGAATTCTCCCAGGGTCCCTCTTTACCTTCTTTTTTTAAAAAAAAAAACACATATATTTTATTGATTGTTACAGAGAGGAAGAGAGAGGGATAGAGAGTTAGAAACATCTATGAGAACCATCGATCAGCTGCCTCTTGCACACCCCTACTGAGGATGTGTCCAAAACTAAGGTTCATGCTCTTGACCAGAATTGAACCTGGGATCTTTCATTTCTCAGGCTAATGCTCTATCCACTGAGCCAAACCAGTTTCGGCTCCCTTTACCTTCTTTTCTCTCATCCTTTCTCCTGCACAAATATTGAACATTTCATGTCTCAGACTTGGGTTCCTAATTTCAGTCAGCACTGTCCTATCTCAGAGAAAGAGAAATCAAACAGCTGAAAAGCAGCCTGCTCTCAGTCAAACAGGGAAAAGCAGGCGATTCGACATAACTGCCTAACAAAGTGTATTTATGAACATCATTGGCCCGAATGTCTCCCCATAACTGCAGCCATCATCACCTAACATCACATCATGGAGACACTAGAAAACAAATGGGGTTTATTGCCTGATTTTCTATCAGCTGGTAATGGGAATACACACCTCCTGCTTCCCTTACTAGGAAGCTTCCTTCTAACATCTAATACACGTTGGGACCAAATAAATAAACAAACAAACAAACAAATAAAACATTTAAAAATATACACATTCCATCAGCAGTTTCATTTCTAATGTATCATGCTACTGATCAGCGCAGATGTCTTGCAAGGCACTGACATGGATTACAAGGGGCTCAAACTCCTTGGGAATCAATCAGAGGGTAGGAGAAACGCAACCATTTAGAGTTGTATAATTTAAAGCTGTTTTTCTTTTGTTTTTCTTGCAGCCTTGGAATTCTGAGTTTGCTGGCTGTCTCCTCTCCTTTGCTTCCCCTTTGCTTAGATATCTGCTCCATCTGTCCCATTTCTGCCACAGCTTCCCTTGTCCAGCACTCTCCTCAATCTTTTCTCACTTGGAATGTTACACAAGCTTTCTGCTGGTCTTGCTGACTCTAAGCTCTCTTCTTTTCAAGCTGTACTCTGCTTTTTTTAAAAAAAATGTTTTTATTGCTTTCAGAGAGGAAGGGAGAGGGAGAGAGAGATAGAAACATCAATGATGAGAGAGAATCATTGATCAGCTGTCTCTTGCATGCCCCACACAGGGATTGAGCCCACAACCTGAACATGTGCCCTGACCAGGAATTAAAACATGACAAACCATGTGTTCTTGGAAATCCAGCCCAGTGCCAACATCTTCTTTTGAAGAAGACAGGTTTTAGAGACCATGATGGAAGGTATTCTCCTAGGCTCATCCAGGATATATGAATGTGGGGAAATTGCATAGTTCTTTGCAGATGGAATTCTATTAAAAAGAACATTATGACTTAAGTGTCTTAACAAGAACTCACACAAACTCTGCCATGGAAGTGTGTGAAGGTCAGAGAGATTTCCACATTGTTAACCTGGTGAAGTAAAAAATAACCGATGGGCTGATCACAAGTATTTAATTCAAATCTGCTTCATGACCTGCAGACATATTTATTTTAGGGAGTAATTTTAATGAATTCTAATATACAGAATTATAGTACTCTCTTCCAACCTGGATCTCTTACTAAATGCAGTTCTGGTTCATGTCAGTTCTCTAGTAACCCAACAATATTTGTTTCAAATTATGTGTTATATTTTTATCAATAATAACATTCAATATGATTTTATAAGAATGTGCCAGGAACTGCCCTAAGTACATGCTATTGTCTGAATATTTGTGGCCCCCAAAATTAATATGTTGAAATAATAACCCCAAAGGATGATGGTATTAGTATTTGGGGCTCTTTCAAGGAATCAGTAGCTTATATAATAAGTTTCAGAGAGATCCCTAGCCCAGTTCCACCAGGTGAGGACACCATGAAGAGCACCAGCTATGACCCAGGAGGATGATCCTCACTTAAGCATACAGGCATTCTGATCTTGAACTTCCCAGCTTCCAAGATTATTAGAAATACATTTATGATTTTTATATCCTAACCAGTCTCTGGTACTGTTATAGAGCCCAAACAGGCAGGCAGTGCATGTAATAATCTCATTTAACACCATAAAAACAAACAAACAACAAAAAAAGTAAGGATACAATAAACTCCATGACAGAATACCCAATGGAAACACAGTTTTATATAATCTGATTGATGATTTGCTCCCATCCTCTGCCCAACACAATTTGTAGATAGATACAGAGGTTGGATGAAGTTTTTATTTTCTGCAGATAGAGGTGAGATGGAGCAGTAAAATGTCAGTCAACCATGTCTGGGAATCAGGGAGGCATTGAATGGGTTCCGTAGTCTCCAATATTCTCCTGATCCAACAACTGAGACCAAAAACAAACAAATAAGCAAAAAACGAAACAAAACAAAAAACCAACAACAACAACAAAAAGCGCCACAGCTAAGTGTAGGGCATTCCAGGGAGTCCCAGGCTACAGAATAGCCCCCATTAAAATGGATGCTGCAGTAGACTTCTGCCACCAGAGGGCATCAAATCACAGCCAGGAGCTGGATGGATTTAGATTGCCCAGATGGATTCCTGGAGTTTCTGGCCAGCAGATCATAAAGGCTCACCCCAGTTATTTCAGCAATGCAGCTCCTTGCTTTCTGTAATTGAATTTTTATGCCCCACTTATCTAGTTATGGCAGAGCCTACTGTAGTATTACCCCCCTGCTACTGACGAGGGAAGCAAGATTCATAGAAGTATGCTTGCTCAAGGCCTAAAGTGCTGTAAGTGGCAGAACTGGAAAGTAAATATGAGTGAGTCTAATTTCAAAGCCCATGCTTGTCATCACTATACACAGGGCTCCTAAAAATGATTAGCTCTCACCATGCCCTGTGGGTCCAACTTTGTGCTAAGCATGTTGAATGCATCATGCCACTTAATACTTCCAACTACCCAATGGAACTAAAGTAGCATTTCTTCCATGTTACAGATGATGGAATGGAGGCTATCTGTGGTTAAGTAACTTGTCCAAGAATTCACACTAGTAAATGTCAGAAACAGGAGTCAAGGTCATATCTCTATGACTCCAGACCTACTAGGAAATAATTAAGGGTTGTACTAATAAAAGGAGTTAATTTGGGGGTCAGAACAAGAATGATGCATTTTTCAAGTAAGTGTTGAGAGAGAGAGAGAGAGAGAGAGAGAGAGAGAGAGAGAGAGAGAGAGGATATTGAAGTAAACTTCTCCCCTTGAACCTTCAAGGGGCAGGAGAAGGGTACAGAGGGCACAAAGGAGCTTAGAACACATGCTTTGATCTTGCCTGCAGCTTGGACACAAGGATGGGACCCATGAGGCCAACACAATTAATTCTAGGTCATAAAATCAGAAAGGCTCTGAATATGTAGATGGAGTACCAGAAAAAAAACACAAACAAACAAGCAAACAAACAAAATTCCTCTTAGCATTTACTTGCCTACAAACAAAATAAAACAGACACAAATTAAAAGTTTCTTCTGAGGAAGAGATGGTGTACAGAACTAAATTTTTCAATCCTCCTCTTTTAAACTAAATATATGTAAGATGCCACTGACTTTCTCCTTATTAAGTCTTAAACCATTTTATTGAATATGAAAAGTTATTTTTATATATATTTTATATATTTTTATTGAATTTTTTACAGAGAGGAAGGGAGAGGGCTAGAGAGTTAGAAACATCAATGAGAGAGAATCATTGATCAGCTGCGTCTTGCACACCCTTTGCTGGGGATGTGCCCACAACCAAGGTACATGCCCTTGACTGGAATCGAACTTGGGGCCTTTCAGTCTGCAGGCCGATGTTCTATCCACTGAGCCAAACTGGTTTCGGCTGAAAAGTTATTTTAAATGTTCCCAAGAGTCACCACAACCGCAATCCCCTACACATTACTTTTCCTTATACTGACAAGGTCCTGCACCTTCAAATAAGAAGCCAATAAAGACCACATTCTTAGGGACTTGGCCCTACAGTGAGAGACAGGCTGCCACACTTGCATCTATTTTGATCAAGAAGCATGCCCTGAAGTGCTTCAGCTGCTCTGCCGGTCTCCGGAAGCATGTAGGGAGGTGGGGTGTTGAACACAGCTTGAGGGAGCTGGACCAGCATCCTGCTACACCCTGTCAAGCTGAATCCATCAGATTAGGTTAGGAGTTAAGATGTTTCAGGATGTGATCAATGGGATCGGAAACAATAACACAGCCTGTCAGCCAGTGCTTTCCTGACAATTCTGGGGTAAAGAGATTGCTTGCTGGAGTGCTGAGGAGGGAAGGGGGGCTTCTCACATGGGGAGCATGGAGGGAAGGGCTACTTGGTTCCTTAGTTATAAAAGTGGCCCTAGGTGGAGAGGGAGTGGTAGTGAGTCTCATTTTTAAAAAAAAAAATCTTAATTAGGGTTTGGAATGCAAGCTACAATACCAAAAGCCTTTTTGTACAGGACAAGAGTGACAAAAAGTCGCATACAGCATCTCCGAAGCTGGGTGTTCTCCTGGAAGCAATTCCAGAAAGACCTCTGAGGCCTTCTGTTCCTTAAGGATGAGGGAGGGTCACTTCAGCCAACCCCGTGTTCAGACAAGGCCAGGAAATGCAATTGAACGTTGAGGGCACCTGGCGCCAACTTGGAGATGATTGAATTATGTGGCTTGTTTGTCATGGGACTGGCCCCAGCTCAGGGCAGATGAGCACCCCGATGCTGGCAGACAGATGTGGATCAGCTCCTGTCTGAACCCAGTAGATGCTAACCTTGAATGGGTCTGCTAGGACTGACTTACGGACATACTATCTGAAAAGATAGTCCAGTGGCAGAAGATGCCAATGCAGAAAGGATCTTCAGAGAAGCACCTCATAGTAAACATACACTCTGAACTGTGATAAGCTTCACATTTGCAACAGGCCATTGCGGGAGAATTCCTAACCATAGGATGATACTCCCAGAGTTTTCTGCCCCAACATCAAGTCTGCCTAACACAAACTGGCCTCACACACAGGGAAAGAGAGGCAAACTAAAGACTTGATCTTATTGGGGTGAACTATCCTGTATTTTTCTCATTTGCTCAAGGCCAGATCCAAACCAGTTTCTTTGACATTGCAGTCAATGTACTATGGCCATTGGGGACAAATGGGTTCTAGAGCCACATAACCTGAGTTCAAATCCCCACCCCCAGCTTCCTAGTTGTATGACATCAGGAAAGTTACTTGAACTCTCTGTGCCTCAGTTTTCTCACCTAAAAGATGGGGCAATATTAATACCATTCTAATTTAAAAGACTTAAATATGTTTAAATATTAAACAGCGCCTGGTATTTAAGTGGTAAATGTTCCATAAATGACAGACATTTCATGTCTGACTTTTGCTCTCTCTCTTCTTTCTGCCTTCTTAAGGAAATTCTTGTCCTTCAGACTTAGAGTGTATATTTTGTTTATGTTGATTAGTACCTAGCTATTTCTACAGGACATTGGCTTGGAGCTCCATAGTTTGGCTCTCTCTTTCTCTCTAATCCAGCCATGGGCAAACTACAGCCCATGGGCCAGATCCGACCTGTTCTGCTGTTCTATCCGGCCCGAGGAGCCGAAAGAGCATAGGGTTCTCTTGCTCTCCCCTCCACTCCTTCACCAGCAGCCCAAGATGAGAGTGCCAGCATGGTCAGGTTGCTTTTGTTCCAGCCCTTCCGTCCAGTTTAAGAACCCATTGTGGCCCTCCAGTTAAAAAGTTTGCCCACCCCTGCTAATCAGTCCTTGGAAGCCTGCTTTGTGGCGTTAGCCTTCCAGGTAAGCTGGTTCCCTAGATACAGACACAGATTTCACCCTTCAGATCTCTGGTGAAGAACTCTTACCCAAGTCAATTAATTTGCAAGCTTCTTGATATAATTTATATCCTGAGTTCTTCTCCTGTAAACTGGCTCTTTTGATTTAAAAGATCAGCCTAGAGACCTTTATCCTAGGCTGAACTTATTCTTAAGGGACATAGTAAGTACTTAATAAATGTGTTTGACCAACTCTCTGATTCTGTTTCTAGGCTTAGTCAACTGGTCATGAAGTGTTTTTAGCCTCTGTTTCATAAGGCAATAACAGGTCATTCTGGGATAGTGTCCCCAAAGGGGGATTCATTTCCTGAACACCTGGGCATGTCCTTGAGTTTACCCTCTGTCTCAATGGGCTTGAGCTATCTATAGGGTATCACATTGCAAGCTTCAAATCTCTTCCTACTAAAGCTAGGTAAACATACCCTCTTGCATGTGAAAACTCTTAATGAACTACTGTAGAAAGTGATTCTGGGCAACATGATGAATCAACACAAAAAATAAACAAATATTATCTCTGTATATGCAAGTCATTATGGAACCTATGACTCTGAACAGTGGGTATGTACATTATCCAGTGGGTATGTACACCTAGAAGTGAGAGAACATCGTGATTATGGCACAGCCCCAACAAAATAAAAGGCACAGTTAATCCGAATATGTAAACTAGGTATGACTTTGATGAGCAGAAAATGTGACTAGATTGCTGTGTATAAATGCCACAGGAAACCAGAGCATGGCAATTCAATCTATAAAAAGACACATCATGACCTATGCATAATCACCTGGTTCTGAGTATTTTCATTAATAATATGTGTAGCTTTTTTTTTAGTCTGGCAGGTGCACATGGAAGGCTGAAAAAGAACAGGTCACAATGGTTCTAGAGAAAATAGGACTGAAGTTTCAAAATGAGAAAATTGGATCCATTAACTTAATTTTTTTTTTGTGAAACAAAAATACATTTTTGTTTCTTACAGAAGAATACTTAGAACAAGTGAGAAAACAGCAGTATTTGTTGTCTTAGATTGCTCCAAGTCATTATATGGTTGGATGTGGGAAGGCTAGGGGAGATTAGGAAAAATTTTTATTTCAGGAATTCATTAAATCCCTGAGTCATTCTCTCTCTAGGGTTTTCTGCTAAGGTCTCTCCTCTCTGGATCTGCTCTCTGATCCTTTGGGGTGGATAAGTCAAGGGTCTTATTGAGGTTCCCTTTTATTATCTATTCTCGGACTCTGGACCTCTGAGATGTAGGAAAGGGTATCTCATTGCCCATCCTATATTTCTCCAAATAATTCCAGTCTCTTTTGGAAGCTAACCCTGTGGAAAAGCCTGGGATCATCTACATCTATCTCCCTGGACCATTTTCCTCTCAAACATCTTATTTGGTTCCTCTGTAAGTGCTCCTCCCTTTCATGGTCATCCCTTCTATCCTCCATGTTCCTTATAACATAGAGTTGTATCTTGCCCTTTATTCTTTATGGTTCAAGTTTGTGTTTTCCTATTCAAATGGCAAACTTTTGGTTGGACTGGTCCAAACAGGTTCCGGTCATACCTTTACATATAAATAAAGGAAATTTTGGCATTCTAGTATTCCTAAAGAATGTTGTAATATATGGGAAATCACCAATCAATAGTCCAACCAGACCCAAAACCCAACATCCCAAAGAATAGAAGTTCTTTTGCAAGTGTCTGATATTCACACAGCTTCTTCCTAGGAAAGAGGCAAATGACTCTTGCTTCCCACACTGTCATGTTTAAGCCATGTTGACTTGTTTTGTTGTTTTTTTTACCCTGACCACAACTCAATGGACCATGTATTTGCACAGCAGCTACTGACAGCTGTGTGCTAGCTAGACATAAGGGAGTTCAGGGAACCAGAGACTGTTTTATGAGGGAACACTTCCCACTAGAATGTCCTATAATTGATAATGACAAATCAACTTGATGTGATGCTTCTACACTGGGAATATGCATGTGTGGTGCATTCAGCATGGCACAGAAGTCAGAAGACAGAGTAGAGGCAACTGTAACAGTGGGAGTGGAGGCCAAGGCTCATCTCTCTTTGTGTTACAAGTGTGAAGGACTGGTTACAGTCAGAAGGGGTCTCAGTAGTTATAAAGGGATAGCAAGATGAAATGGTCTGGCCTATTCCTTTGGGTTTCTATTATACGCTGAATGTTGTTCCTGTTTTTCATGAAGCATTACTATGCTATTGCTTGCATGGTTTCTTCTATTTCCTCATGTTTTTATGTGCTTTTAAAATAAATCCCCATCAGCTGATATAACTTAAATACCTCTTTCTTCTTTATAACCTAAAGCCATACCATCACAAAGACATCCATGGGGATTCACTCTCTTAGAGCTGTGGTCTATATCAAGGACTGAAACATGATAAAGCAGCGACTAGCCAATAATCCTCATTAGCTACTGTTAAAATATAATACTTTATTTTCACATGTGTCCTGTTAAATATTGGTCTCTTAAGGCTAAAACAAATAGAAGACTGTAAAATATTAACACACACACACACACACACACACACACACAGAAGACAAATGCAGGAATATCTCTGGTAGTCAATATGTGGACCCACTTGGAACCCCTGAATTAGTATAATGATTATTTTAACCAGAAGACAATAGAAATTTAAAAACTAAAGAGATATCGTGTTTTATCTAACAGAATAATGAAATAAACAGAATAAAGCAGACATTTCTGAAAAAATAAGGAGTGTCATAAAATCCCTCATCAGGATAGGTCTGCTCCCAGAGAGACCAAGTAAATCTACCATAAATTCACTTTCCTGGGAACTTTTATGTCCCTGAAGAATATAGAAAGGCTGCTAATACCTGTACAGACAAACATTATCACCAACTTCCTTATCTCCCCTTTGTTTAAACACACACACACACACACACACACACACACACACACACACACACTTGTCTTTACTAAAGAAATTTGTTTGAAACTTATTTGTTCTTCCCTTAGAAGCCTTTTCTGACCTCTCACATTTCCCTACTAAGTTAGGTATAGAAGCATCTAAATTAAACATCTCTTTTGAATTACTTAGCACTGAATACTCCCAATGGTATACTCAGTGCATGAGTAAATAAACATTTTGTACTTTTAATCTGTTTGTTTTATTGTCAGTTTACAAACAAAGATGCAGTCCTTTCCTTTGTACTTTTCCAAAGACTAAAAATAATGCTGCACAAGGAAGAAAACGGATTCATTCAAGCCAAAGAGATCTGTACATTTAATATCAGTCACTTCTACCAACCATGATGGACTCTCTTGACAGGGGTCCACTGAGAATGCTCCTCTCTAATCCACAAGACTTTGCTCAAGACAAAAGAAAAAAGAAAAATAACACCACAGTTATTGTTCTCTCTACCTTCTTGCCCACCAATATGTTTCTGAAAACCACTAACACTTGAATAAAGAATAAGAACAAAAAGCTTTATATAAAACTTTATATAAAATAATAAAATATATATTATTTTTACCTTAATTAGACACTTCCATAATGTCCAGAAGAACGCTGCCACTCAGGCTTCCTTGTGAGCATCAACACGGTGTATCCTGGGAATGAGAAAACAGAGATGGTATGTAAACTCCAAGACTGCCTACTTTTCAATCTGATAATTCAGAGTTATAAAAGAGAATAAGAGAAAGGGAAATGAACAAGAGTTCTTCGTGGAAATAGTACAAGACAGCTAACAGAGATACTTTGCCTAAAAGCTAATAAAACCAGTAATAGGTAGCTTTCTTGGATCTTTCTTCCAAAGGTTTTTGGGAATGTTGGCTGGTTCTTTGGGAAACAGACTAGTAGTCTGTGCATTCCTGGTAGGCAGATACTATATCTTGGAAAAGAGAGAGAAACTAGTTTTATTGTATTAGAACTGTCTTGGCCAAATGATTTAATCCCTCAGAATTTCATTTTCCTCATCTGTAAAATGAGAGCAATATTACCTACCTGCCCCATAAGCCTGTGTGATAAGGATTAAATAGAGACACACAAGATTCACCCCAGAGGGCCTCACATATAGTTGGCACTGCATACACATCAATGCCTGTTTCCTGTAGTGCCCCCCCATCCTCATCACAGCATTGACCCCATGGCATTGAACTTCAAAAATATAATATACATCAATGACTTCAAAATAGCAGCTTTAGAAGTGGAGAAAAAAGGAAAAGATCGATGACAGTCAACTTCACATTTAATAATAAGAACAGCTAAATGTATTGAATGTTTCCCATGTGTTCAGCCCTGGCCTAATAATTTTATATCAATCATCCCTTTATCCCTCATGACAATCATACAGAGATGACATGAGACATCTGAGGTGTGGAGAAGTTAAGCTCCTTTTTTTTCAGATTGCACAGCTCTGAGGTAGTGGAGTTAGGATTGGACTCTACGCAGCCTCAACCTCTTCACCACTCCCCCACTGCTTTTACCATACTCTGCACCTAGGGACTGTCAGGTGCTCTAAATAATGCCACACACTTGATTTTTCCCTTCCCCTTCCTTCTGTCCTTCTCTCCTTTCTGTCCTTTCCTTCTCTCCTTTCCTTCTCTTCCTCTCCTTCAACCCATATTGTTATTGGAATTCATATTTTCCTATTTTGTTCTTTTGCTTTACTGTGACAGATTAGGATGGAATGTTGATTACTGTGGGATAACTGGTTCTGTTCTTGGGCTCAGCCATTTTACTGGCTGTGACATCTCAGATGAGTCACTTAGCTTTTTTGAATTTTGGTTTTTCTGTCTGTAAAATGAATGCTTTAGACAAGATGATACTGAGAGGACCTTTTCAGGTTCCTGGTCCTATGATTGGCTACTTAGGGAGCAGTTTGAATCATGCCGTGGTGAGAGAAGATTATCAGGGATATAAAACATCTGTAAAATTTATCATACCTACAGGTTTGCTTACTTTAGCTTAAGCTACATTCATAATTTGGGGAGGAGACATTTATATAGAGTGAGGCAAAAGTAGGTTTACAGTTGCAAGTACACTATACAGTTTGTTCTTGTATTATTATTTATTAACTATCACATTATTTTCCATATGAACAACTGTAAAACTATTTCTGCCCCATTCTACATTTATATTCACTCTTTAAAGAGCTTGCACATGAGGATACATAGGCACCTTACCCAAAGTGCATCCAAAATAGCAGAGCTGAAATTAGAATACAAGTTTGTTTGCTTTAAGCCCATGTTCTTTGCTGCATGATAGCCAAGCCTATAGAACGTACTGTGCAAAGAATGAATTGACCTGATTAACCTCGTTTCTAAATTTGGATCACAATTTGTGGTGCCAATAATAATAGCTACTACACATTGTGAACTTAGGTGCCAGCAGTGATGTCAGAACTGCCACCTCCCTTAGTCTTCCCATCAAACCACATGCCAGGCACAACCTCTTTCAAAAAAAAAAAATGAGGACATTGAAGTCCTAAGACTAACATTACTTGCCCAAACACACAGAGCTAATAAGTAGGGAATCTAGGATTTGAACCAAGAGCAACTCAAATATTGACTGATGTTAGGATTTAGTAGGCTCACTGGCATGTGGGCAGTTTGACACATTTTCAAGTTAATAAACTCCAGTGTGAATATTGGAAGAGAAAGTTGGAAAAAGGTTAGTGTGAGGGTGGCCAAAAAGACAGCCCTGTCGTTTAGTAAGTCACACACTGCAAAAAAAGAAGGAGGATGTGTTTTGCTTTGTTTTTAGAAGATTTGCCAGCGATTGCAGAGAACCTGCATCCTGAACTGTTTCCCCAGTAAAATTGCCAGCTATTGTCATTCCGTCTGACAACTAGAAAATAAATGACAAAATGGCGTTCAGGGGACAATGTTTGTCAGTGAGGTGTGCAGGATGCCCTTCACACTTAGGGAGTCAGGCCTACATGCTGAGCTCCAAAGAGAAAGCAGGTAAGGCACACAGCAAAGAGGGAAAAAAGCCCTGTGTATTTAGCAGGGTCCTGATTTATCGGGGGAAATGCCTTCCAGATGCATTCTGAACACGGCACCTTGATTAGGATGGAGAAAGCAGTCAGGACTATTTGGCTTCTGCGGGGAATTTGTTTGTATATTCTAATTGCATCATCGTTTAGCTCTATTTCATCTGGAACCTAGCTGCCAAATGAGTGTATTGATTACCTGTCAGGGATGCATATTTCTCAATTAAAAGCCATCAAGGCTTGTAAAATCTCAACCACGTCAAGACCCCATGGGAGGATTTTAGTCCAACTGTGAATAGTCGAGTTAGCCACTTTCTTTTGAGCACCAACTACAAAGCTGGCACCTCACAACTACACAGATAACTTATTTAAATGTCACAACCCCTTCAGAGCAGAGAACATTGTCCTTCTGTGTTTCAAATGAGGAAACAAAGACAAAGGGAGACTAATAACCTTAGGCAAGGCCACATGACTAGTAAGGGGTTTGGACTCATGTATGAAACTTCCAATTCCACAGGGCTTTCTGCCACCTAGAAGCAGTGAAGGGCACTGGATAATAAGATAGAAACAGACTCATAGATTCAGCAAGCAGAATAATGGTTTCCAGCGGGGAGGGGAGTTGAAAGACTGGGTGAAATAGGGAAAGGATTAAGAAGTACTAATTGGCCCTAACTGGTTTGGCTCAGTGGATAGAGCGTTGGCCTATGAATTCAAGGGTCCCAGGTTTGATTCTAATCAAGAGCATGTACCTTGGTTGCGGGCACACACCCAGAAGGGAATGTGCAACAAGCAGCTGATCAATGTGATGATGTTTCTTTCTCATAGATGTTTCTAACTCTCTATCCTTCTCCCTTCCTCTCTGTACACAAATCAATTATATATATATATATATATATATATATATATATATATATATATATATATATATATATATTACTTGATAGTTACAAAACAGTCACTGGGATGAAAGGCACAGCATAGGGAATATAGTCAATAATATTGTAATAGTTACATATGGTGCCAGGTAGCTACTTGAAATATCTGGTGGATCACCTTGTGAAGTACATGATAGTCTAACCACTATCATAAAGTACATGATTTTACACCTGAACTTAATACAAACTGTATTTGTTTATATTGCTTTAATTGAAAAATATATTTTTAAAAGTGTGGACTGCGTAGCCATGAAGTGGCTTGAAGTCCCAGCTCTGTTGTTCACTACTTCTGTGATCTTGAGTAAAATTCTTAACATCCCGGTGTCTAAATTTTCTTATCTATAGAGACAGGGAAGTAATATTGCATAGTAGGATTAAATGAACTACTATTGTATAGCATTTAGACTAGTGCCTAAGATGAGGTTTAATTGTTACTTTTATGACCTCTGAATGCTGAGGAAAATAAACTGCAAATTGTTAACCTTCAAAAACTTGCTGTAGGCAGTTTGTATTTCCAAAGACTTTGTAACAATTCAATTTTTTCTCACAGCAGCCTAGTGCTCCGGGTCAGACCACTATCTCCCACCATCAGGCTGAGACGTGAGAACCCACTGTGACAAAATAATTTCAGTTCATGTGATTCATGATCCTACTTATCACATCTAAAAACACACATAAGAAGGCTATTTATTTTTATGTATCCTCATACTTTGGATACTATAGGCCTACTCCTCACAACAGCCTCACAATTAGGTGCTATTATCTCCATTTCATGGACGAAGATGCTATGGGCCATAGAAGTAAGATGAGTTGCCCAAATTCACAGAGCAGGCATGTAGTAACACTGGGGCTTGAACCCAAATGTGAATGTATCCTAAAATTGTATGTTTGCCTTTAAAATTTGACACTTAGCCACTGATGAGTTCTCCACGTCTTCCTGGTGAACTGTTGATATTCAACCCACATAGCTATCACCTTCCTGACTTTCATCTATTTTTTTAAAAATATATTTTATTGATATTTTGACAGAGAGGAAGGGAGAGAGATAGAGAGCTAGAAATGTCGACTAGAGAGAACCATCAACCAGCTGCCTCTTGCACACCCCCCTCCGGGTATGTGCCCACAACCAATGTACATGCCCTTGACCGGAATCGAACCCGGGACCCTTCAGTGCGCAGACTGACGCTCTACCACTGAGCCAAACTGGTTTCGGCTGACTTTCATCTATTGAACACATATTTTACAGACCTCTTTCTACATTCTACTATACTGGGTGTTGTGTGAACATGTATGAACTCAGGAATGGTTTCTGCATGAAGTTCGTAGTCTAAGGGGGGTATATAATTATACACTTGACATGTGCCACAAAAGAACTGATACAGATGCTAAAATGGAGAAAATTCAGGGCAGTAGGCCAGTGGATGGCCAGAGGATCTCTGAAGAAATGACATTTAAACTGAGATGACCATGAGAAGGAGGCGACGTGTGAAGAGTCAGGAAGGGGGGTCCTGGCAGAGAAGAGACATATGCACATATCTTGAGACAAAACAGGAACATGGAAACCAAAAGAAAGCATGTGTAGTGACAGAGAAAGAGGATGGGAGTGGTTAGTGGAGTTGGGAAAAGAAGTGGAAGAACTTGGAGGGATGGTGGAGCTATATCATACAGGGGTCCAATGGGCCACTTGGTTGGGCCTCCTGCAGCCCTTGTTGATAATTATTCGTTATCACATCACATTGTCATCATATGCTTATTTATCTGTTTCCCCTCTAGACCATGAGTCCATGGGAGACTAGGACAGTGTTCAGGATAAAGCAGACATTCAGGAAATTTAACAGATTCATGAATGATAAGCTACATCTGACAGTACTGCAATTATATAATATTCTTATTGAAAAGTAGACATAATATAGCTGGAATTAAAAAGGAGAGAGAGGGAGAGAGAATTTTTGTTCTTGACTAAAAACATAATCATTCAGATATATTTACATATATATTACATTTATATAAAGATAGAAGAGAATTATATATTAATAATCATAGCTACCATTAATAACTTGGTACTGGGCTTCATGCTTCATATGCAACCTATTTAATTTTCATGACAATAAACATGAAGTAATTACTATTAATCTAGTAATTACTATTAATTTTAGAGGGGGGAAACAGCAACAAACAGCCTAGGGGAGAGTTTAAATAAATTACCCAGCTTGAAAAAGATGGTACTTGCAGGACCAAAAGTTGAACCCAGAAATTTTATTCCAACTCTACATGTTGGCAACTTTAGGACATGTTTCTCAGGATGGTTAACCTTGCCATATTTTAAAATTTTAAAATATGTACTACAATATAAAACCAAGAGTCAATGAAATGTAATAGTAGATATAAAAAATTAGAAATATTGCATTTTTAGTAATAACAGATGGTTAATATAAGATAGAAGCTCATTAATAGCCATTAGAAAAAAATTAAGAAAAATAAAAGCAATCAAGAAATTAAATCAGTGTTTTGCAGATGCATTTGTTTTAATTTTCTTTATGTTGCATTATGTTACTTGTATATTACACAGAAATTAGCAGAAAAGGGGAAGCAAGGTAGAGATATAACTTCCCTGGAATAGCAGCCTTGCAGTCTGGATACTCAATTCACTACTTATATGCTTCACACTTTTTGTATTGCTATGACCAGTTGACTGTCTGGAAGACCTTCTTTCTCCTCATGCTTTGTTCATTCTAAATAACTCTTATTCATTCTTCAACACTTAGCTCCATTTTACTCAGTCTGGGGAGCCCTATCTGCTCTTCTGGGCTCCTTCTATGCCTTTCCACTTCCTTAATACAGTTTATAGAATGTGATAGCATTTTTTTTTCTGATTCATCAAATGAAGAAACCAAACTCTACACTTAATAGGCAGTTTATAATTAGTTGTTGAGTAAATTAATAAATTAATTATCCTTCCCAAGTGTTTGTTCTTTTTTAATGCAGATGTTGCTAGGCAGTGAGCAAAGAGAACAGAAACACACTTATTTACATACGGCAGACACTGATCTGTACCTTTGTTTGAATTACTACAACTTGTTTTCATAAAGCATTGTTGAATACCGTATTTGCCGGCATATAAGACAACTTTTTGGCCCTGAAAAATATGCCTCCAAGTGGGGGGTAGTCTTATACGGCGAGTATATAACAAACTCTGTATTTTTTAGTGGAAATGTTAGGGGGTCGTCTTATACGCACAGTCTCTTATACACCGGCAAATACGTATTTTTCAGGGCCAAAAAATCGTCTTATATGCCGGCAAATACGGTATATATTTCCGGTCTCATTTTATACATAGGAAACAAGCTCAAAGAAGACAAACTGTTCCTACTAGTAAGAATTAATTTAGTGTTATTGCAGGTTTCAAGACAATTCATGGAAAACACAGAGTACTGGGGACTTGGGGAGAGATTTAAAAAATAAGAGAAAATAATACCACACAGCATTTGGAATGAGATTCTGAAATGAAATCTCCCCATGGCCCTAGGTTCCCACAGGAGGCAGCTCAGCATAGAGCATAGATTATGACTGCTGGAGCCGGTCTGCCTTGGCTTGAATCCCAGCTCTCTTATCTACCTATGTGACCTTGAGCATATTGCAAAACATTTTTGAGTTTCAGTTTAACCATCTGTAAAATGGAGATAATATAGCATTTACCTTAAAAGGATATATTAGAAGAACTAAATATGTGTGATGAGCTTAAATTCTTTGGCACTTAGAGAACATGAAGTACAAACTGTTATTGTTAACGCTTCCATCAGTAACAGGTAAAGGACAAAGCCATATGCTAAACAATGAGTACTTCCTTGAGAGACATACAAATAAATTATTTATTGTGGAAAACAGAATATTCAGGAATGAGACGGCAGCTACTGCTTAGACAACCCTCTCTACAAGGCATTGTGGTCCCAGCTCTCATCAAAATTGTCTCTTGCATTCTCATAATCAGTAGGGACTCTTTTAAATGTTTTTAAAATTTATGTTGTAGCCCGAGCCTGTTTTGCTCAGTGGATAGTGGATAGAATGTCAGCCTGTGGACTGAAGGGCCCCCAGTTCAATTCTGGTCAAGGGCACATGCCAAGGATGTCCTACTGACTGGATCCTCAGTAGGAGGTGTGCAGGAAGCAGGCAATCAATGATTCTCCTCATTGATGTTTCTCTCTCTTTCTCTCCTTTCCTCTCTGAAATGAATAAATATATATTTTAAAAATACGTTATATACTTTACATTGAGGAAATAAGGGTTAGAGAGTTGATATGACTTGGCCATGGTTACAAAGTAAACAAGACCTAGGTTTTAAACCCAAATTGATCTCTTATTAACCCCATATGCTACTCCATAAGTCCAATCCTTCCTCAGGAAAGTTTGTCAACTTCTACCTTATGATTTGAATAATACCCTCAAACAACCAACAACACAGGAGAAGGAGTTAATTTATTTGTCTTGTTCCAGAGGCAGAATAAGCATAGCATAAAGGGAAGGGACTTTGGTTCAACATTAGAAATATTATTTAGGTATAAGGACGCATCTGAGGGATCTGAGGAATTTCACTGACTTACAAGTTAGAAAGGCATTGAAGTTTAACTTTATTTCTTCCCAGCTAGAACAATAAATATAGTAAGATTCTCTAATCCTCAATTTTCTTATCTGTAAAGTTAACATAGGAATTATCAACTCATGTGATAGTTTGATAAATAAGATTATATACAAAAATCTCTGATGCTCAACATGGGTTTGTTTCTTTCAGTTACACCAATTTGAATCAATTAGAGCTGATCAGTAATGCAGTTAAAGGTACCGAATCCCATCACTGCTCTTCATCCATGGAAGTGCACAAGCAGATGTCAGATGGCTCAGTGGCATGGTCCTGTGGTGCCAACTCAACCCTCAAGAGATACAAGACCATAAGGACCCTCTTATTCTATGATTCTATGAAATTAGGGAGTGCAGATAAAACCAAGATTTGGGAGTTAAAATTAAGGTGACAGAATGAAAAAAGTCAAAATTTAAATTTAGATTAGAAATAAACCACAGCAAAATCAACAACATAATCTTGCTTGTATAGAATAATTCATCAAATGAATTATTATGATGGTATGGTTTGGCCATCGTGCAAGTGAAAAAATTATATCTTAACTAAGCATTCAATTTTAACACAAGAAATGGACAAATTAGATTGGTGAGAACAATTGTGATAAATTTGAAATCATGCTATAAAGTAGAATTTCGCAAACCATGGTCTGTCAGAAAAATATGGCATGTAGCCTGCTTTTGGACATCTACTAGAGAAAAATGGTTTTTACATTATTAAAAGGTTGTGAAAAGGAAGAGGAAGAATATATGGCATAGACTCTATGTGGTCTGCAAAGCCTAAAATGTTTACTCTCTGGTCCTTCCCAGTAAAAGTTTCCCATGCTTGGCCATAAAGGATGTATTGGAGATTCACCACTGCAAAGAAGACCCATCTCTGGGTCAGTGCTCATTATCATACATATAAGGCCCTTTCTCAATCGGCACCTTCTCCAGTATCTCCACTGGCACTTGTTCTCAAAATATTAATTGGTCTACCGTCCGTCAACCTTATCCCACTATTTCACTCATCTGAATCTTTGCTGGATCATTTTCCTTGTAAAATTCATCCATTCTTTCTACTTCCACTTTCTCCAAAAGTTTTTACTGTTCCCCTCTGTGATTAAGAGCACACATGCAGACTTCCTTCTTTTTAATCAACTCCATATAATGGAATGCATCTGTTTCTTAATGGCTTCTTCTCTTAGATCTAGAGTCTAGATGGCAAACTCCTATAGAATTTTGGCACAAAGTATTCATCTATCTTCTTAGTAAATAATACTGTGCCTAGAACCTGATAGGCTCTCAGTAAAAAGTTTACTAAACCAAGGTAAATGTGATTGAATATTAGCAGAGCTTTTGGTGGGGGAAGATTTGGACTGATTTGGAAAGACTTCAAGGAGCAAAAACGAGAATAATGAGTGAAAGTGAGTTGTCTAAATTCCCACTGGGAGCTATTAATAGAGAGAACAAAACTTATCATAAAAGAGACCTGACTTTGAATAGATAGATAGATAGATAGATAGATAGATAGATAGATAGATAGATTATAGATATCAGAAAGGGAGAGGAAGAGAGAGATAAAAACATCAATGATGAAAGACTCATTGATTTGCTGCCTCCAGTATACCCCCTACTGGAGAATGAGCCCACAACCCAGACATGTGCCCTGACTGGAATAAAACTGACCTTCTGGTTCATAGGGCAACAATCAACCACTGAGCCACACATGTCAGATGACAACATGTCTTAATTTCAATTTGAAACATTAAAAGATGAAATAATGGAGTTTCGGTCAAGTGGCAGTATACCTAATATGATCCTCAAATTCTCCCACAACCACATCAAAAACTAAAAATGGGACTACCATTTGACCCAGTGATACCGCTTCTGGGAATATATCCCAAGAAACTAGACACAACCAATTCGAAAGGATATATGCAGCCGTAAGTTCATAGCAGCACAATTTACAATAAGTAAGATTTGGAAACAGCTTAAGTGCCATCAGCAGATGAGTAGATTAAAAAACGGTGTTACATCTACACAATAGAATACTATGCTGCAGTAAAAAAGAAGGGGTTCTTACCATTTGCATGGATGGAACTGAAGAGCATTTTGCTAAGAGATATAAGCCAGCCAGAGAAAGATAAATATCATGTATCACTCATTTATAAAAATATAGTGAACACCATAAACTGATGAACAAAAACAGATCCAGTGACAGAGAAACATCCATTAGACCATCTAACCTCAGAGGGAAGGTAGGGGAGCGTGGGGATAAGGGGTAGAGATCAACCAAAGGACTTGTATGCATGGGTATAAGCCTAACCAATGGAAAGAGACAACAGGAGGTTGAGGGCATAAGTGAGGGGGATAGGGGGTAATGGGGAAATATGGACACATACGTGATACCTTAATCAATAAAGAAATTTAAATTAAAAAAATACAACTGAACTAAAGAACTACCATCATTCAGAACCACCTGAAATCTTAGCTGAACAAAATTCTACAACTACAGATATAAAGAAGAAGCCACATAGGAGGGGTTGAGTAGGAGGGGCTAATACATAGTCAGGGCTGGTCCCATACTCACATGTTTTGGATAAAAATCAGGAGGGATATCACAGCTGCAGAGATCCACTAAGATGCCAAAGGTTCCAGCTCCATACCAGCCCCTCCCCCGCCACACCTAGTCCAAGGTCCCAGTGCCAAGAAGAGAAGTTGTTATAACTTCTGTCTGTAAAAACCACTGGGGAATGAGATTGGGAGAGATGGAATGGTGCTGGGGTCCCAGATATTCATGTTAAAAAGCCAGATTACTTAGAGTTACTTGCTGTAAGTTCCACCACTGGGGAAACAGGGATAAATGGGGAGGAACTGAGTATTATGGCATCTGGGCAAGAGCTGGAGGAGCAACTTTCTTCCAGACAGAAGTCCTGGCAGAGACCACTGTTTTTTTTTGTTTTTTTTTTTTTGTTTTTTTTTTTGCCCTACTGCCACAGAGCCAGCAGGGGTACTATGCCATATCTGATCTGAGTCTCCATCAATCTGGCTATCACTATTGGTCCCACTCCTGGGGTTATTTGAGACCCCCTTCCACACACACACACACACACACACACACACACAACTTGCAGGCCTACTCCTGTCCTTTCCACTGGCTTTTCCATACAAAAGGTCTATCTCCCCAAACAAGTAGCTTTTGGCCTTTGCATGCCCAATACACCTGGCTAAGTGGCTCTAGCTCTGCCACAAGCAGCATCCTGCCTTGGTTTATATATTGGCCATCTCCAAACCCAGCAAAAGTAGCAGCCATCTGCAGATCAATTTGTAGTTAATGAGGAGGACACAGGTGGTGGCTGATTTTTACCTACATCTCCCAGAAAGCCCCAGAGCCAGTGTACCCAGTGGAGATCTTCAGACTATATAGAAGCATTAACAACTTTCTCTACAAAGGACATACTCAAGAGGCAGACTCAGCCGGTACCAGAGCACCACTGAAGTAAGTCCTGTTACATCTTGTCAGCCTCTGTATCACAGATTCCCCCAGTCAGCTGGCCTGAGAGTAAATCCCTCCCATCATAGTGTCAACAGCAATCAAGGCTCACCTATAACAGGAGGGTATACACATCCCACCATGGAGGCATGTATATGTGAAGTATGAGGTTCAGGTGACTGGAGAAACTGTGCCACTGTGCTATATAGGACACCTAGTACATAAGTTCACTCTACTATGACTAGGAGACAGAGCAGGTCTACCTAATACATATAAACAAACAGAGGAAAGAAGCCAAAATGAGGAGAAAAAGAAACGTATCCCAAATGAAAGAATAGAACAAAACTTCAGAAAGAAACAAAATGGAGACAAGCAATATACTAGATACAGAGTTCAAAACACTGGCTATAAGGATGCTCAATAAACTTAGAGGAAGAGTAGATGAACTTATTGAGAACTTTAACAAAGAGATATAAAACATAAAAAAAGTACCAGTCATAAATGAAGAACACATTAACTAAAATGAAGACTAAATTTTAGGGAATCAGCAGTAAATGAAACATAGGATCTACATAGGATCAGATATTTGGAAGATAAATAAGCAGAAAACACCAAATCAGAATAGCAGAAATAAATAATAATCAAAAAAGAGGATAGTTTATGGAGCCTCTGAGACAACTTCAAGTGTACCAACATTCACACCATGGTGAAGTAGGATGGAGAAGAAAGAGAACAAGTAATGGAAAAGCCAGTGAAAAAATAATTATGGAAAACTTCCCTAACCTAGTAAAGAAAATATATCTACAAGTTCTGGAAGAACAGAAAGTCCCAGACAAGATAAATCCAAAAGACACACACCAAGACATCATAATTAAAATGACAGAGGTTAAACACAAAGAATCATAAAAGCAGCAAGAGAAAAGCAATTAACTACAAGAGAGCTTTCATAGACTGTTAGTTGATTTCTCAACAGAAAATTTGCAGGCCAGAAGGGATAGGAAAGAAATATTCAAAATGATCTAAAGCAATGACCTAAAACCAAGTTTACTTTACCAAGCAAAACTATCATTTAGAGTTGAAGGTCAGATAAAGAGCTTCCCAGACAAGGAAAAGCTAATGGAGTACATCAACACCAAACCAATATTATAGAAAATGTTAAAGGGGCTTCTTTAAAAAGAAGAAGAAAATAGATTTAAAAATATGAATAATATAATGGATATATATATATATATATATGTGTGTGTGTGTATATGTATATATGTATATATATTTATATATAATATAGTATATATAACATATATAATATATATTGAAACATTACTTTAAAGGAAAACTATTAAATATTTTAATCAAAAGCCATATGGAGACTGAATGGATAACAAAACAAGACCTTTCCATTCACTTCAGATCAAAAGATACACACAGACTCAAAATAAACAGATGGAAAATAAATTTCATGAAAATGAAAACAAATAAAAACAGGCTGAGGTAGCAATACCTATACCAGAAAAAATCAAATTTAAAACACAGACTATAGCCCTAACCAGTTTGGTTCAGTGAAGTAGTGGATGTGTCGGAGGCAGCTGAAAGGTTGTTTCTCTCTCATCTATGTTTCTAACACTCTATCCCTTGCCCTTCCTCTCTATAAAAAATCAATAAAATGTATTTATAAAAAAAAAACACACCACAAACTATATAAAAAAGAAACAAAGGAGAACCCAGCAATTCTACTTTGGGATATTAATTTAAAGAAACCCCAAACACTAAGTTTAAAAGACATGTACATTCATATGTTCAGTGAAACATTATTTACAAGAGCCAAGGTATTGAAGCAACCAAAGTGTTCCTTGTTAGATGAATGGATAAAAAAAGTGGTGCATATTTATGATGGAATATGACTCAGCCATAATAAAGAGTGAATAAAATCTGCCCTGGTTGGTGTAGCTCAGTTGGCTGGAGCATGGTGTCATACATTAGAAGGTTGCAGGTTCAATCCCAGGTCTGTAGGGACACATATGGAGGGGAAGCAACCATTGTTATCTCTCACATCAATATTTATTCTTTCCCATCTCTCTTAAATAAATAAGTATCTCTTCAGGTGAGGATTAATAAAATAATGAAGTCTTCCATCTTCAAAAACATGGATGGACGTAGAAGATATTGTGCTGAGTGAAATAAGTCAGATAGAGGAAGACAAATGCCATTTGATTTCATTTATATGTGTACTCTACAAAACAAAATAAATGCACAAGCAGAACATAAATAGACTCATAGATTCAGAGAACATTTTGAGGGTTGCCATACAAGAGAGGGTTTGGGAGATGGGTGAAACAGGTAAATGAATTAAGAAGTACAAATTGGTAGTTGCATAATAGTCATGGGAATGTAATTTATAGCATAGGGAATATAGTCAATAATATTTTAATAACTATATGTGGTATCAGATAGATGCTACATTCATTGAATGATCATCTAGTAAGCTAAATCACATCTAATCATTAAGTTATATACCTAAGACAAATAAAATATTGTATGTCACCAGTAATTGAAAAATTAAAAATATTTTAACACCTGCCTCATAGGCATGCTGGGAATATTAAATCCATATATATATACACCATATTTGCCGGCGTATAAGACGATTTTTTGGCCCTGAAAAATATGCCTCCAAGTGGGGGATAGTCTTATACGGCAAGTATATAACAAACTCTGTATTTTGAGTGGAAATTTTAGGGGGTCATCTTATATGCCCAGTCGTCTTATACGCCGGCAAATACGGTATTTTCAGGGCCAAAAAATCGTCTTATACGCCGGCAAATACGGTGTGTATATATATATATATACATATTAGAAAGGTCAACACAATGTATTGCACAATGTCAGTTCCCTTTTGCCTCTTCCTAATTCCTTATGACCTCAGGCTCCTCTGCAATGCTACATCTCTCCTCATTACACTGGAGAAAAACAAAACAAGTGAATTACCAGGAAGCAGTTCCAAACATTTCATCAAAGTTTCCCTGGACTTAATATACCACCCCTGGAGGATAAACACTGGGGTTCTGCCAAGAAAGGAAGGCTATGCATTGAGAGAAGACAGTTCATAGTAATTTTGTCAGCAAAATTGTAACAATAAAGACCCAAACAACACTTTTTCTCACTGTCAGTTGTCTTGAAAGGGGAGATTACTTTTTCCCACAATCTTGGCACATCTAATTAAGGTAGACTTGCAAGTCAGTCAGGTGTAAAGTGCAAGCCAACACTTGTTCACATTAGCAGTTATCAATGGAGAACTGCAGGAATGCAATCTTGGCACCCCTGTTGTCCTGAAGATTATAAGCCTGCAGAGACATGGTGGATGCTGACAAGAGAGCTTGACATCTTGCCTGAAAAAGATGGCTTCTCTTTCTCCATTTTCCCTGGTTACTTTTAGAAAAATATTATTATTTTCAACTACAGTTGATGTACAATATTTTATTAGTTTCAGATGTATAGCATAGTGATCAGATTATTATATAACCTATGAAGTGATCACCCTGATAAGTCCAGTACCCACCTGACACCCTACATAATTATTATATTACTGACTGTATTACCCTATATTGTACTTTTACATCTCTGACTATTTTTAGAACTGGCCATTTGCATTTATTAATCACTTTACCTTTTTTACCCATCTTGTCAATCCCTCTCTGAATTTATACCTGTTTCATTTATTTTGTTTTTAGATTGCACATATAAGTGAAATTATAAAGTCTTTCTCTGTCTGACTTATTTCATTTAGCAAAATGCCTTCTAGGTCTATCCATGTTGTTGAACATGGCAATATTTTATTTCTTCTTATGGCTGAATATATTCCATTGTGTATAACATAGATAGATATAGATATAGATATGGATATAGATATAGATGATATAGATATAGATACTAGTATATGGCACATCTTATTTAGCTAGCCATATACATATACATGGACACTTAAGTTGCTCCCATATTTTGGCTATTGCAAATAATGCTGCAATGAGCATAGGAGTAGATACATTTTTTTTTTAATTAGAGTTTTGGATTTCTTCAGATAATTATTCAGGAACATGAATTGTTGAGTCATGTGGTATTTCTATTTTAATTTTTAAAAGAAATCTACATGCTGTTTTCTATAGTGGCTATACCAATTTATAATCCTACCAACAGTGCACAAGAGTTTCCTTTCCTCCACATCCTGTCCAGCATTTGTTGATTGTTGATTTATTGATGATAACCATCCTGTCATGTGGAGGTAATATCATATTGTGGTTTCAATTTGCATTTCCCTGATGATTATGATGTTGAGCACCTTTTCATGTGTCTATTCTCCATCTGTATGTCCTCTTTGGAGAAGTGTCTATTCAGTTCCTCTGCCCATGTTTTAGTTGGATTGTTGTTTGTTTTTCGCTGTTAAGTTGATGACTTTCTTACATGTTTTGAATATTAATCCTTTATCAGATGTATCATTGCCAGATATATTTTTCCCCTTGCCAGATGGATTTTCCCATTCAGTAGGTTGTCTTTTCCCATATTGTTGATGGTTTCCTTTGTTGTGCAAAATCTTTTTAGTTTGTCATAGCCCCATTGGGTTTTCTTTTGTTTCCCTTGCCTGAAGAGATATATCAAAAAATATATATTTTCAAGAGCCATGCCAAAGAATTCACTGCCTATATTTTCTTCTAGAATGTTATGGTTTTGCATGTAAGTCTTTATTCCATTTTGAGTTTGTTCTTGTATATGCTGTAAGGAAGTGATTCAGTTTCATTGTTTTGATGTTTCTGTCCAGTTTTCCCAGCACCATTTATACATTTCAGTTTGTCACTGCAAACCCCAAAAT